>CM067335.1:123745000-124345000 GCA_034376525.1 Nicotiana benthamiana | reverse complement strand
AATCGAGATTGCAGAAGTGTGTCGCACTCTCTACAACTGAAGCAGAGTACATTGCCGCTACTGAAGCTGGCAAAGAGTTGGTATGGCTAAAACGGTTCCTTCAAGAGCTTGGATTGCATCAGAAGGAGTATGTCGTCTATTGTGACAGTCAAAGTGCAATAGACCTTAGCAGGAACTCTATGTACCATGCAAGGACCAAACACATAGATGTGAGATATCATTGGATTCGAGAAATGGTAGATGATGAATCTTTAAAAGTCTTGAAGATTTCTACAAGTGAGAATCCCGCCGATATGCTGACGAAGGTTGTACCAAGGAACAAGTTTGAGCTATGCAAAGAACTTGTCAGCATGCATTCAAACTAGAATGCGGTGTTATTCCCTCTAGATAAATGAGACTGGAGGGGGAGATTGATGGGGTCCAGCCCCCTTTGAAGGAAGAAGATTTCTTCTTCTTTATTCTTCACTTTGTCAATAAAGGCTGCTAATAGCATCCCATGTTTTGCTCATTTGTTCGGTGTGCTGCAGCATGTCAATTTTGGCATGCTGCAGAGTTAAAGAAATCAACAAAGGCAGGATGCACTCTGCCTATGAAATAAGAGCTTCGGCTCTCATTTTTTCACACCAACAGAAAGAGAGAAAAGAGTAAGATTTCACAGACAGGGTATAAGAAAATAGTCTGTGAGGAAAATAGAGAGTGAGCGATATTGTAGTGAGGTGGAATATCAAAAGAGGGTTTTTTCTTTTGAGTGTTGTAGTGGTCTTTGTAGTATTTTACTCTGACCTACAAAGTGTAATATTCCTTACTATAGTGATATCAGTTGCTCCTCTCAGGGCCGTGGTTTTTTCCCTTATTCAGAAGGGTTTTCCACGTAAAAATCTTGGTGTCATTGTTACTCTTTTGTTCTTGTTAATTACCGTGTATCGGTGCTATATTATTATTCCGCTTTTATTACCGTGAATATTATTTTGATGGGGGTTTATTCCCAACAGATTGTTTGATGGAACCTAATATGGCACTAACTGTTTTGAGTCGCCACCAGTTTTTGTACCAATATCCTGCAGCACGATCAAGTAGGAGGAACACAATATAGAAAGGTACAACTAAAGGTGACCAACGGGTGGGCCGGGCCGGGTCCGGGTCCAAATTTTATGACCCGTCCGGGTCCGGGCCGGTCCGGTCCGGGTTCAATTGGGGGCGGGTTGCAATTGGGCTGGGTTGATCCGGTCCGGGCCGGGCCGGGCCGGATTTATTTATTTATTTATTTATTTTGAATTACGTATAGTATAAATATTAAGTTATATTAATACTTTGTAATAATTGAATGAACACAACAAAAGATGGGGAAAAAATTGCACTTATTGCAAGTGCTACTTTATTTCTTAAATTCAAAATTTCAAACTGAAAAACTAAAATGTATCATAATTAGTTTACAATTTACATCAAATGGCTTGCATTGCAATAGCAAGTTCTTCCATATTAATATGAACCTCTGGACCTTCTTCTGGAGTGTTAAATTCGGATGGGTTTCCGTGCGTTAATATATCTCCAAGTTCTTCGTCTTCCGGGCTATCAAGATCTTCCTTTCCTTGATTTCTTCGTTCAGATCTTATCCAATCTCTTAGACACACTAAGACTTCCAAAGCATTGCTTCCCAATGAGTGCCGCGTGTCTCCAAGTTGTTGTCTTGCTTGGCTAAATGCACTCTCGGATGCAACAGTGGAAATTGGGACATTCAGGACATCCCGCGCCATAGCGTAAAGAACGGGAAATTGTTTTGAATTTTCCTGCCACCAGCCTAACGGTGAAAATTCCTTGGTGCGAGGCTCCTTTTGCTTCTGCAAGTAAAATTGTAGTTCATCTATATTCCTACTACTACTTTGAGTGTTAGAAAAAGTTGAAAAAATATTAAAACTATCAAAGCCTTCATCATCATCTCCGACTACATTAGAAGTGCTACATTGCATAGTGGGATTTGCAGCAGTTGAAGCACGAGCATTATCACATTGAGTTGCATAATAAGTATATAGATATTGTATTCATTTAGTTGGTTCATAGATTCATACAAATTTGGGCTTTCAGTGGGCCCAATCTCCATATAATTGTATAAAGCATTCATTAATTGTTGACAATCAGACATTTTAATTGAAGGATTTAAAACTGCACCAATTAAGTAAACAGGAGGAATTGGAAAGAAATATTTTTTAAATTTTGCTTGCATACTTGCAACAGCATCCGTATATCTATCTTTCTTCTTAAATTCAAATAGTAGCAAAGAAATTTCAGCTATATGTACTAAAGCCACAGTAATAGTTGGGTAATATGCCCCAGAAAACACAACAGTAGCAGTATAAAATTTATGTAAAAATTTAATCACATCACTAATGACCTCCCAGGTATCACCGGTTAACATACGCCTAGGATCAGTACAATATGCATTAGCAACTTCTGTTATTGGAAATCTATATTTGTAGCAACATTTTAAAAATATATACGTATAATTCCATCTAGTAACTACTTCGTCGGGCATGAATCTAGGTGTAAGGTTATATTGCATACACTTGTTCTTAAATTCTCTTATTCTAGATTGTCTATTATTTCCCTGAATTACTCCAACAGCTCTTCTAACTAGAGTAATCTCAGTTGAAAATAAATCGAGCCCACTTTTAACAATTAAATTGTAAACATGACATGCACATCTAACATGAAGCATTATCAAAAGACATACACAAAACTTTTTGGTTTAGATTATAAAATTCGACAACTTCAACAATTGTACTACTAATAAATGTTGCAGTATGACTCTGATCTTCATCATATTTAAAAGCAATAATACGTTTTTGCATACAAGTATTGTCATCTATCAAATGACATGTAATTGTTAAATAATCATTTCCATTTACAGCATGGCCAATATCAGAAGTTAGACATACTCTAGAAGGAAGGTGACTAAACAAATAACGTATGTATGTTTGATATTGGCCGTGAAGTCTAAAGATGTCAGATCTACAGGTACTTCTAGGGATACCTTTAAACATAGGGTTGTATATCCTTTGAATATACGTAACAAGATAAGAGGAAGAAGCAAAAGAAAAAGGTAGACAACCCAAAGCGATCATTTTCGCTAATTCCTCTCGATCCCTCATTTTATCATATTTTAGGAGACCTGCAGTAGCAGGGTTACCGGTTGTTTGACTTCCATCCCCATTAACCCCCCATTCTATAGGATGATAATTTTGCATATGTCTAATTAGTGTGCCAGTCCCCCCTAAATTACCTCCGGTCAAATGTTTAAACGTTTCGTTACAAAGTCTGCACTTAACTCTATCACTATCTTCTATCTCATCAAAAAATTTCCAATCAGGACTTCTTTTTCTACGATTAGATTTAGAAGTTGGAGCGACTGGTGGTCTTCTACCCCTTGTTGCACTAGCAACT
Organism: Nicotiana benthamiana; assembly: GCA_034376525.1. Taxonomy (NCBI): domain Eukaryota; kingdom Viridiplantae; phylum Streptophyta; class Magnoliopsida; order Solanales; family Solanaceae; genus Nicotiana; species Nicotiana benthamiana. Next base: position 124,341,562 of record CM067335.1, on the reverse strand, counting down.
CCAACTCCAATACTACCAACATTTGCACTAGTAGGTGTAGGTGGTATCTCATCTTCTATTCCAATTTCGTTATCTTCTATTCCGAAATCTTGGTGTAATTGTTCATAATCAATATTTACATCTTGCAAATTAGGCGATGATTCAGAAACATGTGTTATTGGTTCATTATTACTATTACTACCAGAAGCTATAGGACTTTTTTTACTACTTCCACTACCACTTCCACTCCTACCAGTAACTTTTCTACACGCTCTTTTAGCAGCATTCAACATATTGGAAAATTTAATATATAAGCTAAAATCAAATATGCAATTAAAATATTAAATAAGAGAAAGAGTTGGAGAGAGTGCACCGAATTCGACAATAAATTGAGCACTTGAACAGTTGAACTTCAAGAATGTTGAACACTTGAACTTCAAGAATCAAGCTTCGAATGCCGATTTCCAAATAAGAAATTACGATAAATTAAATTCGGGAAAATAAAGACAATAAAATTATGAAAGTAGAATATGAATTCTTGAAAATTGAAGAGAAGAGAGTGATTGATATTTGCTAATTTGAGAATTGAGAGAGAGATAGATAATTTTGAGTGAGGAAATGAAGAAGAGGGGAGGGTATTTATAGATTTTTAGAAGGGTTATTAATGTAATTTAATAAAAACAAAAAAAAAACAAAAAAGGGCCAAAAATGCAAAAACACCCGTTGGCCAACGGTTCTGGACCGTTGCCAACGGGCAAGTGGGCCCCAGCAGTTAAAAATTTTTTTTTTTAAAAAAAAAAAAAAAATTTTACCGTTATAACCGGTCCGAGTTAATTGCCCGGTAAGGCCTTACGTCCCAACCCCCTTCCCCCCCCTAACCCAGCCCGGCCCCCCCCCCCGCGCTAAACCGGTCCGGTCCGGACCGGTTTTGACCGGGCCGGTCCGTGCCGGTCCCGGGTCAACCCGGCCCGGTTGACACCTATGGGTACAACCAAGGCCAGATGCGCTGGCCTTACGACAACAACTTATGTTGAGCTCAATGATGGACATGCGACTTTGTATTACACAGTACCCAGCCATGTTTTTGTAAAAACTGTTTGCACAATCCTACTTGTAATAGACAACAAACAACTAATACGGTGATGCATCATATGCATCCACCCCTCTGTAGCTCTACGCTTTAATATTAGTGCAATGTTATCTTTACGTGAATAAACTTATAAAATATTTAGGACTCTCTAATATTAATAACGTGAATTCTTATCGCTTCTTCAAATAGGATTCTGATTTCATCCGTTTAGCTATTTGGAATATATTTATGTCTTATAGTTACAATCAACTAAATTTTTTGTTATTAAATATTTTTATTTAAACTGTGTAGAAAATTATAATATTAATTTAAGACTTTAAAATTAAAACACTTTTACTTTATATAAATTTTCTTATCAAATTTGCACTTCTTTGAAGCTATTAAAAGATAAGCATATATAAAGTATAACTTAAAAGTAAAAATACTCATTATATTTGGCAAATTAAAAGGAATATCCAGTTATTAATATAATTTTTGTTGAATTTTTAGATAATAAAGTCAGCAGACTTCACAATAGGCAACATTATTATTTAATTATTTTTTAATATTATAAATTTTCAAATCAATTAAAATTTTGAATATTAACTTTTTTCTTATTGAATGTGGTTTTACTGAAAATAAAATGGAAACACAGTGAATTGTGAAATTCAACTGATAATTTTTTTGAACTTGAAACAACAGTTAAGGTGAATATTAGTTTATTGAGTTAGCTATATGTGATCAATATTCATCAATTTCAAAAGTTTACACTTTATATTTATTTAAATAAAATATAATTTTAAAAAATATAACTCTCTTACAAAAAGTTATTCATTCAGATGAAAAGCCTACACTATGTCTAGTTTTACAAAATGTATCCCATCAAAATCTTACAAGTAGGTCGAGACTGTTCAAATATAAATGTCCTTTTTTAGCAAACAACAAACATACATAAAATTACATAGTGTTTGTTACAACATGGCCAAGCTAGTTGCGTGCCACGAAGAACACTTTGATTTTCTGAGTTTGCTAATCTATTGCAAGCATCTCTAGATAGGTATTTAATAAAACAACGTTGATAATCTTCATCACATTATCGAACTAACAACAACATTGGGAGGAGATACAAAAACTTATTTTTTCTTCCTTCGTGGAGATCTTCCCAACTTGGCCATGGTGTGCGCCATAGTGTTGCCTTCCCTAAATGTGTGCTGGAGGAGGGTCACCTTCCCTTGGTGCATTAACAACATGCAAACATCAACAATATTATCAAAAGTATATTGCCCTATTGTATAGCTTGTATTGCCTCTGCCCAATCCATCTCTACTTTTAGTGGAAATAAATTCCACTCATGAGCTGTTTTGAGTCCTTCCTTTATTGCCTTTAGTTCTGCCTTTAAAGGGCCTCTAGCATGTATGGACTTTGTAAATCCCACAATTCAGTGCCATTTGCATTGCGAAAAATCCCTCCCATACCATTTTGGCAGTCCTTATGACTAACATCAATGTTTAATTCGTACCATCCTTATGGGGCTTATGCCACTTGATTTGTAATTGCAATCTCTCAATGGGTAGTAAGTTATTTTCCGTGAGAAGCTTGAATTCATAGCATTTTGAATAATGTTATTTATTCAAAGCTTGAATAATATTTTTTGGACGCTCCACCACAGAGGCGATTCACCTAGTCAGGCGGATGGCGGAACAATTCAGGGATAAGAAGAAGGACCTTCATATGGTGCTTATCGACTTGGAGAAGGCGTATGATAAGGTCCCGAGGGAGGTGCTATGGAGGTGCTTGGAGGCGAAGAGTGTGCCAGAAGCCTATATCAGAGTAATCAAGGACATGTACAATGGAGCTAAGACTAGGGTTAGGACGGTGGGGGGCGAATCAGACCATTTTCCTGTGGTAATGGGGCTCCATCAAGGATCGGCGCTGAGCCCCCTGTTGTTCGCCTTAGTGATGGATGCTCTAACCCGACATATCCAAGGGGATGTGCCTTGGTGTCTGCTCTTTGCTGATGATATAATATTGATAGACGAGACGAGGGCCGGTGTTAGTGAAAGGTTAGAGATATGGAGACAGACCCTCGAGTCTAAGGGTTTCAAAATAAGCAGATCTAAGACAGAATATCTGGAGTGCAAGTTTGGTGACGAGCTGAGTGGGGTAGGCACGGAGGTGATGCTTGGTTCTCAGGCCATCGCCAAGAGGGACAGTGTAAGATATCTTGGGTCTGTGATTCAGGGGGACGGGGAGATTGACGGGGACGTCACCCATCGGATAGGAGCGGGGTGGTCAAAGTGGAGGCTCGCTTCAGGGGTCCTGTGTGACAAGAAAATTCCATACAAACTCAAAGGGAAATTCTTCAGAGCCGTGGTTAGACCTGCGATGTTGTATGAGGCGGAGTGCTGGGCCGTGAAGAACTCGCATGTTCAGAGAATGAAGGTTGCGGAGATGAGGATGCTTAGGTGGATGTGTGGGCGTACCAGGCTAGATAAGATCAAGAATGAAGTTATCCGACAGAAGGTAGGGGTGGCCCCGGTGGACGAGAAGATGCGGGAAGCGAGGCTGAGGTGGTTCGGGCATGTTCGGAGGAGGGGCCCCGATGCCCCGGTGAGGAGTTGCGAGCGGCTGGAGATTGTTGGTGGCCGGCGAGGGAGAGGAAGGCCTAAGAAGCATTGGGGAGAGGTGATTAGGCAGGACATGACCAGAATGCAGGTTACCGAGGACATGACCATTGATAGGGGAGTCTGGAGGTCTAGAATCAGGATTGTAGGCTAGGGGCTCATAGAGTTCTTCGTACGCCTCTCCCGGGGTTGGGTGGGGGATAGTAGGGTTACCCATAGGTGATTAGTGTTTTAGCTTATGTCCCCATATGGTTGTTAGTATGGTAGTTACTGCTTGTTATTATTGCATGCGACTGTATTTATGTTGCTTATGTTTTCATAATTATTTACGTTATTTCTGCGGGAGTACTTATGCTTTATTATTTTGTTTTGTCTTGCTTGTGTTTCTATTTTTACCTTTGTTTCTTAATGCAGCTTTCCCTTTTTTATCCTATACGCCGATGGTCGATTGGAAACAACATCTCTGCTCTTTCGGGCAGGGGTAAGGCTCGTCTACATAGTACCCTCCCCAGACCCCACCTGGTGGGAATATACTGGGTAGTTGTTGTTGTTGTTGTTTGAATAATGTTGTTTATGTTAATAGAGTGCCTCGAGTTATTTTGATTAAGGGCATTTTTGTTAATCCAAATCTCCCATAGGACATAAAGGAGGATATTATTCCATTGCAGGAGTTTGTATCTCATGGAGAAATCATGATTTTTTAATCCAGGTAAGGTGTTTTCTACCTGGCAGCCTATTATGGAGATATTGCCATAAATAATATTTTATTTGGGTAAAATAGAGACCAAATCCAATCATAGTCCAAATGTTTTATGTAACTTGATTCAATAAGATTATAGCAACTTTTGGTAGTAAAAATTTCCTTTGATGAAAGAGACCATATAGGAATGTCATTTAAGGTCCTTTTGTTCGTATTTTGGCTTTAAGGAAATTTTGATGAGTTTCAGTAGGGATATCCATTGATAGTTTTTCAAGGTCCTATTTGCGATTAGAATAAATATCTTTGATTTTTAGAATTTAAATTTTAGGCAAAATGGGGCCTTCAATTGGACTTCTTAGGCTTGCGAAATTTGGTAGCCATCTTGTATTCCAAATATATTTAAGTTAGAGTTTATGTGGGGAGACCATATGATTCCTTAGAACATAATTCCCACCCTTTGATAATGGCCTTCCAGATAAATGATTGATTTATTTTAAAGCACCCCCTCCATATTTGGTCAAAATCAGTCTTGCCCAAGGAAAGGTGAGTTGAGTGAAAAGTCTCCAAACTAGACTTGCTAGACTAGTCCTATTTTTAGTATTTGTACTATGAATGCCCCCCCCCCCCCCCCCCAATAGTCTTTGGTTGACAGACACTTGAGCATTTGGCTATGTGTAATTTTTCCTATTCTTATTGGTACCCCAGATAAAGTCCCCATGGATTTTATCTATTTTTAATGGTCTTCTTTGGGAGTAGAGTGTATTGCATGTAATAGTTATGGATAGAATTGAGATATGGTTGAGCCATGGTGGTTCTCACAACTATATTAATGAATCTCAAAGAGGCAAGTCTTGTCCTTATTTTCTCTTATAAATTGATAATTAATCGACTTTGAATTTTTATTTAATATTGAAAAACCAAAGTAAGTGTCAGGCTCTCGCTTCTTTTGATACCTAATGTATTGATAATATTGTTCATGATTGAAGAATTACAGTTTTGAGAGAATAGTATTTTTTATTTTGTGTGATTTATGTTTTGTCCAAACAATGAATAAAATAGCTCTAGTCCTTGTTTAATGGCATAACATGATTTTTCATTTGCCTTAGCCATTAGGGTCAAGTCATCTGCAAAAAATAAACGGGATAGGTTAGGAATGTTTCTTTCTATGGTGATTGGATCCCACTTGCAAATGTCGACCTGCTTTTTAATATACCTAGACAACATCTTTAGGCAAAGGATAAAAATGTAAGGTGATAATGGATCACCTTGTCTAATTCCTCTACGAGGTTCGAAAAAGGTTGTGGTAGAACCATTCACAAGGATTGCAATAGAGCTTGATGGGATACAACTAAGAAGAATTTTAGAGAATTTAGGTTGGAAGTTGAAAAACCTAAGGGTTCGATAGACAAAAGACCATTATATACGGTCGAAGGCCTTTTCCAAGTTGATTTTTAATATTACATGGCCATGTTTGCCCTTGACTTTCTTTAGGTTAGAAATGAATTCCTAAATCATTATAGAATTATCCGAGGCTCTTCTATTTTTTATGAAGCTAGCTTGGAAGGAACTTATGATTTTGTCCGAAAAAGGTTTGAGACGATTTGCAAAAATTTTGGTAATAATCTTGTAGATAGTATTACAAAGGCCAATAGGTCTAAAGTTTTTAATGTAGTGTGTGGCACTTTTGGAATCAGAAAAATATATGTTTTGTTTATTTCCTCAACAATTGTCTGATTATTGAAAATATTATGGCAAAATTATGTGATTGGACTGTCTTATGATATTCCAATATTTTTGATAGAAAAAAGAGTGAAGACCATCTGGCCCGGTTCTTTGAAAGGTTTGAAGGAGAATATAGCCTTCTTGATCTCGATATCTAAGAGTGGATTATCTAAGGACTTTAGGTCAACTATGGGGAAGTTAGAAGTTGATAACCCTAAGTCATTCCAATGAGTACATGTATGAGAAGTTGTAAAAATATTTGTGAAGTAGTTTAACACATGAGACATGATTTGTTGATGGTCATAAATCCAATTTCCCGCCTCATCCTTAAAGTAGTAATTTTGTTTTTCCTTCTTCTATTTGAGGCAGATATGTGAAAGAATTTTGTATTAGCATTTCCGTCGTTTAACCACATTTTTCTAGACCTTAATTTCCAATAATCCTCTTCAATATTAGTCATTATACTCTTTCTTAAGAGTATATTCTAGATTTTGGAGGAATGTGTTACAAGCGTAGTTCCTAAAATTTTGGATACCTTGGAGTCTTGCAATTAATTTCTTTTTTTCCCCATTATATCTCCAAATGTCCTAACATTTCAAGATTTAAGACTATTAATAAAGGAATTACAAGCCTGAAATAGTCATTGCCAAGCAAGTTTGATTTAACAAGATTTTGGACATTCGGGTGTTTGCACCAAAAAGTCTCTAAGCTGAAGGGTTGAGAGTGTGTGTGCCTGGTTTTAGGGATTAGCTCTACTAAAATATGATTGTGCTCCGAGTGAATGTTTGGTAGATGAATTATGGAATAGTTTGAAAAACGATCACAACATTTTTCATTGCCTAGGGTTTTGTCCAATCTTTACATATCAAGACATTTGTTCATATGTCGATGATTTGACCACGTGTATTTGCACTCTTTAAAGCCTAAGTCCATTAGGTTACAATTAGAAATTTTAGATAGCAAATATTATGCCATGTTATTATTAATAGGTTACCCCCATATTTTCATTTAAATCTAAGATGTCATTGTAGTCACCCTCTATCAACCAAGGTCTATTATGGTTATTAGAGATGTTTTCTAGGCTGTTCCATATAGTATTTCTATATTGATAATTTGTTCTAGCATAAATAGAAGAAAATAACAAGCTTTACATATAGAAAGTACCTCAATTGTAGCATAAATCTCCTGATTCCTACGTGTGAAATTATGGACAGTGACCACCTTATGGTTCCACTTAAAAACCATTCCACCTGGCTGGCCTTTCGCTGGGATTTCTATTAGTTCATAAAACCTAAAATCTTCAAACATATGTTCATGGTTGGCCATCCTAGTTTCTAGGAAGGCTACCATGCATGGCCTATGAGTATTAATCATCTCTCTAAGATTTCTTCTAAAATTATCATTATTACCCCCTCGAACATTCCAAATGATAAAGTTTGTTGGATAATTCATTGGTTGGTTTAAAATAGTATTCATTGCCTCCCTGTTCTCCCCCACCCCTCCCAAAAAGACAGGGTTCCTTCGTAGGGATGGCTCAAGTATCATAGCTTTGTTACCCACAGTTGGATCCTGTTGAGGCCTGATATCCATTGAGCACTTGTAGAGTGCTAGGGGACAGTTGGGCATATGCTTCTTCTCCTGCATCTCCCTGAACAGAAACACCTTTACCGCATCTAAATTTGAGAATTCTAGGACTTGCTCTAAGGCCAGGTTGAGGGGTTCTTCTACCTCTTCTTCCATTACTTCCTCTGCTAGACCTTATTCTCGCATTGTATGTGGGTGAGCTGGTGGTGAAAGAGGGTTTTCTGGTTTGAGTCGTTGATTCTGTGGTTGTTAGTTGATTTCCCAAGGCAAGAAGATGAGATTCAGTTGAGTTAGTAACTATGATGGAAAGAAGGGAATGTCTGGGAGGGTATTTTGTGGGTGTATTGGATTGAAGTGAGGTGGATGTTCCACTAGTGTATCATTGCATGAACTAAGTTTGGATTCATCGATGGTGCTAGAGGTTGAAGAATGTTCTTGAGCCAAATTTGGTTCAAGTGCTCATTGCCAAACCCATCCCCCCTGTTATTAGTTGTGCTAGATATTGAGTGTTGTAAAGGATTACTATTTTCTCTTGGCCATTTAATTGGACGTTGAAGGATATTGCATGTACCATTAGCCCCATCTCCATCCACGAGAGTGGTTGGTAGTCTTGGGCTTGATGGGGTTGGACATAGATCACCTGGGGATTTTTTGGTTGTGGTAGGGCTTGGGTTAGATTTTCCATCATTTGGATTCTGTGTTGCCTTAATATTTGGAGTAGTCTATTTCTCCTTCTCAGAGAAGATGGGATTCTTGGAATTTTGAGTGGTTTGATTGGTATTTAATGGTTTACCACGTGCGTGGGATTTGGATTATCAAAAGAGGAGATGAAATTGGTGGTAGAGGTAATTATTGGCAGGTCTTCATAAAGAGGTAATTATTGGCAGGTCTTCTTATATGACCTCTGAGTGGTCATTTTTTTTTATTTATAGAATGAACTTGAAAGGATTTGGAATCTTTCTCGTGTTCACTAGGGAGGGACATTTGTTCATATTTAAGATTCTTTAATTCCATGTGGACAACATGCTTTAGGGGGTTGATATTCTCATATTTTGGGGAAGATTTTTGCTTGTTTGATTAGTAATAGAAGTATTAATAGTAGATTGTATAGTTTGTTTAGAGGTTTGTCGTGTAGGCTTAGTGGTCTTATTAGAGTTAATAATTTTTTTGTTTATATCTAAAATCATGTCATGTTTTTCATTATTAGTAGAAGCATGCACGTATAGGCCTGGTAAAGCCGTCATTCTCCAAAAAGGCCAAATGGCTAATTGCATGGGGGGTATTATGAGTAATATTATTTTCATTTTTTTTAAACTTGTCCAAAACCACGTTGTCATGCCCCGCCACTTTTCTAAGAGGTTATGCCATGCGGGCGATGACTGGGCGACACGCATGCGACGATTTGGCGCACGTATGGCAGCATTCTCTAGTTAAGTCTAGATCCTTCAAATGGAAGACTCTAGACCCATCTAGAGTTCTCTTGTATATTCTACTAGGTGTAGAGATTTGTAGAACTCTCTAGAGCTTTGATCTTAGCCATTGATTAGAATAGATCTTAGCCGTTGGTTTGGGACTCTAGCACCTATAAATAGGCTAGAGGCATTTGGCATTTGCATCCAAGAAACATTCAAGCAATCCAACACTTGTATAAAGCATTCTCTTGTTTAATACAAAGCTTTCTTGCAAGCTTCTTGTCTTCTTAGCTTCTCTTAGCTTTGTTGTGGCAATATTTCGGGGAAAGGCTTACTTAGCACATCGCAGGGGCGGATTGTGACTAAGGCTGCACAGAAGATAGCTAGGGAGTTATCTCGGTCCGTGACATTTGGTATCAGAGCGGGCTACGAAAGGGTTCGTGGTTTAACTTTGGGCACATCCACGACATGGCTAGCGGCAGTGAGGAGCAAGTTAGCAAGGGTCACGAGGAGGAACGCACCGTTCCACCAACAGATAAGGGAAGTCAATCCCGAGACTATCTTGCTAGTTTTGAAGCTCGGTTAGCTAAACTTGAGATAGCTATGGCGGATACAAAAGAAAGGTTGGATCGCACGGAGTAAACCGTAGAAGAGTACGTCGAGAAGGTCGATACCTCGTTGGACACTTTCCAAGAGAGAATTGACGCTGCAGGGGCAGAATTAGCCAATGAGAACTGTTTGTTTCAAGCCAAGGTGTACCAAGCCTTGTCACATTTGCGGCAGGACGTTGATGGAGCCAAGTTAAGTTTAGAGGCGTCCAAGGCTGCCGTAGAGGAAACCAAGGCCGACTGGGCAATGTGCAGGAGTGCTTTCATGACGAAAGAAGCTGCCTCGACGTCAACCGCGTAAGCCCGGGACACTGTCCGTCACTTAGACTTGCCGAAGCCAAAGGAATATGATGGAGCTCGAGACGCGGTAACCATAGACAACTACCTTTGGCACATGGAATGCTACTTCGAGGCGCTCAACTTAACAGGATTGGCCCAGGTACATACTGCCACTTTACATTTCACCGACATGGCTGCACTTTGGTGGCGAAGAAAACGAGCCGACATGGACAAAGGGCTAATCGTTATTGACAGTTGGGAAGCCCTCAAGAAAGAACTCAAGGCAGAGTTCTACCCGGTGCACGTAAGCCGCGAAGCAAGGGCGAAAATGAGGGACCTCAAGCAGGGCCATTCAATCAAGGAGTACATCAAGGCATTCTCCAACTTGATGCTACAAATTGACAATATGAGCGACGAGGATCTCTTGTTCAATTTCTTATCCGGGCTTAAACCATGGGCGGTTCAAGAACTAAGACGGTCCAAGGCCGACGACATCTCGACGGAACTCAAGGTTGCTGCCACATTAGAGGAATATTCTAGTGCTGACAAAGGGCATGTCAAGCACCAAGGAGAATCGTCAAAGTCCAGACCACAAAGGACTTGGCAGGTTACAAGTGGGGGAGCCAGGTACGGTACCCATAAGCCAATAAACCATGGTGACAAATGGAAATCGTTTAGGGACAACAAAAAGGAAGCCAAACCAAGGGAGGGTTGCTTGCTATGTAATGGTCCACACTGGGCGAAGGACTGCCCACAACGGAAGGCAATGAGTGCCATGTTGGAGCAACATGAGCAGGGCAACGAAGCTTCCATGGGATGTCTGAAGCTGCTTAGCGCACTAAACGTTAAGCCCACTCCTCACCAGGCGGGTGATAGGAGTCTTATGTACGTGCAGGGGCATGTTAACAACAAAGACGTTCTCATAATGATCGATACGGGCACCACACATAATTTCATAACTCCAACCGAGGCGGAACGGTTGGGTCTCAAGGTAACATGCTCTAAGGGTTGGCTCAAGACCGTAAATGCCAATGCCAAACCTATGGATGGCGTAGCAACAGGGGTTGAGTTAAAGCTTGGCGACTGGTCAGGCAAGGTGGACTTCTCGGTGGCACCAATAGATGACTTCACCATTGTTCTAGGGATGGAGTTCCTTCGATAATACAATGATGTTCCATTCCCTAGATTCAACATGTTGATGATCTTGGAAGGGATACCATGCATGGTTCCAGCTGTTGCCCTCCCAAGACATCCAAATCTCCTCAACTTAGTGCCATGCAACTGGCCAAGGGAATCAAACGTGGAGAGCAGACATGGTTAGCCATCCTTCAGCACGAAGAAGAAGGGGGAGTTGATGGCGATATCCCCGCTTGCATCCAGAACGTGCTAGAGGAATTCAAGGAAGTAATGCCACCAGAATTGCCCTGCAAGCTGCCACCCAGGCGTGGGGTGGATCATAAAATTGAGTTGGAGCCAGGGGCAAAGCTACCAGCTAAAGCACCCTACCGGATGGCGCCACCAGAATTGGCGGAGCTGCGAAAACAATTGGGGGAATTGTTGGAGATGGGATACATCCAACCTTCCAAAGCACCGTACGGCTCACCGGTGCTATTCCAACGCAAGGCGGATGGATCGCAGCGATTGTGCATAGACTATCGGGCTCTCAACAAGGTAACCATCAAAAACAAATATCCAATTCCTCTCATTGCTGACCTTTTTGATCAATTGGGAAGGCCAAATTTAACACAAAACTTGACCTAAGATCGGGATACTATCAAGTGCGCATAGCCGACGGGGACGAGGGCAAGACAACTTGTGTCACCCGTTATGGGGCATTTGAATTCTTGGTGATGCCCTTTGGCCTGACAAATGCGCCAGCCACATTTTGCACCCTCATTAACGAAATCCTGTAACCCTACTTGGACCGGTTCATGGTGGTCTACTTGGACGACATAGTCATCTATAGCAACACCATGGAAGAGCATGTAGAACATCTACGGACCGTTCTCAAGACTTTGCGGGACAACGAGCTTTATGTCAAAAAGGAGAAATGCTCATTTGCCAAAGAAGAGGTACACTTCCTAGGCCATGTGATTAAAGGCGGCAAACTAATGATGGATACCAAGAAAATCAAGGCGATCGAGGAATGGGATCCACCGACCAAGGTACCGGAACTTAGATCTTTCCTTGGTCTTGTGAATTATTATCGGCGCTTTATTATAGGCTATTCAGCCAAGGCGGCACCACTCACTGACCTACTTAAGAAGGAGAAGGCTTGGGAGTGGGACGACAAGTGCCAACGTGCCTTCGACCTACTGAAGAGGGCCATAATAGAGGAACCAGTGTTGGCACTACCAGATTGCACCTAGGCGTATGAGGTGCATACTGATGCCTCTGACTTTGCCATAGGGGGCGTATTGATGCAATAGGGGCATCCAATTGTATATGAAAGTCGCAAGCTTAATGACACCGAGAGGCGTTACACAGTGTAGGAAAAAGAGATGACTGCAGTGGTGCATTGCTTGCGAGTTTGGCGACATTACTTGCTCGGGGCAAAGTTCGTGGTGCGGACAGATAATGTGGCGACAAGTTACTTCCAGACACAAAAGAAACTCAGCCCCAAGCAAGCAAGATGGCAAGATTTCCTGGCCGAGTTCGACTATGTGATGGAGCATAAACCGGGCAAGGCCAACTTCGTGGCAGATACGCTAAGCTGAAAAGCAGAACTGGCGGCAATGTCAAAAGTCAAGGTGGAACTCTTGGATCTCATTAAGGAAGGCATGGCGCATGATCCTTTAGCCAAGCAACTCATGCAGATGGCTAAAGAGGGCAAAACCAAACAATTCTGGGCAGAAGGCGACCTGTTGCGCACTAAGGGGCAGCGGATTTATGTACCCAAATGGGAAAGGTTGCGCAAAAGTATCATTAAGGAGTGCCATGACACCCGCTGGGCGGGTCATCCAGGTCAAAAACGCACTCAAGCATTGGTAGAGGCTAACTACTATTGGCCTCGCATGTGGGATGACATAGAGTTATACGTCAAGACTTGTCTTGTATGCCAGCAGGACAAGGTGGAACAAAGGGCACCCGCAGGACTTTTGGAGCCTTTACCAATTCCACAACGTCCATGGGAAAGCGTCAGCATGGACTTTATCTCTGCTTTGCCCACATCCGAAGGCAAAGGTAGCATCATTGTTGTGGTGGATCGGTTCTCGAAATATGCATCCTTCATGGCAGCTACGAAGGATTGCACAGCACAGGAGGTAGCTCAACTATTTTTCCAAGGCGTGGTTAAGTATTGGGGATTGCCTCAAGTTATCATTAGTGATCGAGACCCCTGCTTCATGGGCAAATTTTGGACAGAACTATTTCGCTTGATGGGGTCTGATCTACACTTTTCAACAAGTTTCCATCCACAGACCGACGGTCAAACGGAGCGGGCAAACGCACTTCTAGAGTTATATCTGAGGCACTACGTGAGTGCTAATCAGCGAGATTGGGCCAAGCTGCTTGATGTTGCCCAGTTCTCTTATAATTTGCAACGGAGTGAGGCTACGGGAAAGAGCCCATTCGAGCTTGCAACTGGACAACAACCCTTGACACCGCATGGGCTTGCCAACAAATATACCGGGAAGAGTCCAGCGGCGTTCAAGACAGCGAAAACTTGGCACGAGCAAACAGACCTAGCTCGTGCATACCTTGATAAGGCCTCCAAAAAGATGAAGAAATGGGCAGACAAAAAGAGGAGGCACCTGGAGTTCAACGTTGGGGACTTGGTCATGCTAAAACTCAACGCCGAACAACAAAAGAGGCTACAAAGGTTACATAAGGGACTAATACGGCGCTACGAGGGACCACTCCCCGTCCTTGCCAAGGTGGGCAAGGCGTCTTATTGGGTGGAGCTGCCACCCAAACTCAAGTTACATCCAGTCTTCCATGTAAGTTGTCTCAAGCCATATCACGCAGACATGGAAGACCCAGCACGGAACGAGTCATATCGGGCACCGCCAGCAATTACGACCTCATTCGATAAAGAAATTGAAAGCATAATAGCCGACCGGGTGATTCGGAGACGGTTTAGGGAACCATTACATGAGTACCTTATCAAGTGGAAGGGTCTCCCGGAAAGCGAGGCAAGCTGGGAGCCAAATGAGGCACTTTGGCAATTTGAAGATCAGATCCGAGCCTTTCACGAAGAGTCGACGAGGGCGTCGACGCAACAGGTGGGGAGGTTGTCACGCCCCGCCACTTTTCTAAGAGGTTATGCCATGCGGGTGATGACTGGGCGACACGCAGGCGACGATTTGGCGCACGTATGGCAGCATTTCTCTAGTTAAGTCTAGATCCTTCAAATGGAAGACTCTAGACCCATCTAGAGTTCTCTTGTATATTCTACTAGGTGTAGAGATTTGTAGAACTCTCTAGAGCTTTGATCTTAGCCATTGATTAGAATAGATCTTAGCCGTTGGTTTGGGACTCTAGCACCTATAAATAGGCTAGAGGCATTTGGCATTTGCATCCAAGAAACATTCAAGCAATCCAACACTTGTATAAAGCATTCTCTTATTTAATACAAAGATTTCTTGCAAGCTTCTTGTCTTCTTAGCTTCTCTTAGCTTTGTTGTGGCAATATTTCGGGGAAAGGCTTACTTAGCACATCGCAAGGGCGGATTGTGACTAAGGCCGCACGGAAGATAGCTAGGGAATTATCTTGGTCTATGACAACGTGCTCTTCATTTAGAATGGTGAAATGGTTTTGGACCGGAAGGGTAGTATTGCCTATGTTTATCTTGTTCGTATTTTTGGTAGTAGATTCTTTTGTTTTGTATTGTAAAATTTGAGTGTCGATATACTTACCTGTGTTGGCATTGAAAGCTTCTCCTCTGGAATAGAGTTATTGGATGGATTATTTTTAACATACTACCTCTTACCTTTTGTTGAAGGTAATAGTTTTCAATTCATCTTGTAGTTTCTCCTTGATTGACGTTAGTGTAGCATTTTTTGGGCATGAGTTGGCTTTAGTATTTTGTTGGATAAATTTGCATATAGGAGAAATGTACCCCAATCTTCCACACTTCATGCAAAGTTGATTTTCACCCTCATAGTGAATATACTACTTGTGTGTACCTAGTATATGAATGGTTGCACCGGAAGATCCAAAGGAATTTCCACATAGAACCTTGCATATCAACCTCTCATTGTTATTGATGTGCAAATATCGATTTTCGGTAATCGACCAATGGAGTTGTCAATTTTTTCTAAGATTTTTCCATCATAAAACTACGTTGGTAATTGTGGCAACTTAATCCATATTGCTGAGGTAGTTAATTTTTCGTTTGTAGCCATAAAATTTGGCTTCCATTTGACCAAGGATATGTGGTGACCATTTACAAACCATGGACTTTGATGAAGACGTTTGTCCATGTTTTCTTTTTTCTTGAATTTTATTATAAAGTAATCTTCTCTCATATCAATTAAGGTGAAATTTTCCGTGAGTATCCAAAGCTCTTGAATCTTCTTTTTTAAGTATTGGTGCATCACGCATTTTCGAAAAAGTTTGATAATTATGGAGTATTACCAAGGTTCATAAATTCTTTGTTTGTCTTCCTCCGTCAATGTGATCAACCTAATGCCTCGTGTGGCAGAGTGTATTAAATTGGTCAATACTTCACCCCCCTCTTCTGGAAAAGTTCCTGACAGCTCCATGTTGGATTGGCTCATGTTTGGGGCAAAATCCATATGGTCTGAGGATGTTAGCATGTCTCTATAAGACTTTTTAACTTCTCCATCATCCTGTCGTATTGTAGATTAGAAGGCAATATCAGGTGATTTGGAGGTATTGAAGATAAAGATTTGTTAGAGGAGGACATTCGGTATTTCGGTTTGGTATTTAAGAATTTCGGTATTCAGTTTATCAATTGTGTATATTAAATACCGTACCAAAATATTTCTGTTCGATATTTCTTATTTTAATTCGGTACGATTCCGGTACATTTTCGATTTAAATCAAATCTTCACCGTCTCTCCCACTCCATTAAGTAATGAAATCCATGTTGTTTGAGATTCCACAAAGATCAATCTTTAGTTCTCGGGTTGTGTACAGAGAAGAGACGAAAGGCAATACACGTTGAGTTTGAGTAGAAGAAGATCAGTCAATGACTGTCGGACTGCAATATGTATCCACGAATTTTTGTAAGATTTAGCGTCGTTAGTGTGTGAAAATTATCCAGTCTTTAGTCAATGAGTTTCATTCTTGCTTCAAATTTTTAAACTAGGTTGTTTATCTTATATATCTTATTCCGTGAATAATTTCCGCTCTTTGAGTAATTTATGTTATTTATTTTGAGGCTTTATAGTAAATACTGTAACATGTCTTTTTTTCTTTATCGGAGAATTTTTAGTTTGTTCAAGGCAGGCATATTTCAAGGGATTGAAATTTTTATATTTCTATGCCATATAGGAAACCTTATTACCCTAAATATTAAAGTTTAACTTAATTATATTTAGTATACCAAATTATATTTATACCATAATTAATTAATAGTATAATTAATTGTACATTTTTTACTCCTTAATAAAGGAATCTGCACTCTTCTCTCTCCTAATCCCTTAGTTCCACACACGTTTTACTCATACCTATATTCTTTTTACCATTTTCCATCTTCTGCAACCAAATTCTCCCTCTAAATTCACAGAAAATTAAAAAAACCCTTTAATAAAAGTTCGTTCACCATTTTACTCCAATTAAAGTTAATCAATGAAGAACAACAAAGTTGATCAAAATTGAAGTCAAATCTTCAAAATTCATACACACATTTACCTCCAGCTTCAAATCTTCTCAATGAATAAGAACAAACATTCAAAGAGACAAGAGAGCAGCAATTCCACAATTGACAACCATTAAAAAGCTTTGAATTCACATTTGGATTTTCAAAAATCATTATTTGTTTTGATTGGATGTTTTTGAAAATAATTGAGAATATATTTTTGAGTTTATATCTCAATTTTGATGGGTTTTGGTGAAGATTAGTCTTGGTTTTGGTGAAGATATATTGCAGAAATTGTAGATAAATTGTAGATTATTTTTTGTAGAAGTTTTAGTCATTTTGTATTTGTGAAAACAGAAAATAATGCATCTACAGTCAGAACACCAATAATCTACAATTTATCTACAAACTGGATATATTGAATTTTAGTATCCAAATTTCCATTTCAATTGTATCATAATGGATATTTTCGACATAATTCCATTTTTGCAGAAGATTTGTAGAAGTTCTAGTCATTTTTTATTTGTGAAAATAGAAAACAAAGCACCCATAGTTAGAATACAAATAATCTACAATTTATTTACAAAATATCTACCAACTAGATACATTGAATTTTTATATCCCAATTCACATCCAATTATATCTTAATTGTTATTTTTGACATAATTACGGGTTTTTAGAAGATTCATAAGTAAAATTAGTTATATGATAAGCAATATAATATTCACAAATTAAAATATTGACAAATTAATTGGTGCAAGGAGTAGCAATTCTGTTTAGGTATGTGATGATTTTGTGTATACAAAAAAAAAAAGAGGTTTGCTCAATATCAACAAATTATGATTCACTTAATTCACAATGCCCATATAGTTTAATATTTTATCGATGAATGAAATCGTCATCTATTGAATACCTTTTCATCGCCATAAAATACTCTCCCTCCCTATAAATTTTATATTTTCTCGCCGCTAATTGTTCTAGTTCAAGTCATTTTCTCAAATTCAATTTAGGTTGAAATATAGTTGAATCAGAGAAGAAGACGAATTTGTGTTGTATACCCAAATGGTATACAAATATACTATTTTAGTATACAATTCATTCCAACTATATACCCTATTAGTATAGTTATATACTATATTGGTATCATATGCTAGTTGGATTATTTTTTGGTTGTATTAGTTGTATTTAATTGGTACAATATTTATTTTTAATAATAATAATATAGTACAATATCTTGAAATACCTTATTATATTAATATGTGGTACGCTATTTTTTATTTTTTCTTTATGCATGTGTGTTATGTAATAGTAGTATAGTCATATAGTTGCTGAAAATTAACTAGTAAAACTGTATACCATGTTGCTGTAGTTATATGCCATATTGGTATCATAAGGTAGTTTGAACATTGTTTTGGTTGTTTTGGCTGCATTTTAAGTGAATTTTATTATGAAATTATTTATATCAACATGAGTTGTAATAATGCGGGAATTTTTGTGTGCCGATGGACATAAATTATGTGTATTAATAGTTATATAACTATATACCCTCCTAGTATGCGAAATGAGCAAATTATTTTATAAATATTTAACTTGCAATAAGAGCATGTGATTTTCTCATACTTTTATTGTGTCCTTTAATGTTTGGGTAGAGTAGTATAATCGCAGATAGTTGTAGCAAATATTCTAGAGAAATCATATGCTCTGTTGGTATATATATATATATATATCATATTGGTATCGCGTACTAGAAGACTTTTTCGCTACTTATACTTTTGTTCAATTTTTTAATATTTTATTATCATTTTTATTCTAACTAGTATATATGGAGATTTGGTTGCCGTAGATTGTGTTTTCTTGCTCTATAACTGGTTGTACTACTGTTAATGATAGAGTGTTTATTGATATTTATAGGGAAGGAGATCAAGGTTTGCATGACAATCATGTATTGATTCTTAAAATATGATTATATTATTTATGGTGCTCAACAACAGTCAATATGATATTCAGTATATTAGATCAAGTAATAACTGATATTATTTCAATTTAATAATTGAACTTAAAAATAAGAAAGAAAAATAAAATAAAAGGCATATTGTACTAATTATATTAAAAAAAAGCAAACAAATATTTATTATATTAATTATTTTTCTTATTGTATAAAAAAAGAATGATAAAAAATAGTGAAAACAGTAAATGGAATTAGATTATGAAGAGAAAAGAAATATATAAAAAAAAGAAGAAAAGTTTAAATGAAATTAGAAAAGGGAAAAAGACAAGTGAACCAGTTACCTATTAATTCACTCCTCTGTACCAAATCCATTCTCCAATTCCTAACCAAAAATTTCCCTTCCCAAATGGCTCGTCTTCTCTCTAATAATTCCCAAATCCAAACCCTAACCCGAACTTTAACCCGACCCAAATTCGCCCCACCTCTTGCCCTCGGTCTCCGTCACCGTTCAAACTCCAACCGATCCGGCGACGGCGATGGTTCCGGCGAAGGGGAACCACCTCACCCTCAGTTAATCGAGATCGATCTCGATTCCTCCTCTATCGGATCGGAAGGCGGAATAAGGAAGTTAGAAGAGGTGATCCATTCGGTTATCGTGAGACGTTCCGCACCTGATTGGCTCCCTTTTTTGCCTGGATACTCTTACTGGGTCCCACCTCTTCCTAATCAACCGTTTGTGAAAGTAGGAGGAGGTATACATGGTCATAGAGGAGGAGGAGGAGGAGGAGGAGGAGGTGATTTTGATCCTCATAGGATTGTTGAGGTTGTCGGGAAGCTTGCTTCTGTGAGGAGTCATTTTGGTTCGTCTTCGTTGTTGCTGTCGGAGGATGAAACGGCGTGCGTGTCAAGGGTTCGTGGTTGGCCCTCTTCTTCCTTTTTCACTGGAGGTATACATATGTTAAAAAAGGAGGAAGCATTATGTGTTTAAATGTTTTTGTTTTTAATTCTAATATTTTTTTAGTTATATCGTATTTGCATAATATTGGCATGACATGAGTTTAAATGGAGTAAGGGTCATTGAGGTTTCATATAGTGGACCTAACTTTTTTGGGACTGAGGCATTGAAGCGAAGTTGTTTCTCTTTGGCGACAAATGAGCAGTAATGTTTTTGTGTTTAATTTGATTAGGTTTTAATTATTTAGTATTTGCATAATACTGGCATGACATGAGTTTAAATATAGTAATGTGGTCAGTGAGGATTTACATAGCCGACCTCAAACTTGTTTGGGACCGAGGCTTAGTTGTTGTTGTTTCTTTTTGGGAGAACAATTGAGAAGTAAAAATAGTTGTCTAGTTTTTTAGACCATAGGGCTTAGTTCAAGTGGCAAACGTTGAGGGGCTTGTAACTTAGGTCGCAGGTTCGAGCCCTTGCAATGCAAACTAATCCTGGTAATTAATGCGGGAATTGTAGATAGGCAAACCCATATTCCCAAATATCGAAGGTTGCGGTTGGTCCTATGGGTTGGCCCAGACAGATTTCTCAGTCATTAAAAAAAAGTCAATTCTTGTTTTTAGCTCGCAGTGGTAGTGTAGAGACTGAAAATAAATTAGCCCTTTGAGGTATTATCGCCAATATAAATGCTAGGAAGACCTATTTTTTTCTGGAATTGATTGCTTAAGGCATATCTTGCTGACTATGTAAGTGTATGTGGTCCCGAGCTTAGACAAAGGAAGGATACGTGCGGAAAGTTGACTGCCAAGCTAAAAATAGTCTTGGTATAATTCCTAAAAAGGATATCGTAGAATCATAGAACTGGTGTCTTAGTAGGCGTTTGGACATAAGAATTGTAAAATTTCAAAAAATGGTGAAATTTTTTTTTGGTATTTGAAATTTAAAGTCGTGTTTGAACATAAATTTCAGTTTGGGTTATTTTTGAAGTTTTGTGAGTGAATTGAGTGAAAATTTTTGAAAAACAGCTTTTTGGAATTTTCCAAATTTTCGAAAATTTCCAAAATGCATCTTCTAAGTGAAAATTGGAAATTGTATGAACAAGTTATTTCGAAAAAAAGTGAATTTTTTTTGGAAAAAAGGGAAAAAATTCTATGTCCAAACGGGCTCAGTCTTTTATTTCACATCAGATAAATGTCATGCAGATCCACAACAACCACAGGGTTGCACATGGTCTAGCGTCAAATGAGAAATCCCAGTAATAACGAGAATCTTAATGCAGCATCCCAAACTCAGTTGAAATATTTGATACTACAAGGATAAGCTTTCTCCATAGCTGTACGGAAAGCATAAATACCCCAAGGCGAAGAAGTTAAACCTAAATTTTGAAGTAGAAGGTCTAAAAGCTCCTGTATTTGCCGAGGAATATAGGAGTTTAAGTCTGCAATAGTGTATTTATGAACCAAAGTTGCATGATTGTAACAAGATTTCATCGGAATTATTCTGGGTGTATTCCAGTTTTCAGTGTTAATGAACCACTTTGTTATGTGGTTAGGGTTGAAGTTGGCTTTAGCTTCTGTTGCCTTTGAGTGTTTAAACCTCATGCCTCCAACTCCTACAGGCATTGGACTCTGATCCTCTTAAGATTATTTTTTAACAGACTTGAATTCTCAGCTGGTGGTTCAGGTGATCACCTTGTTTTGATGGAAAGATTTCAATTTCGTTTTTTTGTGGGATTACACTGTGTATGTTGTATTTCAATTTGTTTCTTTGGCACTTTGCTCACTAGGTGTACTATCTAGAAATGATGTTTAACTTGTTTGGCTAATTTAATACTAACAACTTTGAATTGAACTTAAGTAGTACTCATAAAAAAGAAGTTTAGAAGTAGTAAACAAGGAGTTAGTCTTCTTCAGTTTGGTTGGTACATTGCATTAGTTAACACATTGGAGGAATTATTTTCTTCTAGCAAGCCTATTTCTAGTTATATGTTTTAAGTAGGTTGATCTCTAGTGAAGATGGAGAAGTAGTGGAGTTCTAACAAAATCTTACATGAGTGACTTCTCTTGATGCTTAGTAACGGATCAGAGTTGTTGCTCCACCCAGAAATACAACAGCGAACCATTTAACAGTGCTATGGTATATTTGTAATAGCAGCTTTGACAATAATATTAGCATTTCTTCCCTGCTTGTAGGAAGTGCACCCACATTCCCAGTCCCAGTGCAGGTGGTCGAAGTGGAGGTAAAGCTTGAGGACAACGCAGATTATGACTCTAAACCAGAGGACGAAGGCTAAATGCTTCTCATCCACAGAGTGAGCTGTCATAGTAAGTTGTTTATTAACCTTTGCATTTTGTGATCTGCTTTGGATTCGATCTTCCTGTTCCATCTGGAGGGATCTATTTCCAATTCTAGTTTTGGTCATTTACTCTCAGTCCTACTTTTATCTCTACGACTTCTTTTACGTCTCATGAAGTTCCATTTTTAAGCCAGAACTAGGTCAGGCATTTCTTGGTCGTCCTAGTCTTCTGGATGAGGGGGTGAAATGGATAATGTAAAATCTGTCAAAAGAGTTTTGGGTTTGGAAAACTTGAACTGGTTAGTGTACTGCCGGAAAAGCTTTTTTATGTTACAACTTAAACAAGATATGTGATTAATACTGGAAAATGTGCATTTCTTTGATTGTCTACATTGTTGATTTTTGCAGGCTTAGCAACCTTGTAAATTCTATGAAAACCTGGAAAACATAAGAAGCTGCTTTCCTAAGAAATGGCATGCAAAAGTTACACGTACTAGAGTTTGGGGTCGAAGCTCTTCCATCCGCTCTCTTGTTCGATGTAGTGACTGTGACTCAATGCTCAGCCTACCTAGAAAAATCTTGTATTTATGGTGTTTGAACTGTAGGATCTGGAAAATAATCAGCCAGTTTTATTTAATGCTGTTTGCTTTTGGTCTATTGTGTGATGCCATGACTTTTAACCTGTCGTCAGCGATATCATCGTCTCAGCTGTTCTCTTGGCGGGCTTGTCATCTACTCTGGTCAAAATTATGCCCCCTAAGAGATGTATTTTATACTACTAAATCAATATATTTTACATAGGAGTATTTGCCTAAACTAGTTTCTTTTTCCGTCTCTAAATATTTTTCATAATTAACACTTCGCTAATTGGATCATTAAAGAGATTTAGTAAAAGAAAGCGATAAATGACTTCTTGCTTTTATTAGAAAAATAATAATATTAGAGTAATTTCTTTAGAGGTAGTTCATGTCTGGTGGTACATTTGAGCTACGTATCACACTGCCAGGTGAAAGTATATGCCTGTACTCTTTATTGTAGGTTTGTACATATATACGTTTTCCATTTTAGAAAACAATCTTAATCTTGAAACTAAGTTTGACTTTTTAGGCAAACAGACAAAAATAGCGCGATCTTGTTTTAAATAAACTATTTTTTTCTAAGTGTACGTAAAAAATGAAAAGCTATATCTGCATGTTGCTAAAGATTTTCTTTTGTTCTATATAACAATAATAAACCCATTAGATTTTCATAAGTCGATCGGGGAGAACAAGGAGTACGCAGAGCTTATTCCTACATTGAAAGGACATAGAGACTATTTTTTTAGGTCCTCGGCTAAAGAAAAAATGAAAAGAAGCAGTGTCAATAAGCAATATTAGCGACAAGATATTAAGAAGAGTGAAGCGAAAGACAACAATCAAACAGTAGGTAGTGATAGCAACCTAACAATAAAAAATGCCATAGTAACACTTAGAGTACGAGTCCAAGAGAGAAAAAGTAAAACGATTAACTACCTATTAAACTTATATTAATTCTGGACCTCCATACCCTTCTATCAAGGGTCATGTCCTCGATAGCTTAGTTGTGCCATTTCCTATCTAATCGCCTCTCCCCAATACTTCTTTGGCTTACCTCTACTTCTCCTCATGCCCACCAAGTTCAAACCCTCACACCGGGAATTTGTGCTTCTCTTCATTACATGTCTGAACCATTTAAGTCTCGCCTCCCGCATCCTAGACTCAACGGGGGTCACTCCTACCTTTACTCAGATATCTCATTCCTGATACTATCTTACGTGGTATGCCCGCATATCAGTCTCAACATCATCATTTGAGCTACTTTCATCTTTTGGACATGAAAGTTCTTGATTGGCCAACACTCTACCCCATACAACATAGTCGATCTGACCACCACTTTGTAGAACTTACCTTTAAGTTTTAGTAGTACATTCTTAATACATGGGACACCATCTGCAAGCCTCAATTTCATCCACCCTGCTCCGGTACGATGTGTGGCTTACTCATCAACCCCCCTTCTTGTACTACTAACCTAAGGCACTTGAACTTTCTCTTTTGGGGATGACTTGTGTATCTACCTGGGTGCTGCTAAAATTGGACCCCAAATATTCTGTCTTGGTCACGCTTAACTTGAAACCTTTAGACTCTAGGGTATGGTCTCCAAACCTTCAACTTCTCATTAACAACACCCAGCGTCTTGTCAATAAGAACTATGTCATCTGCAAATAACATATACCATGACACATCCCTTTGAATGTGTCTCGTCAGTGCATCTATCGTCAAGGAAAATAAAAATGGGCTAATGGTTGACCCCTGGTGCTAGGGGTGTCAATGGTTCGGTTTATCTCGTTATTTTATAAAATTTATTATCATACCAAGTTTTCGATTATTCTGTTATATATTAACAAAATTGAACTTCTCGAAACCATCTCAATTATATCGGGGTTTCTTTGATATAGGTTAATTTTTGATATTTTTTTAAATGTCATGTAAAATTCACTAGTTGAAGTAATAATGTGATAAAATACATACTTTTATATGACTTAGCAAAACTCTCTAGATATTTTTATTGTTTAAAGGGTAATGAATTAAGAAAACATGAAAAATGGTTAGAGTATATATCTATCAACTATTTTACATTAGCGTAAAAGAAACTAAGTAAACACAAAGAAAAATATAAATCATATGAGTTGAAAGATATAACCAAGTTGTGACTCAAGAATAAATGCTATAGAAGATTAAATATTCAAAAGATAAATCTAAATCTAAATCATACGAAAGAAAATATACTCAACATATTGTAGTTTGTTACTCATAATCGCTAGTATTCCTTGTATCTTGTAGCGAATATGCAGGAAATAATTAGTTTTGATAGGAGTAGCATAGTACGTTTGATAATTAGGATCTTAAATTTGATTATTTTTTGGCTTGTAACCGTTTTCATAATTCCAAAGTTCAAGAAAAAAGTTAATGTAAATTCAACATATAAATATATTTTTCACATGTGGATTTATTTGATACGGTTCGGTACGTTTTCAGTTTATTTTCATAAAATAAAAGACCTACCTAATTGTCGGCATGGTTAAGATTTATATAAAACCTTACAGTTTTATTAAAAGAGACCTAAAAATTGGTTGGTAGGATACGGTTATGTAGATTTAGTTAATTTTTAAATATCCATTGACACCCCTACCTAGTGCAACCCCATCACAATCAGAAAGAATTCTGAGTCTCCTCCCACTAACCTTTCTCGTATTTTAGCTCCATCATGCATGTCCTTAATTGCCCTAATGTGGAATACATGCACATATCTAGCCTCCAACATCACCATAGAGCATGTCTTGGGACTTTGTCATATGCTTTTGACAAATCAATAAACACCATATACAAGACCCTCTTCATCTCCCTGTACTGGTTCATCAATCTCGTAACAAGGTGAATATCTTCCGTTGTCAAACGACTCGGCATGAATCTGAATTGGTTATCAAAAATAGATACACCATTACGATGGGTTTTATTTGGTTCTCTTTGGGATGATAAGTGACCTACTTAACTTCGCGGTTAGAGTACTGCTTTCATACGGATGGAGTTATTGGTTCAAAGCCAATATTAGGCAAACTTTATTAGATATCTGAGTCAATGGTATTTAATAAGGTTTACGACCCACCCTTAGTGATATTGATTCTTTTGATTTTGTATCTTTTCTATTTCATTTTTGAATGTAAACTTTTGTTCAGAATTGGATTCTGTTTGATTGTATTCACCCTGTAGAATCTCAATAGGATTAGATAGAGAACTTCTTTTTATTATTCTGTAGTTATAAAATCGGATTGATAGCCTCCACTCGTGTTCTAGCTCGTCGGAGTGTTAGATTTGCCTCAACTTTTTGTCTCCTTCCTTCACCCCTTTTCATATTAGCTTCCACTAGTTCAAGAGTTTGCTGAGCTTCTTGTGGATCAATGTCACTACCCTTCTCTGCATCATTTACTAAAATAGTAATCTCATTATTGCCTATTCTAGCAAAACTACCCATCACCCTCTCCCAAGTTTTCATAGTATGGTTTAGCAGCTTGATACTCCTATAATAGTTGCAAATTTTGATATCTCTCTTGTTCTTGTATAATGGAATCATCACACTCCACCTCCATTCTTTGGGTATTTTTTGTCCTAAAAATAATGTTAAACAACTAAGTGAACCACTCCAAGCCTGTTCTACCTGCATTCTTTTAGAATTTCATAAGGATTATTTCATCTGGCCTGTTCGCTTTAACCATACTCATCTTACGCATAGCACACTCTGTTTTCTCGACTCTTATACGCATGCAACACCCAAAATTTTGAGATTCCCAGAGTGACCCAAACAACCCAACACAATATTCATATCCTCATCTTCATTCAAGAGTTTAAGAAAGCATATCTGGCATCTTCGCCTAATCGTGCCTCTTCCAGCAAAAATTTATCTTCCTCGTCTTTGATGCACTTCTTTTGATCCAAGTCACAGTCCTTCTTTTATCTGATCTTGGCTAGCTTGTACAACTTCTTGTCCCTACCTTTGATCCTAATTTCCTCATACAAACATTCAAACATTGCAGTATTATCGGCAGTAGCTGCTAACTTCGCCTCCTTCTTAGCCTTCCTGTACCACCGCCTATTCGTATTTTTCTCCTCCTCGTCTACACTTTTCACTGGCTTTAAATACACCATTCTTTTGGCTTCCACTTTTTCACTTTACTAAAAAACGTCCTTGAACCTTTTCACTCTATCGCCAGTCCCCTTTGTGGCCCTAGAGTAACCTATCGAGACCCTTAATACCTCTCTTGCGACTATTTTAGTACAATTCAATCTCATGGTCCACAAAATACTCCCATCCCCTTTGTTCCTCCTGGCCCCATAGCCAACAACTTCTCTCTTAACTCCTAAGTTTTGTCCTTAGTCAAGCCTCCCACCAGATCCTAGCTTGACCATACAGTACGACCCTCTTCTTCCTCTTCTTCTTTCTCCTCCTATTTCTCGTGATCTCTATCCATAACCAATAGCCTATGATGGGTCATGAGATTCTCACTCAGATAAAGACCTTTATCATACTTCATGAGGAGTAGATAATCAATCTGGGTCTTAACCGCCTTACTCTAAAAGGTGACCAAGTACTCCTTCTTCTTTGGAAAACACGAGTCAACAATCACCAAATCAAATGCTTTAGCAAACATCAATATCGAAGTTCCTCCTCAGTTTCTATCACTAAAACAGAAGCTGCCATGCACACTGCCACAACCTTTAGTCTTGGTGTAGCCATTGAAATCCCATCCTATGATTAAATTCTCGGTGTATGGAGTGCCATGCACCAACTGATTTAAATTCAGCCAGAAACATCTTTTAACATCCCATCCAATCCCACTTGAGGCATTTAAGCACTAATTATGTTTAAAATAGACCCTCCCACAACTATATTCCTTGTTATTAACCCTCCTAACATCTACAACTAGCTTTCTGAGTTTTCTATCAACAGGGATACTTATCCCGTTCTTGCCTCTTACCGCTCGTGAGTACCATATCTTATACCATTCTATATCCTGAGCCCTAGTTCCTGCCTATCTAGTCTCTCACAAGTTATGTTTATCTTTCTCTTCTGGAGTATCTTCGCTTCATCAAGGTCCCTATATTCGAAGACCCCACTCTCAACCTAGAGACTCCTTCTGCCCTTGCCGCCCGCCACCGGCCTATCCGAGGACATGATCTTACTCTACTATCACTCACTACAACTGCTACACACTAAGAGATGCTTATATAGTATACTACCAATTACACAAGCAAAGAGTTGAACTAAAAGAATAGAGATTAAAACTTACAACTTAAGGCACTATTTACAAGTACAGCTAAGGAAGCTCGAATGAGCTCATATTTGATGCAAGTATTATACTTTAGCTAGCCGGAGTGACAGATTACAAATATACAGGAAGGCAAGTTTAACTGTTGGGACCAAACAGACACGCAAATATACATGGTCGTCAAGTAATAAAGTGTCACGACCCCAAACCCGGACCCGATCATGATGGCACCTGTCATGAACACAAGGCCAACCGACACATTTCTAATCCAGTTTTAAGCAGTTAAAAAATAATCACTTAGTCTTAAACATGATATAAATTCAAAAGTAAGCTGTGACAATATAAAACAATTCGCGAAATACAACCCGATACCGGGGTGTCACTAGTATGAGCATCTTAAAATCCGAGATAAGTCAAGAAAGTCTACAGAGTTCAATCAAAATCTAAAACAAATAGAAATAAGACAAGGGAAGAAGCTTCGGGCTGCGAACACCGGCAGCTACCTAGAGAATATTCGGATCCGCCTGAACTGGAAAGATCAACACTCAATAATGGGATCAGATACGCCTTTATCTGCACACATGGTGCAGGAAGTAAAATGAGTACTCCAACTCAGTGAGTAATAATCATAAATAGACAACTAATAGATATGAAAACACATAACGCACATTACAAGCTATAATGAAGTAGTCAAACCAGTAAAAACAGTGAATAAGTAAAGATTTGTGAAATCATTTAAGTTCAGTTTAAACTTTAGGAAATACCTTTTCAATAATTAAACAAGTAAATGATAGACAAATAAGAAAGAAAAACACATAAAGGTTCGCCCATCGAGCACAAAATCAACAAATTCACCCCTCGGGCAATATCTCAGAATAATACCAACCCCTCAGGCTATATCTCACATCACAATGGGTACCTACGCTCACTAGGGGTGTGCAGACTCTTGGAGGGACCCCTTACGGTCCAAGCGCAATATCAAGACATTTCGTGGTATCATCACTAGGCTCTCAGCCTCATATTAACAAGCCATCTCGTGGCGTACATATCTCAGGCCCTCGACCATATAATTATAACCAAATATTTACTTACAACATTAGTCCTCGGCCTTACTCAGTCACAATCCTCACAAGCCACTCGGGCAATAGTAAAACATTATTCTCAACCTAAAATATCATTTAAGGGTGTGTTTGGTATGAAGGAAAATATTTTCCGAAAAATATTTTCTAATTTTCCTATGTTTTGTTGGCTTAAATATTTTGGAAAATATTTTCCTTGTCAATTTATTTTCCTCCAATTGGACGAAAATATTTTCCTTATCAAGAGAAGGAAAAACATTTTCCAAAACTCCTTCTCAACCTTCCTCGCCCTCACCAGCCCACCCCACCCCTCTACAAAAAAAGTTTTTTTTCTTTCAAATTTCAGTTTTTCCGTTACCACCCACCCTACTACCCCTCCATCCCGCACAAAAAAAGAATTTACTTTTTTTTTGTAATTTAAATTTCTATTTTTCTTTGGTTTACCGTCCCCCCAGCCCTGCTACCCACTCCAACCCCCCAACCCCACTCCCGGGGAAAATTTTAAAAAAAATATTTTTAAGTTTTAATTTTATTTTTTATCTGTTTAAAGGCTTAAAATTTTACAAGTTCCAAAATTATGAGTTTGGAGGTTTATGTGTTTGGAAGTACGTGTTTAGAAATTATAAAGTTTACACATTCGAAATTTCGTAATTTTGAAAGTTTAGCGGTTCGAAAGTTTATGAAATTTGTGGGTCCAGAAGATTGTTGGTCTGAAAGTTTATGGCTTCATATTTATTATATCTAAATTATTTATGAATACTTTTGAGAAGTTATTTTCCTTAATTTGCGTACCAAACACCGGAAAATAAATAAGATTACTGCTTATTTTTCAAGAAAATATTTTCTTGGAAAACATTTTCCGCGAGGTACATTTTCCGTTATACCAAATGCACTCTAAGTGTTAAAACATAGTAAACATGGATAAGTTATGTAAATAATGGAATATAGAATCACTGAGTTCAAATATAAAGTCAAAACAGTAAAGAAATATCAATAAAAATTCCCCAAGTGTTCAAATAGTTGGCACGGGGCCCAAATATGACATTCAGCCCAAAACATGATGTACACAAATAGATTTAAGTCAAATATGTGTTAAAATAGTCATTCAGGACGGGCTAAGTCACAATCCCCAACAATGCTCGACCCCACGCTCGCCATCAAGTGTGTACGTCACCTCAATATAGCAGAACAATGTACAATCTAGGGTTCATACCCTCAGAACATCAGTTATAATAATTACTCACCTCCATCTAGTGCAAAATCTAGCCTACGATGCCTTTTCCTCTCGAATCGGCCTCCACTCTTGTTGAATTTATCCAAAATCAGAATTACGACGTCAAAATATGCTAAGAGAACGAAGCCCATGCGAAAGTAATTAATTTAAAACATAAAACCCGAAATTACCAAAAACCTGACTCCCGGGTCCACGTCTTACAATTAGATAAAATTCACATAAATGGATTTCTTATCTCCCCACGAGTTCATACATATCAAAAGTACCAAAATCTGACAACAATAGGTCCCTTAAATCCTCAAGTCTAGGACCCCCATAACAAACCCTAGTTTCCCCAATTTTAACCCTTAAATTCCATTAATTATAACTCTAATCCGTGAAATAATACACGAGGAATGAGTTTTACGTCCAAAATCCTTACCTCAATGAAGTCTCCTTGAATTCTCTCTTCAAAATTGCCCGAAATCCAGATTCACGTTTAAAAATGGTGAAACCCTCTAAAATTCGCTAAGGAAGAAATATATACATTCTGACCCAGGCATTTTCGCATCTGTGGTCAATCCACCACATCTTTGTTACCACATTTGCGGTCCAAGAGTCGCTTCCGCAATTTTTCGCTTAAACGTCCACTTCTGATTCTGCAACGCACAAGCTGCACCTGCATATCGCAAGTGTGGTTCACCAACCGCTTCTGCAGTAACAACCTCCCTCACCTTCTTCCACTTCTGCGACCTTCCTCCTTGCATCTGCAGCATTGCACCTATAGTCCCCAATCCCCAGGTGCGGAAATACCAGAAGCAGAAAATCTGTAGCTTCATAAAAATTCCAAACTCTCCATCAACCATCCGAAATCACCCTGAGGCCCCCGGGACCTCAACCAGAAGCACAAACATATCCCATAACCTTATTGAAACTTATACCAATCTTCAAAACGCCTCAAACAACATCGAATCAACTAAAACTCATCGGATTTAAGCATAAGTTTCCAAAATTTTCCAAATTATGCTTTTGATAAAAAACTCAACCAAACCACGTCTGAATGACCTGAAATTTTGGACACACCTCTCAAATGACACTAAGGAATTAGTGCAACTCTTGGAATTCCATTCTGACCCCTATATCAAAATCTCACCTATCAACAAAAAAAGGTCAAAAATCCAATTTCGCTAATTCAAACCTAAATCTATTCCGAACCTCCAAAGCACATTCCAATCACGCTCCTAAGTTCCAAATCACCTCCCGAAGCTATTCGAATCATCGAAACTCATATATGAGCCCTCTAACACATAATCCAACATCCGGTTGACTTTTTCAACTTAAACTTCCTCAATAGAGACTAATTGTCTCCAACATTACCAAATTCTTTCTGAACCAAAGCCAACCGACCCGATCACATATAGAACCAATAGACAAGGAAATAAGAAGCAGAAATTGGGAAAAGTGAGTTGTAACTCATGAGACAACTGGCTGGGTCGTCACATCCTCCCCAACTAAAACAAATGTTCGTCCTCGAACGAGTCAAGAAACATACCTGAAGCCTCAAATAGGTGAGAATATTTGCTCTGCATCTCCCGCTCGGCCTCCCAGGTAGCCTTCTCCATGGGCTGATCTCTCCACTGCACTTTCAGTGAAGCTATATCTTTGACCTCAACTTTCGAACCCGATGACCAAAATAGCTACTGGCTCCACATCATAGGTCAAATCATCATCCAACTAAATTGTGCTGAAATACAGAACATGAGACAGATCCCCAATATTCTTCCAGAGCATAGAAACATGAAATACCGAATGTACACTCGACAAGCTGGGTGGCAAAGCAAGCTCATAAGCCACCTCCCCAATCCTATGAAGCACCTCAAAAGGCCCGATGAATCGAGGGCTATATTTACCGTTCTTCCTAAATCTCATGACACCCTTCATGGGCGAAACCTTCAACAGTACCTTCTCGCCAACCATATAGGACACATCTCGAACCTTCCTGTCAGCATAACTCTTCTGTCTCAATTGTGTTGTACGAAGCCTCTTTTGAATCACCTTCACCTTTTCTAAAGCATTTTGCACCAAGTTTTTCCCCAATAGCCTAGCCTCGCCCGGCTCGAACCAACCAACTGGAGATCTACACTGCCTCCCATACAAAGCATCATATAGAGCCATTTGAATACTCGACTGGTAGTTGCTGTTATAAGCAAACTCTGAAAGCAATAGAAACTAATCCTATGACCCCCCGAAATCAATGACACAAGCACGCAACATGTTCTCCAATATCTAAATAGTGTGCTCCAACTGGCCGTCTATCTGAGGGTGAAAAGCTATGTTCAACTAAACCTGAGTACCCAACTCTCGCTGCACAGACCTCCAAAACTGCAAAGTAAACTTGAGTGCCCCTATTTGAGATGATATAAACCGGGACACCATACAAATGAACAATCTCTCAAATATAGATCTCTGCCAACCACTCTGGAGAATAAGTGGTACACACAGGAATGAAGTGAGAAGACTTGGTCAGCAGATCCACAATCACCCAAATAGTATCGAACTTCTTCAATGTCTGTGGAAGTCCAACTAAAAAGTCCATAATGATCCTCTCCCACTTCCACTCTGGAATATCTATCCGCTAAAGCAAGCCACCCATTCTTTGATGCTCATATTTCACCTATTGGTAATTGAGACATCGAGCTACAAATCCCACAATGTCTTTCTTCATTTTTCTCCACTAATAATGCTGCCTCAAATCCTGATACATCTTCGCGGCACCTAGATGAATGGAATACCATGAGCTATGAGCCTCATCCAGAATCATCTCTCGAAGTCCATCCACATTGGGCACACATATGTGGCCATACATCCTCAACACCCCATCATCACCAATGGTCACATCTCTAGCATCATCATGCTGAACTCTGTTCTATAGGAAAAGAAAATACGGATCATCATACTGGCACTCTCTGATGAGATCATATAATGAAGACCAAAAAACCATACAAGTCAATACCCAACTGGGATCCGAAATACCCAACCTCACGAACTGATTGGCCAATGCCTGAACATCAACAACAAGAGGTCTCTCCCCAACTGGAATATATGCCAAACCCCATGTATTCACCGCCTTTCGGCTCAAAGCATCAACCACATCATTGGCCTTTCCCGAGTAGTACAATATGGTAATATCATAATCCTTTAGCAACTCCAACCATCTCCGCTGCCTCAAATTAATATCCCTCTGCGATGATTTGTAAACAACTCACAAGACACATCATACAAGTAATGCCTCCAAATCTTCAACGCGTGAACTATGTCAGCCAACTCTAAATCATGAATGGGATAGTTCTTCTCATGGGGCTTCAACTGACGAGAAGCATAAGCAATAACTCTACCCAATAGCATTAATACACACCCAATACCAACTTTTAAACTATCACAATACACAATATATGAACCTGAAGCTAATGGCAAAACCAACACTGGAGCTGTGGACAAGGCTGTCTTGAGCTTCAGAAAGCTCTCCTCACACTCGTCCGACCATATAAACGAAGCACCTTTTTGAGTCAACTAGGTCAAGAGCGATGCGATAGATGAGAATCCCTGAACAAACCGGCAATAATAACCCGCGAAACGAAGAAAGCTGCAAATCTCCATAGTTGAGGACGGTCTGGGCCAACTCTGAACTGCCTTTATCTTCTTCGCATCAACCTGAATACCCTCATTCGATACCTTGTGCCCTAAAAATCCACTGAACTTAGCCAAAACTCACATTTGGAAAATTTTGCATAAAGCTTCTCCTCCTTCAATCTCTGCAGCACAACTCTCAAATGCTCTGCGTGCTCCTCATGACTACGTGAATACACCAGAATATCATCAATGAAGACTATGATAAATGGGTCGCGATAAGGCTAGAACACATAGTTTATCAAATGCATGAATGTTGCTGGGGTATTGGTCAGCCCAAAAGACATCACCAAGGACTCATAATGACCATATCGGGTCCTGAAAGCTGTCTTAAGTATATCTGAGTCCCTGATCTTCAACCGGTGATAGCCTAAACGGAGATCAATCTTGGAGAACACTCTTTTTCCCTGAAGCTGGTCGAATAAATCATCAATGCGAGGTAAATGATAATTATTCTTAAGTGTTACTTTGTTCAATTGCCTATAGTCAATGCACATCCTCATAGTGACATCCTTTTTCTTCACAAATAGAACCAGCACACCCCAAGGTGACACACTAGGCTGAATGAACCCCTTATCAAGGTGTTCCTGAAGCTACTCCTTTAACTCCTTCAACTCCGCTGGTACCATACGATACGACGGAATAGAGATGGGATGAGTGCTGGCACCAGATCAATAATAAAATCAATATCCTTGTCTGGTGGCATGTCAGGCAGGTCTGCAGGAAATACATCGGGAAAATCCCTTACAACTAGAACAGAATCAATGGTGGGAGTCTCAACAATGACATCCCCCACAAAGGCTGGAAACAAAAGACAACCCTTCCCAACCATACGTTGGGCCTTCAAGAATGAGATCACTCTACTGAGAACATAATCAGTTACACCTTGCCACTTAATCTGTGGCACACCCGGTATAGCCAATGTAACTGTCTTAGCATAACTGTATAGAATAGCACGACACGAAGATAACCAATCCATGCCCAAAATGACAATGAAATCCACCATACACAATAATAAAAGATCCACTCGGGTCTATAGACCCCCAATAGTCACCACACACAACCGGTACACACGGTCTACAATAACAGTATCGCCCACCAAGGTAGATACGTGAACAAGTGTAGCAAGAGACTCATAGGGTGTACCCAAATAACAAGCAAAGTATGATAACACATAAGAAAAGGTGGAACCGGGATAAAAAAATACCGAGGTATCTCTGTGGTAGAACGTTACCTGTAATGACAGTGTTAGAAACAATAACATCAGGTTTAGATGGAAGTGCATAGAATTGGGCCTGGCCGCCACCTGATTGACCTCCCCCTCTAGGACGACCTCTAGCTGACTAACCTCCACCCCTAGCTGGGTGGGTAGGTGGTGATGAAGTAACGGGCGCTGAAGCCGATGACTGACCCCTCTGCTGAGATGAACCCTAAAGACGATGAGGATAATGCCTCCATATATGGCCCGTCTCTCTACACTCATAAAAAATCCTAGGTGCTGGAGAAGGGGACTGAAGGGAACCCCTCGTACCGGAGTAACTAGTAGATGCACCTGGCATAGAAGAGCCTTGAACTAATAGCGCACAAGACGAACTCTGAGCTGGAAGGGCACTAAATGATAACTAGCCCTGATAAGAACTGTGAGAACCATGACCTAATGACGCTCACGATAACCTGGGCGAGCTGACTGGGCATGCCTGAATGGATGACCTCTACCGTACTGAAATCGACCTCTCGAAGGAGCACCACTATAACTACCAGATCCTTGAGGCCTCTTGGCCTCCCTCTCTTGGAGATGAATAAACTTAATCTCATGGGCAATATCCACAACCTCCTCGAAAGTAGCACTAATCACCCTCTCCCTGGTCATGAGAATACAAAGCTGATAAGTGAGGCCATCAACAAGCCTCCTATTCCTCTCTCTATCTATCGGAACCAGCCAAATAGCATGACGAGCTAACTCGGAGAACCTTATCTCATACTGTGTCACAGTCATCACTCACTCCTCTCTATGAGATTGCGGCACATACCTCTTTAGAAAGAGAAAGGAGAACTGCTGCCAGGTAAGGGGTGCTGCACCAACAGGCCTACACCTCTCAAAATCTCCCCACCAAGTGAAAGCAGCTCCAGAAAACTAATAAGTAGTGAAAGCGACCTCGCTTATATGAAGCATTCTCTAACACCTATCTAAGAAACTCTGGGCATCCTCTATCTCTACACCACTGAAAGTAAGAGGCTGAAGTCTACCAAACCTCTACAACCTACACTACTCGTCCTCTAGAATGGCAAGACCTACATAGTCTTGAGCAGCTACAACCGGCCGGGCTGGATGTGTCCCCGCTATCTGAAGTGCCTGCATGACCTGCTCAGGTGTGCGAGCGGCGGGACTCTGATTGCCTTTCCTGGCCTGAGAAGTAGCTGCGGCTGTAGTAGCTGAGACTGCCTAAGCTAGGCTAGTGCAAACTGATAGAATCTGAGCCAAGGCCTCCTGAAGACCCAAATCACAATGGGCATAGCTGGTGCCTGAGCTGGTGCTTCTGGAGCATCCATAGCTGGGACCTGATCCTGAACTGGGTCGGTTGGTGGATTTGCAGGTGCTGCCCTAGCTGCTGTGCGAGCCATAACTCTACCCCTATCGCGACTACGACCGTGTCCTCGAACTCTTATGGACACAACTGGTGGTATTGGTGGTCGTCCATGCTAACCGGTAGCGCGTATCCTCACCATCTATGAGAGAATAGAGTGATAGAAGGTTAGTACTCGGATCAACAAATTCGCACGATAAGAATTTCAAGAATATGAAGTCTTTCCTAAAGGTTATGTAGACTCTCGAGGATAAATAATGATGTCTCTGTACCGATCTGTGAGACTCTACTAAACCCGCTCATGACTCGTGAGATCTATGTAACCTAGGCTCTGATACCAACTTGTCACGACCCCAAACCCGAACCCCATCGTGATGGCGCCTTTCATGAAGACAAGGCCATCCAACATATTTTCAATCCAGTTTTAAGCAATTAAACGATAAGCATTTAGTCTTAAACATGATACAAATCCAAATGTAAACAGTGACAATACAAATCAATTCACGGAATACAACCCAACGCAGCCCGATACCGAGATGTCACTAGTCATGAGCATCTAAAAATTCGGGATAAGACAAGAAGGTATACAAAGTTCAATACAAATCTAAAACAAAGTGAAATAAGATAAGGGAAGAAGCTCTAGGCTAAGAATGTCGGCAGCTACCTAGAGAATCTTCGGATCCGCTTGAGCTGGAAATATCAACACTCGGTAGCGGGACCAAATGCACCTGAAACTGCACACAGGGTGCAGGGAGTAAAGTGAATACTCCAACTCAGTGAGTAACAATCATAAATAAATGACTGAGAGATATGAAATAACTTAAGGCACATTACAGGATATAATGAAGCAGTAAAACCAGTAAAAACAGTGAATCAGTAAAGATACGTAAAATCAATTAAGTTAAGTTTAAACTTCAGGAAATACCTTTTCAACAATTAAACAGGAAAATGACTGAGAAGTAAGAAACATAACCCCATAAAGGTTCTCCCCTCTTGCACAAAATTAATAAATCCGCCTCTTGGGTAATATCTCAAAACAATACCAGCCCCTCGGGCTATATCTCCAATCACAATGGGTACCCGCGCTTACTGGGAGTGTACAGACTCCCGGAGGGGCCTCTTACGACCAAGCGCAATATCAAGTCATCTCGTGGCTTCATCACTAGGCTCTCGGCCTTATATCAACAAGCCACCTTAGTGGCGTACATATCTCAGGCCCTCGACCTCATAATCACAACCAAATATTTCCTCACACCTCAGCCTTACTCAGTAAAAATCGTCACAAGCCACTCAGGCAATAGTAAAATATGATTCTCAACCTAAAATATTATTTAAAAGATCATTCAAGTGTTAAAACATAGTAAACATGGCTGGTTATGAAAATAGTGTAATATAGCATGACTGAGTTCAAATATAAAGTCAAAACAATGAGAAAATATCAATAAAAATTCCCTAGGGGTTCAAATATTTGGTAGGAGGTCCAAATATGGCATTCGGCCCAAAACATGATGTACACAAATAGATTTCAGTCAAATACGTGGTAAAATTGTCATTCATGATGGATTAAGTCACAATCCCCAACAGTGCACGACCCCACTCTCGTAATCAAGTGTGTGTGTCACCTCAATATAGAAGATGATGTGCGATTCTGAGTTTCATAGCCTCAGGACATCATTTACAATCATTAGTCATCTTAACCCCGTCCAAACTCTAGCCTGCGATGCTTTTTCCCCTCGAATCGGCCTCCACTCATGTTGCATCTATCCAAAATCAGAATCACGACATCAAAATACGCTATAGGAACGAAGCCCAAGAGAAAGTAATCAATTTACAAAATAAATCCTGAAATTACCAAAACTCGTCCCCCGGACCCACGTCTCGGAATTCGATAAAATTCACACCAATAGATTCCTTATCTCCCCACGAGTTCGTACATATCAAAAATACCAAAATTCGACCACAATAGGTCTCTCAAATTCTCAAGTCTGGGTCTCCAATACCAAGCCCTAGTTTTCCCAATTTTAACAATTAAATTCCATTAATTATAGCTCTAATCCATGAAATAACCATAGGAACTGATTTTAGGTCCAAAATCCTTACCTTAATGAAGTCTCCTTGAATTCTCCCTTCAAAATCGCCTAAATCTCCAGAATTCGCGTTTAAAAATGGTGAAACCATTTGAAATTTGTGAATGAAGAAACATATACATTCTGAACCAGGCATTTTTGCATCTACGATACCGCTAATGCGGTCCAAGAGACGCCTCTGCGGTTTTTCACTTAAATGCCCACTTCTGCTTCTGCGATGCACAAGCTGCACCTGCGCTATCGCAAGTGTGTTTCACCAATCGCTTATGCCACTGCAACCTCCCTCGCATTCTTCCTCTTATAAGGCCTTCCTCCTCGCATCTGCGGTATTGCACTTGCGGTCCCCATTCTACAGGTGCAGAAATACCTGAAGCAGAAAATCTGTAGCTTCATCAAAAGTTCAAACTCTCCGTCAATTATTTGAAATCACCTCGAGTCCCCAAGTACCTCAACAAAAAGAACAAACATATCCTCTAACCTTATTCAAACTTATACCAATCTTCAAAACACCTCAAACAACATCGAATCAACCAAAACTCATCGGACTCAAGCCTAAGTTTTTAAACTCTTCTAAATTACATTTTTGATAAAAAAACCAACCAAACCACATCTGAATGACTCGAAATTTTGCACATACCTCCCAATTGACACAGCAGAACTATTGCAACTCTCGGAATTCCATTCTGACCCTTATATCAAAATCTCACCTATCAACCTGAAAATGCCAAAAATCTAATTTCTCCAATTCAAGTCTAAATCTACTCCGAACCTCCAAAACACA
The DNA here is from genome assembly GCA_034376525.1 of Nicotiana benthamiana. NCBI lineage: Eukaryota > Viridiplantae > Streptophyta > Magnoliopsida > Solanales > Solanaceae > Nicotiana > Nicotiana benthamiana. The sequence goes on along the minus strand of CM067335.1, from coordinate 124,302,351 downwards.
TTCCAATCACACTCCTATGTCCCAAATCACCTCCCGAAGCTATCCGAATCATTACAACTCACATCCGAGCCCTCTAACACATAATCAATATCTGGTTGACTTTTCCAACTTAAACTTCCTCAAAAGATACTAAGTGTCTCCAACCTTACCAAATCCTTTTCGAACCAGAGCCAACCAATCTGATCACATATAGAACTGACAGATAAAGTAATAAGAAGCAGAAATGGGAGAAACAGAGAGGTAACTCATGAGACAACTGGCCGGGTCGTCACATAAAGTGACTCAAAAATCGAATGTCAAACCCACAGAGACTTAGATTGATCGTTTACTAAGCAAACTAAAATCAATAAATTGTCCAAGATAATCAAGAGTGAATTTCTTAGATTAGTCTACTGTTGCAGAAATTAAACAAATAACAACTAAATCAACAAGAATGCAAATGGGTATGATGAGACTTTAATTTAGAGGAGATGAAGATTCTAGGGTTATGGTTGGTTTAACAATCCTATTGAGTTTAGCATTCATACTCGTTAATCCAAATTAGCTATGGTTGCTAATTAACCGGATCTTTTATATGAATAGCATATTCCCACAATACTACTCGCCTGCCCATAATATATCAACCCTATATTCCGATGGTATCTATTATCTTAGGACTGAATATAATACAATATTTAATTAAGCAAGACTGTTAGATATATTCTTATCCTAACTGCAAAATCTTCCCCCGCGCCACGATTTTAGAAACAATCTCTCTCTAATTCTAGTCTAATCTAAACATTGCTTTCCTAAGCATATCATAGCTAGTAACTAGAACTAAACTGCTAGCCAGACAATTAAGTAATTATGTACGAAATTAGAGAAACAACCACAAGACGATAATCCAAATTAAAGAAGATGTAATTAATAAACGTTAATAATCATGTCAACTACAGCCCTAGAACGCGAAGTTTAGCTTCACATAGACATGATAGTAAAACAAAAAATCATCAAGACAAAGTAAAGATTACTAAGTTTGATGAAAGAAATATGGAATCTGATAAATTTCTGCCTCCACGGCGGCTCTGTGCTCTCCCTTGATCTAATCTCGGCAGGTCTCCCTAGATCTCAGATTTGTCAAAAGTCTTCGAAATAGCATTTTTATATGTTTTTATACCAATTAGGGTTAGGACCATACGAAACACCTTTTTCGTGCGAAATAGGACTCTGGCTTTATAAAATTTGCAGAGGCACGCTGTATGGGGAGATGTTCCATGTGATGTGCTTGTGGGAAAGTTCAGAGAGCTGATTTTGACAGGATGCAGGAAATTTTCACAGGCGTATCGCGCCGCGGTAGTGGGAATTCGCAAAAATGCAAAACATAAAAGTTATAGCCCTTTCAAATGCTTTCCAACGATATATTGTGTAGCCCAAATGGAGTTCTAAGCAAAATGTTATGTACATTTTACTAGACAATGTACCATATTCCGCTCGATTCTCTGTTTCATTCTTAACTATCATCCATTGATCCCCGAATACGATCCCAAATTTATTCATTGGGCTTTTACTCAGACTTCAAAGCTCCAAATCACTTGAATTCATTCCATAATATCTACATAGTTTGGAATCACTCCTACAAGGTATAAAGTACACAATTAGTGCAAAGCACTAGCGATTGAAGTTCAAACTCGATTAAAGTACAGTACATTATAGTGTAATAAACAATTAAAATACATAATTATAGTCTATCATTATGAATCAAATACGGGGTCGAGAATAAACAAATACTATCACGCGAGACAAATAAATACCAAAGCAAGAAACGATAAAACTTGGATTACAGGGGGCATGTCGCTATAATTCTTGATGCATTAATGGTGCTTAATCACGCAATTTTATCTTGCTACAAAATAACTTCTGACCATATATATATATATATTTATTAGTTCTCGTGTACGTGCGTTGCACATGTATTCTATATAATTAATATAAAATTATATTATTTTGTACTTGGATGGTAAACACTTTGAATCATGATTGCATTTTTAAAAAAATAATTGCACTTGAAAATCATAACAATCTAAATATTTAAGCTAAGAAAAATAGAAGAAGAAGATAAAATATAAGAACTATACATGTTAGCTCTAAAATTTCTCCCTCTGTTCTTTCTAATTTTTGTTGTTCGCTTTTAATTGTACACTTTCCTTTAAAAAAATAAATAAAATATGTATTTGACACTTTTACCCATAATAATGATATTATTTTCTACAGTTTTGAAAACTTGGAATCAGTAGTTAGTGATAATGGTAAAATAGGAAAAAAAAGATTATTTTTCTTTTGATTTAGTACAGTGGACAAGTAAAAGTGAAAAATTAATTTTTAACATAATGGACAAGTAAAAATAAAAGGAGCAAGTATTATATGAATGGAAAGTTAAAGAGCTTAATTTTGTATAGTAAAGAATTTAGATAAATGTACCTTAATAAATTCTATGACAAAGCAAATTTAATGTCACAAAACTAACTTTTATAGGTTACATATTTTTTTTATTAATATTGAAAGTATTATTAAATATTAATATAACTCTTAAGGACATAAAAGTCCAGCAATATTCTAGGAATATTTTAGTCTTTTACATTCAATTTTTGATCTTAATACTTAAAATATAGTATGATATGGTTCATAGTTGAATCGAACGTTACACGTGTACTCCATAACCATGAGCATACATTTTTAAGAATCACATAAATATTATTATAAAATTGTTTTGAAATATAAAAATAAAAGTTAAATTATGTTAGAACATAGATATGCTTGAAATTCAAAAATTAGAGAGATGTCATATATGAACTCTCATTCTGAAACGGGTATTTTGTTGAAACGAGCACATGTGCAAGAAGAGGAGAATTATTTTGCGATAGTGAATGTCACGATCCGAAATTCACTAAGGGTTATGATGACGTCGGACTCCCCTGTCAGACAAGCAACTTACAATTTACTAGCATTTTTCTCATTTTGATTATTTAGAAATCATTTTCTTTAAACAAATAAATAATAAATAATTAAATCTGCTGAATAAATAATGTTGCTTTTACAAAATTTAACTACTGAAAAAGCTCGTGATCATCCTAGAACCAGTGACAAAAGTTCATAAGCAATTTCTAGGAAACAATATAACCGTCCGGAAAATAAGTTGGACAAAAATGAAAACACCGTAAAATACTATGAAGGGGGCTTTGCTGGCTGCGGGTCATCTCGATAAATGCAGCTCACCTAAGTTTCCCTGTCAACCATGCCGTTATGCCACTAAGTCACTAGTTACATATGATCTTGTACAACAAAAATGCATAATAAGTATAATATGAGTACGAAAACAACGTTTACTCAATGAGTATTCTGTCTAATCTCGAAGAAGAAGAGACGAGAGGTCGACTTCGACACTTACTAGTGGTCCAGTAATTCTACTTTAATAATATATATTAAATCGTGGATTTTTTTATAAACATGCCTATAATTCGATAGGTTAAGCAAGTAAACAACTTTTTCTTTTATAGGAAACTTTCAAATTTCTTTTCATCATGTATACAATATTCTTAAGTCGGGAAGAGAAAAATAAAACTTTCATAAGTTCCAAGGCAAGTAATACAAGCATGCGCAAATCATGCCGAGGTCGTACAGCTCGATCAAATAGAAATGTAAAATGTGCATTACTGAGGGTCGAATGGCACGAACTATAGATGCACCTATTACCTCACTCATGAATCATACATGTGACGCGATCAAGTTTAAATAAAACAATCACTCTGCTCGCGAATCATACATGCAACGCAGGTACACATAGAAATACATGCTCCAACAGCCAATTAAGAATTTATCGAGGGAACATTTTTCCAAATAAAAGTTAATTCTCTTTTAATGATTTAAGAAAATTAAGTTTAATCCTTTTAGAAATTTATTTACCAATTTAATAGGATTTAAGCAATTTAACTTCCAACAAGATTACAGATATTCCAAGTATAGCATGCATCAGGGTCCTAGACTATCTGAACTTACACATAATAGTAGCTACGCACGGACTCTCGTCACTTATGCGTAAGTAGCCCCCACAAAAAGGAGCACACAACCAATTATTTTACCTATGAGGATAATTCCCTCTTACAAGGTTAGAAAGGAGATTCATCTAGCTCCAAAGTTCCAAAATCGGTATTCCATATTTTTACGAAGACTCGAATTAATGAATAAAGATCCAAAGCTAGCCAATAATAATACAAATCCATTAATATATACTCAGTTACCTCTAATGATCCAACTTATAACAATTCCTAACCCTGATCGAAAAGTTGACAATTTGCCCTCGGGCTTACGTGCCTGAATTCTAAAATTTTTCGAAGATAAAGTTTACCTACGAACTCACAGATTCAAATATATGATTTTCTCTTAATTTCATACCAAAAATCATGTTCAAAATCCAAAAATACGAATTTTCTAGGTTTTCCTTAAACCACCAAATTTCTACCGATTTACATGCTAAAATCCATACCTAATCAAGAAAATCCCCTCTTGAAGCTCTCCAAAAATCGCCCCAACAATAGTAAAATGGAGGAAAATGGCCAAACCCCCAGATTTTACCTCCAACATTTTCGGCACATGCGGTCCCTTGATCGCTTCTGTGATTCCGCAGGTGCGAGCCACTCTACCGCTTTTGCGGCTTCCTCCAGGATCCCCTTTTCTGCTTCTGCGCCTCGTCCATAACATGCACGGTCCCACATCTATGGCTCCATGACCGCATTTGCAATCTCTTCACTTCTGACCAAAATCGCATCTCCGGCCCAAATTTCTCAGGTGTGGTTATATCATTAACCAGCAACTTCAGCCCTTTCAAAAATCCCATTTTCGATAAGTTAACCACTCGGAATCCACCCGAGGCCCTTGGGACCTCAATCAATCATACCAACCAGTCCCAAAACACACTACGGACTTGCTCGAGGCATCATATCATATCAAATAATGCTAAAATTATGAATCGACCTCCAATCCAAGTTTTATGAACTTTAGAATTTCAAACTTCAACGTTGAATGTTTAGACCTGTCAAATCACGCCCGATTGACTTCAAATTTTGCACGCAAGTCATATTCGACATTACAGACATACTCCAACTTTCAGAATAGTATTTCGACCCTGATACCAAAAATTCCACTTCAGGTCAAACTTCTCAAAAACCTTCAAATTTCTATCTTTAGCCAAATGACTTCAAAATGACCTACAAACCTCCGAATTTACTTTATGTCGAGCTCTCAACTCCAAAATCACCATACGGAGCTACTACCAGACTCGGAATCCCAACTGGACATCCATAACACTCAAATGCACTTCAACCCAAACTTTTAAAATTTCTTCCAAAATGCTAACTTCCACAATAGGCGCCAAAATGCTCATGGGTCATCCAAAACCTGATCTGGGCATACACCCAAGTCCGAAATCATCACACGAGCCTACTGAAACCTTCAGATCCGATTTCGAGGCCGTCTACTTTAAAATCCAATCTTAGTTAATTCTTTTCAACTTAAAGCTTCTGAAATGAGAATTTTCTTTCCAAATCAACTTCGAACTACCCAAATGCAATTCCGACTATGCGACAGGTTATACCTGAAGTAATACTGCTCTTGGCCTCAAACCGCTTAACGACGTGCTAGATCTCAAAACGATCGGTTAGGTCATTACATTTTATCCCACTTAACATACGTTCGTCCTCGAACGTGTGAAGAACTGCGCTAGAGTTGTCCGAAATCACTATTTAACACCTCGAGCACCTACCTGTGCTACCACAACTCCGCTAGGCACCCTAGCTCTATCAATCTAAAGATATCCTTTTTCACTTAAGCAAATAAGCCTTGGAGCCCAATTCCAACATCCAAAATTCTCTGCCAGACTGTTTCCAACATACGATGACCATATCAATCACTACACGTGTACCCAAACATGACTGCATACCTTTGCTGAATTCTCACCTTGCACCACTTTACTCAATGACCATAATAACATTCTCTAATCAAATTAGTCGAAATTCTCCTGAATATGATGTTCCCAATGCACCTCATGTGTGTTTATGTGTGTGTGTATATATATATATATATATGTATGTATATATATATATATATATATATATATATATATATATATATATATATATATATATATATATATATATATATATATATATATATATATATATATATATATATATATATATATATATATATATGTATGTATATATAAGTCTTGCTCTAACGCTTACAATACCACCACGATGGAAGAGATGTGTAGAAATTCATAACCAACTGCCAAAGCAACAATTATTGAGTCTATACTCATGACAAGAATCATCACCTCATTCTGAACCAAATAATGGTCTTTGCTCCTTAATATACTTCATATAATTAGAATACACTGATCCTAAAATCCTAAAATCTCATCTCACCCAGTACGAACTGCTCAGCCAATAAGCCACCCCGGACATGATCAAAAGTCTCATATGATGCCACAATGTACCAATAGGCTACCAATTCGATCATGATTCAAAAGGAAAATGAACTCTGAAAAGGAAATCCAATTACCCCGCTCGCGAATCATACATGCGATGCGGGCACATAGCTAACATGAGTTTTCCTCTGAAAAACAGGAAACAAAACACATAAAAACAGATATAGGGAACTGTACTGAACATCACATTGTTGCGGCATGCAACCCGATCCAAAAATCTTACCCATGGAGGCGTGCCACCCAATCCAAACATAGAACTCACATAATGAGATATACATCAAGCTAAATTGCTCATTACAACAAGATACCGAATATACGTCACAAGCACGCTGGGGGCATAATACCATTCCCTAGGTAGACATATAGCGCTATAAGCTGAAAACTCGAGCATAATTGTGGTGCAATATACGATTTGAATATCAAGAGCCATTCTGTTCATATAACATCATCTCTACGTGAAACCTCAACACGTAAGAAATTCATCAAGTCGTCTCACAACTCACATGGTGTAATATATCATTACAAGAGATAGCTGACGACAAAATAACACCCCGACTACTCTTCCATAAGGAGCGCATTGCTGAGGTGAACATATTTGGCTTGATATAAAACCCATATTCATATTTAAATCCATCCATAGACTCCAAACTGATTCTGATCACACTGAACTAGGCTAATAACCCGACAAAGGTCCATAATGGCCCCCCTTTTCCCATAACACATAAGAACAACCATCATAACGGGGTAATCCTCCACAGTCCACAACCCAATGCCGGGTGCCCCCCAGGAATAAATCCTCAAATTAATGATATCACCACAATCTTCATAGTTGGTTTAACTCTTCAATCCATCAGTGACTACATGCCACATTTATACCACCTTCCCAGGGGCACACTCCCACAAACTTTCGTAGCAAATAACAGGTCTGTAAACCCAAACCTCAACCGCAGCAACGCTAAAAAGTGATGTCGAAGACAATACCAACTTTCCTTAAACATCGAAACTCTTTTCCTGCTTGTCTGAGCTCGTGACATCCTTGGCAACACAGAACTTCAACCTTGATCCTCACTTCAAATTCCATGCCACTCACTGCATCTAACACGCCAATATACGATAGTATAAGAATTTCATCATAACTCTTGAACCGCTATTAGAGTACAAACTTCATTACATAGGAACTTTTTACTTAACTCATTCCAAGAGAACCATAGCTACATGCGAGTGAATTTTCATAACCTCAGAATATGCAAATCTCTAGATAGTGGTCTAAGCCACCATAGCCCTTCCGGGATCCGCCTACACGTAACATGCCATAACAGAAGAATACTCCTAAATAATATCAATTACGAAAGCCGACAAACTAGGTCCCTAATGATTTCAAGCCTAGAGGTATGATTCTCAACCATACCCTATTGAAGCTCTCCAAAAATTACCTCAACAAGAGTAAAATGGCCAAAAACCCTAGAGTTTAAAACATTCACTGCCTCCAGAACTTTCTGCACCTACGGTCCCTTAACCGCTTCTGCGATTCTGTATGTGCGAGCCACCCTATCACATATGCGATTTCCTCCAAGATCCCCTTTTCCGCTTCTGCGCCTCGTCCACAACAGGTGCGGTCCTGCTTCTGCAGCTCCATGACCGCATCTGCGGTCTCTTCACTCCTGACCAAAACCGTATCTGCTGCTCTTTTGGCCGCTTCTGCGGCTCCACACCTGTGTCCCAAATTTTACAGGTGTGGTTATATTAGTAACCAACAACTTCAGCCCTTTCAAAAATCTCATTTTCAATCTTTTAACCACCACCAAAATCCATCCGAGGCCCTGGGAAGCCCAATCAATTATATCAACTAGTCCCAAAACACACTACGGACTTGGTCGAGGCCTCAAATCATATCAAACAAACATTAAAATAATGAATCGGTCTCCAATCCAAGCTTTATGAATTTTAGAATTTCAAACTTCTACTTTCAATGTTTAAACCTATCAATCACGCCCGATTGACTTTAAATTTTGCACGCTAGTCATATTCGATATTACGGACCTACTCAACTTTTGGAATCGGATTCCGACCCCGATATCAAAAAGTCCACTTCTGGTCAAACTTCTAAAAAACCTTCAAATTTTTATCTTTATCCAAATGACTTCAAAATGACCTACCGACCTCCGAATTCACTTTAGATTGCGCTCCCAACTCCAAAATCACCATATAGAGCTACTCTCAAACTCGGAATCCCAACTGGACATCGATAACGCTGAAATATACTTCAACCCAAACTTATGAAATTTCTTCCAAAATGCTAAGTTTCACAATAGGCGCCAAAACGCTCCCGGGTCATCAAAAACCCGATCCGGGCATACGACCAAGTCCGATATTATTATACGAACCTATTGGAACTTTAAGATCCCGAGAAGTCGTTTACTCTGAAATCCAATCTTAGTAATTCTTTCAACTTAAATCCGAAATGAGAATTTTCTTTCCAAATCAACTTCGAACTATCCAAAATGCAATTCCGACTATGCACACAAATCATAATACCCGAAGTGATACTGCTCATCGCCTCAAACCGCTTAACGATACGTTAGATTTCAAAATGACCGATCAGATCGTTACAGTGAACCCTTACCATGAAGATCATATTTTTCGCTGAAAAAGAAAAGAAGAAAATCACGGAACGTAAATCGAATTACAAAAGATAAGGCATGATACCATTTTGTGATTTATATTACTATTTACATGACTACTACTCTCCATTCTATATGTTGTTATTAGCGAGTGAAAAAGCATTGGTTTTAGAAAAGAATCTATGCTTTGTGTAGTGTGGAGGTATAGGACCAAGAGTCAGAAATAACTAATCAGAGTAGCGGATGAGTTTTGCAATGTTAATACAATAATTGTTACAATATTATTGTTATGATATTTAATTTTATAATATTATTCCTTTGAAGAGGAGGAGAGTATGTTGAGATATGAATATGTATATGTGTATATTTTGTACATATTCTCTGTATATACTACAGATTAAGGAGGGCTATGATGATAAAACTACAAAGACTATTCTTAGTCAATTATGGAGTCATATCTGAGCCCAATAATAGGCTATATGTGTAATAGGCTATATGTGTAATAGGCTATATGCGTAATGGGGCTATCTGTGTAATGGGGCTATTTGTGTAAATGGTCATTTTGTATATATGTTTTAGGGGTCGTTTGTAAAAGGCTGAGGGGTCATTTTCTTATAAAAAAATCTTCTCTGAGGTTCCAGAGAGTTCTGCAAATCCTCCTCCTTCTCTCTACTTTCTCTCTCTAAATTTTCATGATTTCTTCGATGTTTTCATGGTATCAGAGCCTACACAATGATCCGATGAAATTTTTCTATGAACCAATAGTTCATTTGAACTGTTCTCTGATGAAGTTTTGGGGTTTTCTGAGACCGAGAGGTCAGTGATGGTTTTTTGACTCCGATCGGGCCTGTTTCAAGCCATTATCTTCACGATCTATGACTGTTCTCTTCTCTCTTGAACGGTTAAATCGATTGTTGTAGAATTTTTGGAGATTTTTCGGTGAGTTTTCGACTTCTAGGGTTTCTGGTGGTCAAATCAGTCGTTTGACTGCCATCCGGTGGTTCGATACTCATTCCAGCGGGTGTTTTGGGTGTTATTGATCCTACTTCGACATCCTCGACAGTATCTCCGGCAAATTTTGACGGTTGTTCCTAGCCTTGTACCTAGGGTTTTATCTGTTGTTAAAAGGCCGATCTTCTCCGGTTGCGAAGAAGGATGGTAACACTGATCCTATTCTTTGGTTGTGTGCGATTGTTTGATTCTATTTGTGAATAATCTGTTTCGGTTGTGAATATTGATATTTGGTGATATTTGTGAACAATCTGTTTCGGTTTCAATATACTTGTTGACAAATTAATTCATCTGAATATGGAATCTAACACAAATGCTGATAATTCTGGTTTTATGGACCCTTCTAACCCTTTGTTTGTAAATTCTTCTGATGTACCTGGTGTGTCCCTTGTCCCCACTCCCTTCTCGGGTAGTGGTTATGGAGGTTGGAAATGTAAGATAATTATGGCTTTGTCTGCTAAGAATAAAATTTGTTTCATTGATGGTTCCTATACTCTACTAACGTGACTCAACAGAGGCTATGGGATAGATGCAATATGTTAGTTATGTCATGGTTGACCTCTTCTCTATCTTGTCAAGTTGCTGATAGTGTTCAATATTCTGATACTGCCCAAAGCATGTGGTCTCAACTCGAAAAAAGATATGGTACCCCCAATAAGACCCAAATTTTTTAACTTAAAAGGGAACTCTCTCAGACATCCCAAGGCTCCCTTGATGTAACCTCATATTTCAACAAACTTAAAAGTTTGTGGGATGAATTGGGCACAATGTGCCCAAACCATGGACAGAGGTGTACTTGTGCTGCCAGAAATGGTATAATCGAGGAAGATGATGAAAACAAGGTTTATCAGTTCCTTATGGGATTAAATGAAACATATTTTGGAGTAAGGAGTAATTTGTTGATGATGCAGCAGTTTCCTTCCCTTGACAGTGTCTATAACATTGTACTCAATGATGAAAAGCAGAGACAAGTTGAATCTGTCTCTCATATCAACCCAGACTCTATGTCTTTCAATGCGTATACTACCAAGCATTCTGCTGGGTCTAACCAGGGCAAAATGCCTGGTTCTAATTTCAAACCGAGAGTCAATTTTGAGCAAAATAGAGGAAACTTATTCTGCAGATATTGCAAGAAGTCTAGACACTTAATTGATAAGTGTTACAAGCTCCATGGTTTTCCTCAAAACAATACTTACACCAAGGGAAGGAAATCTGCATCTGCTCATGTTTCTACTGGTCCTGATTGTGTGTCTAATGATAATGGGAATTCTAATTTGTCTGTTCCTCTTGGGGATCCTATTGCCAGTCAAACTATGATACCAGGGTTGAGCAGACAGCAATGTGATCAAATTGTAAGCTTGATTCAACAGACCCTCTCAAGGGATTCCAGTGATCAAGCTCCTGCTCCCATGTGTTCTGCTAATTTTGCTGGTACTATGCTGACTGAGAGTCTTGTTTCTGATTCCAAACTGTGCATGCTCACAAACATTAACTCTGTCACCTGGATCATTGATTCAGGGGCTTCTAACCATATGACTTATGACAAAAATCTGCTTTTTAATATCATACCTTTAACTGTCCCCTACCTTGTTACCCTTCCTAATGGTTACAAAGTAAAAGTGATCTGTACAGGCTCATTTGCACTAACTCCTTCCCTTACTCTTCACAATGTGCTTTTAGTCCCTTCCTTCAAGCATAATTTGATTTCTGTTCATAAATTGATGAAACAATTAAATTGTTTAGTTGTGTTCACTCCAACTTCATGTCTCATTTACTTGTTACAGGACCTTTCTCTGAAGAGGCTTCTGGATCTTGGTAAGGAGGAGGCTGGCTTATACAAGTATTCTTGGTTGCCTCCTTCCTCTTCTGCCTCTTCTGAGTCCTCTTTTATTTCTGAGTATAATGTTTCTAATGTTTGTAATGATGATACTGTTTCTGATAGCAAACATTTTGGCCCATCCTCAATTGTACATAATTCCAGTTGTAATAATGCTGATACTTTTGATATGAATTACATTTGGCATTTGAGATTAGCACATACTTCCTTTGCTAATATGAAACATATTTCTGGTTTATCTTTTCCTTTTGCTGCTAAACAACCTTTTCCTTGCTCTATTTGTCCTATGGAAAAACAGACCAGATTACCTTTTCCTGATAGTAGTATTAGTACTACTAAACCCTTTCAACTAACACATGTAGACACTTGGGGACCTTATCATACTTCTACTTCCTTTGGCAGTAAATACTTCCTCACTATTGTTGATGATTTTTCTAGAGCCACCTGGACACACCTGATGGGATCCAAAAGCAATGCCTTTTCTTTACTAAAATCTTTTATCTCCTATGTTCAAACTCAGTTTCATACCATGGTCCAGACTGTGAGGAGTGATAATGCCCTGGAACTGGGTTCCAGTGCTGAAGGGATTTCTTTTTTTAGTACTCTGGGGATTGTACATCAAACCACTTGTCCTCAATCCCCTCAACAAAATGGAGTTGTTGAAAGAAAACACAGAACTTTACTTGAAACATGTAGAGCCCTTCTTTTCCAGTCTGGTTTGCCTGTATCATTTTGGGGGGATTGCTTGTTAACTGCCACTTATCTTATTAACAGACTCCCATCCAGAGTTCTTCACCATAAGTCACCTCATGAAATTCTACATGGCTCTCCCCCATCTTATTCTCATCTGAGGGATTTTGGTTGACTGGCTTATGCTGCTGTTCCTATCCCTCAAAGGGATAAGCTAAAATCCAGAGCTCATTCTTGTGTCTTTTTGGGTTATCCCTTTGGTAAGAAAGGATACAAATTGTATGATTTGAATTCTAAGAAATGCTTTGTATCTAGAGATGTTGTCTTCCATGAAACCTTTTTCCTTTTAAAACAGCACCCACACCTGTTTCACCTCCTCCACCTATTCCCTTCTCTGATGATATTCTCCAACATATTGTTCCCTTACCTGACTCTTCTCCTTCCAGTGTTCCTTCCTCTCTCAATCCTGATATTCCTTCTCCTGACTTACCCCTTTCTCAACCTGTTACCATACCCAGGAAATCCACTAGACACCACAACCCTCCTTCCTACCTAAAAGATTATGTCTGCCAACTTCCTGCATTTTCTGGCTCTTCTTCTTCTCATTTGGAATCTGAACCTATGTATTACTCTCAAGCTGCATCTGTCCCAGCTTGGCAGGATGCCATGAGGCAGGAATTTGATGCCTTGGAAGCTAACCACACTTGGGACATTGTACAACTCCCTCCTGGTAAGAAACCTATTGGCTGTAAGTGGGTTTACAAAATCAAATACAAATCTGATGGTACTATTGAAAGGTATAAAGCAAGGCTGGTTATTAGGGGTGATACTCAAGTTGAGGGTGTTGATTTTACTGACACTTTTTCTCCTGTTGTTAAGATGACTTCAATCAAATGCCTTATTGCTGTGGCTGTCAAAAACCACTGGCCTATGTTTCAGCTTGATGTCAATAATGCTTTCCTTCATGGTGATTTAGATGAGGAAGTTTACATGAAACTTCCCCCAGGTTTGATTGTTTCTGATTCTACTTCTCCCTCTACTTCTTCTTCCTCTGGTTTGTAAACTCAAGAAATCTTTATATGGGCTTAGGCAAGCCTCCAGGCAATGGTATGCTAAACTGTCATCTGCCCTTAATTCCAGAGGTTATAGCCATTCTTTGAATGACTATTTTTTATTCCTGAAAGGTACTCCTGGTTCCCTTGTGGTGGTAGCTGTCTATGTTGATGACATTATAATTACTGGTACTGACTGTGATGAGATTGCTGCCCTAAAACTCTTCCTGGATGACAAGTTTAAAATCAAGGATTTGGGGTCATTGCATTATTTCTTGGGTCTTGAGGTGCAACATGTCCCTGCTGGGATACACCTAAATCAGCATAAGTATGTTACTGATTTGCTACATGACTTTGATTGTGTTCATGTTTCCCCTGTTGTTTCTCCTCTAGACATTTCCATTAAGTTACATGCTGATTCTGGTGATATTTTGCCCTCTCCTGACCAGTTCAGGAGTCTTGTTGGCAAATTATTGTTCTTAACACATACTAGACCTGACATATGCTTTGCAGTGCAACATCTGAGTCAATTCCTTAAATGCCCCAAACTTCCCCATATGTCTGCTGCCATGCATGTTTTGCGATATCTTAAAGGCACTCCTTCTTTGGGTCTGTTTTACTCTGATAATGCTGATTTTTCTGTGACTGGATATTCTGACAGTGACTGGGCTGCTTGCCCTGATACTAGACCTTCTGTTACTGGTTTTTGTATCCTTTTGGGTGGCAGTTTAATCAGTTGGAAGTCGAAGAAAAAACATGTTGTCTCTCTTTCTTCTGCTGCGGCAGAATATAGAGCTCTTAGCAAGGTTACAGCTGAATTGACTTGGCTCTCTCGTTTACTTGAAGATCTTGGGGTATCTGTTCCTTCTCCTATCTCTTTATTTTGTGATAGTCAAGCTGCTGTTCACATTGCTAACAATTCAGTTTTTCATGAACGTACCAAACACATTGAGGTGGATTGTCACTTTGTTCGGAACTTGTTGCACACTGGTTTTCTCAAGCTATCTCATGTTCCTACTTCTCGGCAGCTGGCTGACTTGCTGACTAAGCCCTTATCCGGGACTGCTCTTTCTCCACTTTTGTCCAAGTTGATGGTGGTCTCCCCCTTCAACTTGAGGGGGGGTGTTGAGATATGAATATGTACATGTGTATATTTTGTACATATTCTCTGTATATATTACAGATTAAGGAGGGCTATGATGATAAAACTAGAAAGACTATTCTTAGTCAATTATGGAGTCATATCTGAGCCCAATAATAGGCAATATGTGTAATAGGCTATATGCGTAATGGGGCTATCTGTGTAATGGGGCTATTTGTGTAAAGGGTCATTTTGTATATATGTTTTAGGGGTCGTTTGTAAAAGGCTGAGGGGTCATTTTCTGATAAAAAAATCTTCTCTGAGGTTCCAGAGAGTTCTGCAAATCCTCCTCCTTCTCTCTACTTTCTCTCTCTAAATTTTCATGATTTCTTCGATGTTTTCAGAGTAAGGAGAATCTGAAAAGTCTTGACTGGTTGTTTTAAGGTAGGAAAAAATAGAGGAAAAAGGCAAAAAAAAAAAAAAAATAGAATATAAAAAAAATAAAAATATGCATTCAAGTATAACATAAATAAAGACTTCTATCTTTCTGATATATCTTGCTTCGCATCGAATTTCTTGCTTATCCTACGGTCTATTTTGTTAATTACCATATACATTATAACTAACAACTATTTAAATAGTAGAAGAGAGTATTGCATATATTATGTATCAAATACAAGGGAACAACAAAGATGAATAAACACTTCAAATGTGGAGTAACAGTTCGGTATGAGCATATCACATTTTGAATTCAATAAGATATAAATTATAATTTTTGAAAGAATAATTTAATTTGCCTCTATAGATATTTATCATTTATTGGAATGTAAATTTACTTTTTGGTACAAGATTATTATAGGATATGTAGTGTTTATAGGAAAGGTAAATTGGTCTTCAGTTTTTAAAAAACATTTTAATAAACTAACTTCACCTAAAAATGATCATGCTTATAATATAGTATTAGTTTCTGGACATGCACGTTACTTGTAATTTCATATAAATAAATAAATTTTTTTTGCATATTACAAAAAAATTACTTTAAAATGTTTTTAGTTGCAAAATAAAAATTAAAAGGAAAAAATATATTTTTCATTTATTGAAAATGATCAACAATTCCTTTCAGACCTTTTATGACCGTTATACTTTGAGAAAAAATAAGCTTGAATATTACAAACCTATAGAATTTTAGAAATATAGAAATAATAATGGCTATAGGAACTTTTTAATATCATTTTCACAAGTGTCGTTTACATATAAGGAAACCTTTTAAAAGATATCAAAGTAATTGGTTGATGTTGGTATTTGAAAAAAAATAGAAAAAAGAAACGTAGAAATTACATACTGTAGTTTTGTGCTTGACTCTATTAAAACCAAAACGGATACCAATAAGTTTACATGTTTTATCCTTATTTATTACTCTATCCGTTCATTTAGCTGTCAAGTATTTTAAAAATAAATTTTCATTTTTATTTATCACTTTTTATATATCAAGAATTTTTTTTGTTTTGTCATTTAGTATTAATTATTCATTGTAAATTATTTTCTTAAATCCATTAAGACTATACACTAATTAATATGGTATAATAATAAATTGTATAATTTATTTATAATATTTTTAAGGGATGTACAAAGTCAATAATGAACCATTAAAAGTGAAAGAACGGAGTAGCAACTCATTTTGATCTCTTCTTCCAACACTCATCTATTTTATCAACACACTCCATGACTATTCATTTCTAATTCCTTTTGTGTTCTTTTATGTAAAGCGTTAATTATCTGCAATAAAGCTTTTTTAAAGTTTCGAATACTTCATAGAAAGCATTCTGGATATAACCATTAACCGCGAGGATATTAATCCACTTCTCATTTTAGTTAATGCACTGAATTCACCTCATTCTACTCATATTAAATTCTTTCTTCTACAATCAGACTTTTTGAAGAGGTTTTACCTTCGAAACAAGCAAATGGAATTGGAAAAGACAAAATTTAAGGGAAAAAATTGATTACTAATCTTTATTTAACCAAGTATATCAATTTACACACCAACTCTTGGACTCAAGAGTCAGTAATTCCCAGCAGAAAACAAAACTGAACTATACTAAATAAAATTATATTGTTGCATAAATTGTTAAACCTGCCATGTTGTATGAAGCGGAGTGTTGGCCAGTGAAGAACTCTCATGTGCAGAGAATGAATGTTGCGGAGATGAGGAAGCTCAGGTGGACGTGCGGGCTCATAAGTTTAGATAAGATTAAGAATGAAGTTATTCGTGAGAAGGTGGAGGTGGCCCCGGTGGATGAGAAGATGCGAGAAGCGAGGCTGAGGTGGTTCGGGCATGTGCGGAGGAGTAGTCCTGATGCCCCGGTGAGGAGTTGTGAGCGGCTGGCGATCGTCGGCGTACGACGTGGCAGAGGGAGGCCTAAGAGGTATTGGGGAGAGGTGATTAGGCAAAACATGACTAGAATGCGGGTTCCCGAGGATATGCCCATTGATCGGAAAGTCTGGAGGTCTAGTATCAGGGTCGTAGGATAGGGTCTCCTAGAGTTTTCCGTACTCCTCAACCAGGGTTGAGTGAGGCTTCGCATGGCTATCCATAGATGATTTGTGTATTGGATTGTGTCTCCCTTATGGTAGTTATTTATGGTAGTTACTGTCGGATATTATTGCATGATATTTTATTTATGGTTCTTATGTTTAGATAATTATTTACGCTATTTCTGCTGGAGTTACTAATACTCCTTTGTGTTTGTTTTTGTTTTTGCTTTCCTTCACTGAGCCGGGGGTCGATTGGAAACGGTCTCGCTGCCCTTTCGGGCAGGGGTAAGGCCCGTCTACATATTACCCTCCACAGACCCCACTGGGTAGTTGTTGTTGTTGTTGCATAAGCAAGAAATGCATAGATTTTCTAATTAATAACATTTTGAAGTTAGGAGATTTGCTATCCAAATGACCTACGCTTGACTTTAAAAGGTTTCTATATACTATATGTTGTAATACATAAAGAATATATTTAGCTTTCATGCATTATTAAACATAGCAATAAAATAAGTCAATTCGACGTAATCGTAAACTAAAAAACAAAATAACTTATGATATATATATATATATATATATATATATATATATATATATATATATATATATATATAAATTCAATGAAGGGTCAAAATTTAAACAACATTAATCGGGACTTGAGAAATAGTTAAACAAATAACAAATATTAAGTACTTGTTGCCACCTTCAGGTATGAACATATACAAGTTAACTAATATCTAGTCCAAATTGTAAAGATTTATTGGTCGACTTCTCTCAGCTTTTGTGAATCTGTACAGCCATACCTAATCATAGAAAATTTGACGTAAAATTCAATCTTTTTTCCCGGCTGGTGCTCTCTCCTTTCCAAATTATTATTTTTTCTTTCTTCTGGGAGGTAAGAAATAATTGGAGAAGGATAGAAATCAAAGAGAAAAATCCTAAAGAACTCCAGCTATTTCTATCCAAAAATGAAACCATAACCAAACCAACACAAGCAACCTGATATTCGCTTTTTTACTAAAATATCGAAGCATTAAACAACCTCTAACTTGCTTATAATTAACCACTAGTGAAATTTAGCAAGTAAAAGTTACTTGCACAAGAAAGTCAGAATCATAAAAGAAAAGAAAAAAGTACGTACATAAATTCAAACCTACCCTTCTTATTATGCTTTTGTATTTTTATTGAAGACTTGAAGTAATAGTGCGCGATTAGAAGGAGGTAATTTCCGTCTAACATTACAAGTATTCGTCTAATATATAAATAATTGCTGATTTGTTTTGAAAAAAAACTTCATTTTCATGTTGCATATCTAATGGTTATTTTAATTTCAAGAGAAATACACACACTATGGTCATCACTTGCTTTTAATTGAATTCTGTATCTCTAAGGCCTTGAAAATCTCATTTAGGATCATTTCGATTTACGTGCGTAATCCGGACGCGTAGCTGGGAAGCTTAAATATGGAAATCTGTAAAAAAATGATAAGTTTTGATTATAAAATGTGCAAATTTGACTTCAGTCAACATTGTGGGTAAACGGATCTGAACTCATGATTCAACGATCCCAAAGGGTCCGTAGGAAAATATGGGACTCGAGCATATGTCCGGAATCGAATTCTGAGGTCCCAAACCCGAGAAATGAATTTTTAAAGAAAATTATTTTCTGAAATTGTCTAAGGAAATTCGAGATGAAATCTGATTAGAACATGATGGCATCGGGCCCGTATTTTGGTTCTGATGCACATACATGACTTATATATGGTTTAAGTCATTTCTGTAAAATTTGGTAAAAACGGATGTCGTTTGACGTGATTTGGACCTAAATTGCTAAATTTGATACTTGATAAAGTTTGAGAAAAGTTCTTGATTTTGAGGTTTGATTCATTGTTATTGAGGCTATTTTGGCGATTTGATTGCACGGTTAAGTTCGTATGCTGTTGTTAAGTTAGTATGTGTGTTTGATTAGGAGCCCCGAGGGCTCAGGGGTGTTTCGGATGTGTTTCGGGAAGTACTGAACTTAAGAAAAAGTTGTAGATTCTTGCTCTTAGTGCCCAGGGATTTTACGTTTTGCGTTCACGTGGACCCACTAGCTTATGCGTAAGGCAAAAATCCCAGGAGCCCATTTTCGTCTTCGCGAACATGGAGGTTGAGACGCGAACGCGAAGCTGGGGGGATGCCCTTCGCGAATGCATCCCTCCATTCGCGAACGCATAAGGTTGAGGGGAGGGGTTACCTTTTGTTCATCGCGAACACGACCATTTGTCTGCAAACGCGTAGGGTTGAGCAGTCAAAGCTCCGCGAACACGAGCCTTTACACGCGAATACGAAGGCCTAGCATGCCTAACTGCGATGAGCTTGTCACGATCGCGAAAACAATTTTCGCCTAGTGATTTTTAAAAGACAAAAACAGAACACTTACAGGATTTTATAAAAAATTCACAAAACTCTTCTTCTCCAAAGCTCTTACGCGATTTTTGAAGCTTTTCTTCACCATAATCTCTTGGGTAAGTAATCTTTAACTTCTTTTCTTTATTTTCCATCAATACCAACTAGATCCCTAGGCCTAAATCATGTGATCAAGAGTAGAAAATTAAGGATTTGGGTAGAATTAGGGCTTTTTGATTAATTGTGATTTAGACCTTGTTTTGGGGTCGGATTTGAAAATAAATTATATATCCGGGCTCGTGGGTGAATGGGTGATCGTATTTTAGTTTGAACCTCATGTTTTGACCAAGCGAGCCCTGGGTCGATTTTTGAATTTTTAGGAAGAATGATTGGAAAGTTATATTTAAACATTGGAATTGGGATGTTTAACATTTATTGATGTTATTAAGTCAATTATGTATAGATTCGATTGGATTGGAGCCACATTTGAAAGGGAAAGTGGGGTTTGAGGCTTGAGTTAGCCGTGGAAGTTCGAGGTAAGTGTTTGGTATAACCTTAGCTTGAGGGATTAGGAGTTGAGTCCTATTTGCTACGTGATTATTATTGAGTACGACGTATATGCATGATACGAGTATCTATACGTTGGTGTCTAGCATGACCGTGAGTCTTATAATATGATTTTCATGATTTCGTTGCATAATCTATACTTTAGAAGGTGATTTCTATTTGTTGTGAAAAATTAAGGAAGTAATTGTGACTCTTGAACATCGAGGAGCAATGGATCAAGTTATATTATGAAGAGTAATGCCGTGTATGATTGTGAGGAAAGAGTGTAAAGCATGAAGGGTGATGCCGTGCTGCATGATATACCATTCTGTGTCGATTCTATTGATTATTTGGTGAGGAAAGAGAGCAAAAGCAGAAGGGTATTGCTATGGTCATATTTTGGTTTGAACCTCATATTTTGTCCAAGCGAGCCCGGGGTCGATTTTTGAATTTTTGGGAAGAATGATTGGAAAGTTATAATTAAACATTAGAATTGGAATGTTTAGCATTTATTGATGTTATTAAGTCAATTATATATAGATTCGATTTGGTTAGAGCCGAATTTGAAAGGAAAAGTGGTGTTTGACGCTTGGGTTGGCCGTGAAAGTTCGAGGTAAGTGTTTGGTATAACCTTAGCTTGAGGGATTAGGAGTCGAGTCCTATTTGTTACGTGATTATTGTTGAGTATGACGTATATGCATGATGACGAGTATCTATACATTGGTGTCTAGCATGACCATGAGTCTTATAATGTGATTTTCATGATTTCGTTGAATACTCTATGCTTTAGAAGTGATTTATATTTGTTGTGAAAAGTTAAAGAAGTAATTGTGACTCTTGAACATCGAGGAGCAATGGCTTTATATTACGAATTGTGGAAGTAAATAATTGATTGAACCTTTTGGAGCATTGGCTAAAGTGAGTTGTGAAGTAAAAGTAAAAAGACAAAGAGTTAATAAATTATTCCCTTGCCGGGATATTATTGCTTTATTGGTTATCTCCCTTGCATGAATGTTGATATTGTTGATATTGTTCCCTTTCCGGTATTTAATTGTTTAATTGTTGCTCCCTTACCGGGATTCCTATTATAATCTTATTTATTCCCTCGCCCCATTGTTTGTGATTATTGTTTGGGTAAGGAAGAGTGATAAAGAATGAAGTATGATGCCACGCATTGTTGTTTTGTGAGGAAAGAGTGTAAATCACAAAGGATGATGCCGAGTATGATTGTGAGGAAAAAGTGTAAAGCATGAAGGGTGATGTCGTGCTGCATGATGTACCATTCCGTGTCGATTCTATTGATTATTTGGTGAGGAAAGAGAGTAATGCACGAAGGGTAATGCTGTGCACATTTTTATTATATATTTATTTTGGTGAGGACGAGCGTAAAATTACGAACGGGGATGCCATGCATTTATTGAATCCTTATTCCTTACTAGTATTTGAGTTATATTGTTTATTTCCTTACTTGATGCCTTTCTATTCAGAATTGTTATCTCCCTCACAACATGTTTCTCCTTCCCACATTGACTGGTTAGTTTTGTATTTTCTTTTCCGTGTATATATTCAAACTGCATAGGTTTATTCGGTAGTCTAGTCCTAGCTTTGTCATTATTTCACTGAGGTTAGGCTAGGCACTTACCACCACATGGGGTCGGTTGTGCTGATACTACACACTGCACTGTGTGTAGATTCCGAAGCAAATTTTGGATAGTAGTTGGTGGGCTTCCTTCAGTCCACTCGGAGAACCAAGGTAGACCTGCATGCATCCGCGGGCCCTGGCGTCTCCCACTATCTCTATTTCCCGTTTCCTTCTCTTTTATTCAGAAATAGTGTACTATTATTTCTTCAGACCTTGTATGTAGTAATCTTAGATAGCTTGTGACACCGTGACACCAGATTTTGGGTATTTGAGAATTTAAAAGCTATAATAGACATTGGTTTCAGATACTTCATTGTTATCTTTCGCTTAATTATTTAAAGTTCCATTATTTTCATGTTAGTGTATATATTTTTCAAAAAGAAGTAATTTGATAATAAAGTAGGTAGTTAAGGTTAGGATTTTCGGCTCTCATTAATAGGTGCCATCACGACTCTCTCTCTCGAGAAATCCGAGTCGTGACAAGTTGGTATCAAAGTACTAGGTTATATGGGTCTCACTGTTCACAGACAAGCTTATTAGAGTCTGAGCGATCGGTACAGAGACTTCTGTATTTATCCCCAAGAGGCTACAGAGTTAGGAAAAACTTCACATTTATTATTTCTTGTCGTTCAATTCTGTTTTCGAATACTAATTGAATTTCTACTTTGATCTTTCGCAAATGGCGAGAACACGCGCTTCCTCATCCACCGCTCAGCAGCCCGAGCCCCAGCAACAGCTTCCATGAGGGGAAGAGGGTGAGGCCGAGGTCATGCTAGAGGCTGAGATAGGGGCAGAGCTCAGCCCCGAGCAACAGCACTAGTGGCAGAGCCTTAGGTGGATTTTGATGACGAGGTTCCGACCCCAGCAGCTTCGGTGGGCCCAGCTCAGGTCTTAGAGGGGTTTATTGCTACCCCAGTCCTCCAGGACGCTCTGATCCTGTCGCATTCCCAGTTTACCCTCCATAAACATGTCATGATGGCACCTAGTTCCTACAATTAGGTAAGCCTAACAATGCGGAAATTAATATAACTTGTGGAATATTTAATTAAATTAAGCAAAACTAGAAGAAAAATGGTATATAAGTGCCACTTTGCCGACATATACAACACAACATCACAAAACATATAACAATATCACAAAGCCCGGAAACTCATAGGAACCACAGGCTAATAGAAAGGTAATATGCTGCTCTAACTCCAGAATGTCTAAACAACTGAAGAAAAGAATAGATTAACTGCTAAAGCTGGAACATTATAGAGACTCCTGGTCTGCGGACGCGGAAGATAATACCTCGAAGTCTCTACTACGTCTTTCCACCTCGAGGATAGTTCGCCTAAGCGGAGGTACATGGATCTGCACATGAAAAGTATGCGCAGAAGAGGCATAAATACTCCACAGCGGTACTTAGTAAGTGCCAAGCCAAACCTTGATCGGGTAGTGACGAGGAAAGTCACGGCCCTACTGAGATTAAACAATATACTTAGAATGTACAGTATGAAATCAGATGGAAATAATGTGAACCAACTGTGAAATAAGACAGAATTTACAAGGCAACAATAAATGAGCTATGAACAGAGTAAACACATGGATGTACAGCTCAATATCAAAACACCAAATAAGGATCTCGCAGGATACCGTCCTATGGTCTATCCCATCAATTTTCTGAGAAACTCCCGAGATACTGCCCGTAGTCCATCATATGAGTATATCCGAAGGATCTTCTGGGATACTGTCTCGTATTACAACTATCAATGAGCATGGGGATCTACCAGGAATCTAACCCGTAGTCCCAAAATAAAGTGCATGGGGATCTACCGGGAATCTAACCCGTAGCCCCAAAATAAAATGCAGGGGGATCTACCAGGAATCTAACCCGCAGTCACAAAGTAAACAAACAAAAGGAGGGGGGAGCTACCGGAATCCCACATCCATAGTCCCAATGTAAATGCACAACAACAATCAGAAGATATTCAAAAAGGAAGTACAAAAGGACAAGCAATAGGTAGTACTAGCTTAACATGCTTAATGTAATACAGTCAAGGCAACGTAAGCAAGTAGGCAAGTTAAATCAACTAGACATGTTTCTCTAACGTAACACAGGTTATAATTGCAAGTAGAATAAAGCAAATATGAAAGAAAACTCGGTCTCAATATCTTAAGCAAAAATTGGATTTTTCAACAATTAGCTCAAGTACACACTCGTCACCTTACGTACAAGGCACTCAATTACCAAATAACATATCCTAAGGGGAAAGATCCCCCACGCTGTTAGATAATACGCTTAACGCTAGAGGGGGGGGGGTGAATAGCGTTATAATAAAATTTAGCGTATACTTGCGGAAATTAAAATTTGCAGGAAATAAATAAGTGCGTTAAATAAACAAAAGGAAAGAACGCACCGATGTATTCTGGTTCACCACAACACGTGGCTAGTCCAGTCCCCGAGAGACTCTCTCGAGATTTTCCACTAACTTGTCAAGCTTACGGGTGCTCAACAAACCTTTACAACTTGAGGACACAAGCCTCAACACCTTTGCTCGGAGATACAACACTCCAAGACTTCAACCAAGGAAACACAAGCTCCTTACAACAAGAGAATCACAATTCTCTTACAAGTGTACAAAACACTAAACACTCAAACAAGACACTCCTTAATGAGTAGATATGAGTAAAAGAAGTAAGCTCAAGATCACAACAACTATGGACAAGACTTTGGCTCTCAAAAGCATTATGAAATGAATATAAAATGATAAACAATAGTATGCAAGCTTATAGCAATAGAATGATCAGTTGTTGTGTGTTGTTCTGTTTAAAACACTGAAATGAAGCTGTATTTATAGTTGAAAAACTTGGCATTACCGTTGTCTAATTGTCAATCAAGAGTTGCTGATTTTACTCTGTGACAATCGATTGTCAGGAGGCCACAATCGATTGTTTGCCATTCGTTCCAGAAATCAATCCCAGATTTTACGCTTAACAATCGATTGTCCAAGATCAACAATCGATTATTGGCAACGTTCAAAAAATCATTTCCAGATTTTACGTAAAACAATCGATTATACCAAATCAACAATCGATTATTCAACAACGTTCAAAAAATCCTTTCCAAATTTTAATTTCAACAATCGATTGTACAAAATCAACAATCGATTATTCAGCAACGTTCAAAAAATCTTTTCCAGATTTTAATATCAACAATCGATTGTACAAAATCAACAATCGATTACCTGACGGTATTTGAAAACTTTACGACAACGGTCAGCTTCGCAATCGATTGTACAAAGTTAACAATCGATTATTTATCAGACTTTGAAAATCATTTTAGACACTGCCTCGTGACAATCGATTGTTTTATACTCACAATCGATTATTTAATAATTTTGAAAAAGAATGGAAGACACTGCCTCAACACAATCGATTGTCATATGTTCACAATCGATTATTTTGTGACTTTTGAAAATCAGATGGACACTGTCTCTTCACAATCGATTGTCATTAGCTTCACAATCGATTATTCTGAGTTTTGAAAAACTTTGATGTACACTGCCTCATCACAATCGATTGTCATAAGGTTCACAATCGATTGTCATGCAGGTTTGAAAAACCTGATGCTCACTGCCTTAACACAATCGATTGTCATTAGTTCACAATCGATTGTCATGCAGTCTTGGCTTAACATAATCGATTATCATAAGTACATAATCGATTATCTTAGTCCAGTTTTTAGAGGCATGTTTAAAAATCATTTTGACTAATGAAAATATGCATGATTTAAAATCATTTAGCATTAAATTAAATATGCATGATTTTGGAAAAAATAATTTTACGAGAGAAGCCATGTCATGAGTCAAGTTGTCGGATCAAGATCACAATTAAGAACGACTCATTTAAACTATATAACTTTGTCTTGTGCTTGAATTTCGTTATCCACCAATTGTGCGCTTGTACTTGAACTTCGCATATATCAATTTGCGCTTGTTTGTCATTCATCAAAACCTACACATAGGAACACACGTTTTAGTATAAAGCCTTGAGAACGTGTTTCCAACAATTTCCCCCGTTTTGATAATGGCAAACTTTAAGCGGGATATGCAACTTAAACAATTTATAATGACGATTCAAGACAAGTAAAGATATGCAATAAGTATGCGATTAGTTCCCCCTCAATATATGAATTCCCCCTCAATTTAAGCTTATAAATATTGAGAGTGCATACCCGTTATCTTCCCCCTTTTGCCATTAGCAAAAATAATATAAGAAGATGCCAAAGATGTAAATAAAACTTGTTTATTTATTGGAAAGAAAACGTGATTACTTAAGAGAGTACAATAACTCAAGTAATAGCAGAACAATCGATTATTGATACGAGATAATCGATTATTAGACGACAGAAACCGATTTATTATTGCGCGTCATGCTTTATAATTCCCCCTACCTTTAGGGCGATATCTGCAAAAATTCGTTAGACGTCTCCGATGCTCAAGTTAGAAATCATGTAAAATAAAAAGATGCAATGCATGACTTAGATCAACGTGGAGTCAAGAATCCCGAGTTCACTACGAATTCGGAAGAAGGACTCTTTCTCTAAGGGCTTAGTAAAGATGTCGGCCAATTGGTCTTTGGTTTCAACAAATTCGATTTCGACATCGCCCTTGAGAACGTGATCTCTTATAAAATGATGTCTAATTTCAATGTGTTTTGTTCGCGAATGAAGAATGGGGTTCTTCGAAAAGCATATGGCACTAGTACTATCACATTTAAGAGGGATATGATCAAGACTTAGGCCATAGTCCAAGATTTGTTGTTTCATCCAGAGGATTTGAGCGCAACAACTCCCCGCGGCTACATATTCAGCCTCGGTTGTGGACAACGCAACACTTACTTGTTTCTTGCTAAACCAAGAAATGAGAGAGCTACCGAGCAAATGGCAAGTGCCACTAGTGCTCTTGCGGTCCAATTTGCATCCAGCAAAATCGGAGTCGGAATAGCCAACGAGTTGGCATTGAGAACCTTTGGGGTACCATATACCCACATTTGTAGTACCAACAAGGTACTTCAAAATCCATTTTACCGCAGTAAGGTGAGACTCCTTTGGACACGATTGATAACGGGCGCATAAGCACACGCTAAACATGATGTCCGGACGACTAGCAGTAAGATAGAGAAGAGAGCCAATCATACCTCGATACTTCTTAGTGTCGACTTCCTTACCTTTCTCATCTTTGTCTAGATGATCGGATGTGCTCATGGGAGTCGCCATTGCTTTTGCATTGTTCATTTCAAATCGTTTCAGCAATTCTTTGCAATATTTGGCTTGGCAAATGAACGTCCCTTCTTTCATTTGCTTTACTTGTAATCCCAAAAAGAATGTTAACTCACCCATCATAGACATCTCAAATTCGCTTGTCATTAAATCGGAAAATTCCTTGCATAAGACATTGTTAGTAGCACCAAATATGATATCATCCACATATATTTGAACTAATAAAATATCATTGTTTTTATGCTTAACAAAAAGGGTGGTGTCAACTTTCCCCCTAATGAAATCATTTTCCAATAGAAATTTACTCAATCTTTCATACCAAGCTCGGGGAGCTTGTTTTAAACCATAGAGAGCCCTTTTGAGTTTGAAAACATGATCGGGAGATTTAAAATCTTCAAAACCGGGGGGTTGTTCAACAAAAACTTCTTCTTGTATAACACCATTTAGAAAAGCACTTTTCACATCCATTTGATATAAATTGAAATTCATAGAAGAGGCAAAAGCGAGCAATAGACGAATAGCTTCTAATCTAGCTACGGGAGCATATGTTTCTTCATAGTCAATATCCTCTTCTTGATTATAGCCTTTTGCTACAAGCCTAGCTTTGTTTCTAGTGATTACACCATTTTCATCTAGTTTGTTTCGAAAAACCCATTTCGTACCAATTATGGTATGATTTTCGGGTCTTGGCACCAAATCCCAAACGTCATTCCGTTTGAATTGGTTAAGCTCCTCTTGCATTGCCAAGGTCCAAAATTCATCTCCAATTTCTTCGGAGATGGTTGTTGGTTCAATTTGAGACACAAAAGCAGTATGTCCTAAGGTGTTCTTAAGGGAGTTTCGGGTACTTACCTTTTCTCCGACGTCGCCAATTACCTGTTCGAGAGGGTGATCTTTGATTGTCCTCCACTCGTTAGGCATTGTCGTTTGTTTCTCCAATTGTGGTGCTTCCTCCATTGGTTGTTCCGAGATTTCATCTTTATTTTCCTTAGGCGATTCCTCTTGTATTTTGTCTTTCAAGCTATATAAAATACCTGCAAGATCAAAACCGGAATCCTTTCTCGCCAAGCGAGCATTATTTTCGGCAAATACAACATGAGGGGATTCCTCCACAGTTTCGGTTCTTTTATTAAAAACCCTATATGCTTTGCTACGTGAAGAATAACCAATGAAAATTCCCTCATCGGACTTAGCATCAAATTTTCCCAATTGATCTTTGCCATTGCTATGAATAAAACATTTACAACCGAATACTCTAAAGTGGGAGATATTTGGTTTCCTTCCCTTATAGAGTTCATAGGGAGTTTTCATGAGTATAGGCCTTATGACTACTCTATTTAAGACGTAGCATGCGGTACTCACGGCATCCGCCCAAAAATGTTTGGGAATCTTGGCCTCTTCGAGCATGGTTCTAGCCATCTCTTCGAGACACCTATTTTTCCTTTCCACCACCCCATTTTGATGTGGTGTACGTGGAGCGGAAAAGGTATGCTCGATACCGAGTTCGTCACAAAAGTCCGCAAAGAGATTATGATCAAACTCTCCCCCATGATCACTTCTAATTGAAGTGACGGTTGTTTCCTTCTCGTTTTGAACACGCTTAAGAAAATATTTAAAATTCTCAAAAGCATCACTTTTATTGGCAAGAAATAAAGTCCAAGTAAATCTAGAATAATCATCAACAATCACAAAAGCATAACGATTTCTTCCTAGACTTTCAATGCGAGATGGTCCAAATAAATCCATGTGAAGCAATTACAATGGTCTAGAAGTTGAAACAATATTTTTGGATTTGAAAGATGCTTTTGTTTGCTTCCCTTTTTGACATGAATCACAAATAGAGTCATCCTCAAATTTTAAATTGGGAAGGCCAATAACTAAGTTTTGAGAAATCAATTTGTTCAAAAGATGCATGTTGATATGTGCTACTCTACGATGCCATAACCAAGTATCATCCTCTTTACTCATAAGACAATCAACATATTCGGGTGAGGAATTTGCAAGATCAACCATATAAATATTATCCACTCTAAAACCACGAAGGATAATTTTGAAATCACTATGTCTAAATACTAAGCATTCATCCGAATCAAATAAGGCAAGATTTCCCTTGTCACATAATTGACTTATGCTCAAGAGATTATGCTTTAAACCTTTAACAAGTAATATATGCTTAATAGAGGAATTTTCATCCTTACCG
Source organism: Nicotiana benthamiana (assembly GCA_034376525.1). Taxonomy (NCBI): domain Eukaryota; kingdom Viridiplantae; phylum Streptophyta; class Magnoliopsida; order Solanales; family Solanaceae; genus Nicotiana; species Nicotiana benthamiana. The sequence continues at coordinate 124,272,966 of CM067335.1, read as the reverse complement.
ACCGATCCGATGCCAATAATCTTTCCTTTATTGTTATCCCCAAAAATCACACTTCCTCCTTCTTTGTGTTCTAGTTGAAGGAATTTGGATTCGTCTCCCGTCATATGTTTGGAGCATCCACTATCAAGGTACCATAGTACACTTGACCCCTTCAAATACACCTACAAAATAAATTAATGCGTTTTAGGTACCCATGCCATTTTGGGTCCTTGAGGGTTAGGCATATCATAATGATGCGATTGAGTGATATGTCTATGTCGTGTAAAACATGCAGGGGCAATATGACCAATGCGTCTACAATAATGACAAGTCACGTTGGGGTTATGCATCCTTCTAGGTTCATAGTAACTTGATGGACGAAAATGAATTACTCTATTTTCATTATGACTATTGCGCATTTCATGAGAACCATTTCTCCTACTATTAGTTCTAACATGAGCAGCATTTCTAGAGTAATGGTCATGTCTAGATGTTCTAAAAGGTTCAAAACTCCTTCTAGTGTTTGGCCTAGCATATGCATCATTTCTAGGGTAGTCATTCTAGGTGGTAAGTCATTTCTAGGTCTTCTAAAATGTTCAACATTTGTTCTAGCATGCATATTTGTTGTAGGATTGCTATTTCTACGATAAGTATTTGTTTTATTAATCCTAGGTTGAGCCATAGGTGGTTGGGGTTTGGCGTCAACCTTTTCTTTAGGCTCATTCTTAAAGCCTATGCCATGCTTGGTTGATTTCAAATTAACAAGGACCTTATTCAAATTTTTGTGGGAAGAATTAAACTTATCTAAGGTACCTTTAAGTCTATCTACCTCATTTTCGAGATGCATGCAAGAAAAGCAATTTTTAATAGAACTTTCGGGCTTGTCGGCGCTTCTTTTTCCGAAAAACTTGTTTTCCTCTTTCAGCTTCTCATTTTCTAAAACCAGTTTTTCTAACTCCTTTTCTTTCAAAGAAAGCTGTTTTTGAAAATCTTTTTCTTTTAGAGAAGCATTTTCTTTTATGCTCTTGACAGTTTTTGAAGCTTTAATAAATTCAGTATATAGCTCATCAAAAGCAGTTCGCATTTCTTCAAGAGTAAAGAAGTTTTTAGAAGAGATTTGACATACCTCATCTTGCTTGCCTTCTTGCGCCATAAGACAAAGGTTTGCGGCTTCGTCTTCTTCTTCTTCGCTTGACTCATCTCCGGAGTCTCCTCCCCAAGAAATGTATGCACGTTGCTTCTTAAAAGGTTTCTTCTCCTTTTTGATGTTTGGGCAATTTGATCTAATGTGCCCGGTTTCACCGCATTCATAGCACTTTATTTGCTCGCCTTGCTTTTTGCCCTTTCGTTCATACTCCTTTCGCATGAACTTTTGAAATCTTTTGATAACGAGTCCAAACTCGTTGTCTCCGTCCTCATCAACTTGAGGTTGGCTTGTGCTTGCCTTAAGCGCTATTCTTTGCCTCCTTTGATCATCAACAAGAGGGTTAAGTATTGTAGATTCATAAGTCTTAAGGTTACCTCTTAATGCGTCGATTGTGACATTTGAGACGCCTATGGATTCTTGAATTGCGTCGGCCTTTGATCGCCATGCCGGAGTGAGACTTCTAAGAATTTTTCGAACAAGTTCTCTATCCGTGAATGTCTTCTTGAGGGCATGTAGGTCATTTACGATTATTGAAAATCGTTCGAACATTTCATCCACCTTTTCACCTTCCTTCATGTGAAATAATTCATAAGCATGGGTTAGGAAATCAATTTTAGCTTCCCTTACCTGGTCCGTACCTTCGTACGTAATTTCCAGCTTGTCCCACGTTTCCTTTGCCGTTGTGCAACACGATATTTTCCTGTAATCGTCAGCATTTACAGCACAATATAATAAATTAATTGCTTTAGCATTATTTTGAACCTTTCGGATATCATCCGCGTCATATTCTTCTTCGGACTTAGGAACCCATTCGTTTTCAACCTTTTTGGTTGGAATTTGATTTCCCTTTGTTATCACCTTCCAGAGATGAAAATTTTTTGCTTGAACGAAGATTTTCATCCTCTCCTTCCAGTACGTATAGTTTGTATCGTTGAATAGTGGTGGTCGGGTGGAGCACTGTCCTTCCTCTATTCCTGCTAAAGAATCACGAGTAGAAGCCATGGAAGTTTCTCTCAAACTGTTAAGTCTTCAGAGAGTTGGGCTCTGATACCAATTGTTAGATAATACGCTTAACGCTAGAGGGGGGGGGGTGAATAGCGTTATAATAAAATTTAGCGTAAACTTGCGGAAATTAAAATTTGCAAGAAATAAATAAGTGCGTTAAATAAACAAAAGGAAAGAACGCACCGATGTATTCTGGTTCACCACAACACGTGGCTAGTCCAGTCCCCGAGAGACTCTCTCGAGATTTTTCACTAACTTGTCAAGCTTACGGGTGCTCAACAAAATTTTACAACTTGAGGACACAAGCCTCAACACCTTTGCTCGGAGATACAACACTCCAAGACTTCAACCAAGGAAACACAAGTTCCTTACAACAAGAGAATCACAATTCTCTTACAAGTGTACAAAACACTAAACACTCAAACAAGACACTCCTTAATGAGTAGATATGAGTAAAAGAAGTAAGCTCAAGATCACAACAACTATGGACAAGACTTTGGCTCTCAAAAGCTTTATGAAATGAATATAAAATGATAAACAATAGTATGCAAGCTTATAGCAATAGAATGATCAGTTGTTGTGTGTTGTTCTGTTTAAAACACTGAAATGAAGCTGTATTTATAGTTGAAAAACTTGGCATTACCGTTGTTTAATTGTCAATCAAGAGTTGCTGATTTTACTCTGTGACAATCGATTGTCAGGAGGCCACAATCGATTGTTTGCCAATCGTTCCAGAAATCAATCCCAGATTTTACGCTTAACAATCGATTGTCCAAGATCAACAATCGATTATTGGCAACGTTCAAAAAATCATTTCCAGATTTTACGTAAAACAATCGATTATACCAAATCAATAATCGATTATTCAGCAACGTTCAAAAAATCCTTTCCAGATTTTAATTTCAACAATCGATTGTACAAAATCAACAATCGATTATTCAGCAACGTTCAAAAAATCTTTTCCAGATTTTAATATCAACAATCGATTGTACAAAATCAACAATCGATTACCTGACGGTATTTGAAAACTTTACGACAACGGTCAGCTTCACAATCGATTGTACAAAGTTAACAATCGATTATTTATCAGACTTTGAAAATCATTTTAGACACTGCCTCGTGACAATCGATTGTTTTATACTCACAATTGATTATTTAATAATTTTGAAAAAGTCTGGAAGACACTGCCTCAACACAATCGATTGTCATATGTTCACAATCGATTATTTTGTGACTTTCGAAAATCTGATAGACACTGTCTCTTCACAATCGATTGTTATTAGCTTCACAATCGATTATTCTGAGTTTTGAAAAACTTTGATGTACACTGCCTCATCACAATCGATTGTCATAAGGTTCACAATCGATTGTCATGCAGGTTTGAAAAACCTGATGCTCACTGCCTAAACACAATCGATTGTCATTAGTTCACAAAATGCAGTCTTGGCTTAACATAATCGATTATCATAAGTACATAATCGATTATCTTAGTCCAGTTTATAGAGGCATGTTTAAAAATCATTTTGATTAATGAAAATATGCATGATTTAAAATCATTTAGCATTAAATTAAATATGCATGATTTTGGAAAAAATAATTTTACGAGAGAAGCCATGTCATGAGTCAAGTTGTCGGATCAAGATCACAATTAAGAACGACTCATTTAAACTATAAAACTTTGTCTTGTGCTTGAATCTCGTTATCCACCAATTGTGCGCTTGTACTTGAACTTTGCATATATCAATTTGTGCTTGTTTGTCATTCGTCAAAACCTACACATAAGAACACACGTTTTAGTATATAGCCTTGAGAACGTGTTTCCAACACACGCAAGGTTAGACAAGCCACTTAGGTCGAATCAGCTCCAAAATCAACTCAAAATTACGCTTTTGCCACGAGTATCAGACTCCAAATGGCTCAAATCTATTCCATTCAATTACATATCATAAATAACATCTCAAGCAATAAATTCTACTATTTAATTCAAAGATAAGACATGAAATTTGGTAAAATGACCAAAATGCCTTTGAGGCCAACGTCTCGGAATCAGATAAATTTTACATTTTCAAAATCCTCATACTCTTACGAGTCTAACCATACAAAAATCTCCTAAATCGGAGATGAAACACCCACTCAAAACTCAATAGTTTAGCCTATGAAGCTTTACCCAATGTTTTTCCAAATTTAGATCCTTAATTCGAATTTTAAATGATGGATTTAACTACATAGTGATGGAATATAACTAGAAGAGATTAAATATAATCTCCTATTCAAAACCCTTCCAAAATCGCCCTCTCCCGAGCTCAAACTTGATTTTTCCAACTTTGAAATTAAACCCTCAATTTTACTATTTCTGAAATGGTATTTCCGCTTCTGCGGAAAGGGATCACATCTGCTGTCCCAATTATGCGGAACAAGAGTTGCTTCTGTGGAAATTAAAGAAGCACTGGAGCCCGCATCTATGATGCCAGAGCCGCTTCTGCGGCTCCACTTCTGGATGCCTAAGTCGCTTCTGCGTCTCCGCTTATGCGGGAATAGCACTGCTTAATGCGATTTCTGAGGAAAGGAGCAAAGCCGCTTTTGCGGCCACTTAGCTGCTTTTGCGGTACCGCATCTACGGTTCCCAAGCCGCAGATGCAAAAATACCGGAAGCAGTAATGGTTCAGCTGCTGTAGCATCTCCAATATTCCCATTAACCACCTAAAATCATCCCGAGACCCCTAGGGCCTCAACCAAAAGCACCAATAACACCTAATAACTCATTCAAACTTGTACCAACCCTTACACCACCTAAAACGGCCTCGAAAACTCGATTAATTCGAATATTTGAGCTTAAGAACTTTCAAATTTCATCAAAATACAATTCCGATCAAAAACCTAACCAAAACACATTTGAATGACCTGATATTTTGCACTCATATCCCAAATGACATGACGGAGCTATTGCAACTTCCAAAATTCCATTCCGACTCTCGGATCAAAAACTCACTATCGGACGGAAAACTTCAAAAATTCATTCTTCGGCATTTCAAGCCTAAATGAGCTACGGACCTGCAAATTACATTCCAAACACGCTCCTAACCCCGAAATCACCTAACGGAACCATCAGATTTCTATTCCGAGGTTGTCATCACATTGTTCTAACTACGGACCGCTTTCCAGCACTTAAATATCATTAAGGGATTAAATGTCCCAAAAACAACTTTGCGGAACCCAACACCGAATGTCCCGGCAAACCAAAGTAGCAGAAATAAACTTATGGGAAACATTTAATAGGGGATCGAGGCTTAAAATTTAAAAACGACCGGCCGGGTCGTCACAGGTCCGATTGATAGGTCTCATGGAGAGTGTCACCCGATCAGGCTTGCGTCCTATAGCACCGGCCATCTCTTAGGCTGGAGGAGGAGTCCAAACTCCTTCTACTTGCACTCTGGAGAAGATAGCTCCCCAGATTCAGACTCCATTCATTCAACCAGTTGGAGTAGTGCATCCGGGTATGGTAGCTCAGACCGGCGATGGAGCGGCTATGTCCGCTGATGCTTTATGGAGGCTAGATAGGTTCACCAATCTCTTCACTTCTGTTTTAATAGTGCATCTACTGAGTATCTCCAAGATTATCTAGATAGCTACCATGAGGTTCTCAAGAATATGGGTATTGTTGAGACCAATGGGGTCGATTTTGCTACATTTCGCTTGTCTAGATTTTCCAAGACTTGGTGGAGAGATTATTGCTTGGCTAGGCTAGCCGAATCACTATTTTTGACTTGGGAGCAGTTTACACAGCTATTTTTGGAGTAGTTTCTCCCCATTACTCAGAGAGAGGCCTATCAGAGGCAGTTTGAGCGCGTCCAGCATGGTTCCATAACGGTTACCCAGTATGAGACCGGGTTCATTGACTTAGCTCGCCATGCTCTTGTTATACTTCCCACTGAGATAGAAAGGGTGAAGAGGTTTATTAACGGTCTTATTCATCCAACTCGTCTTCAGATGGCTAGGGAGATTGGGAGTGAGATCACTTTTCAAGAGGCGGCCAATGTAGCATGCATAGTTGAGATGATTCTGTCGAAGCGAGGTGGTCATGGGTCAGACAAGAGGCCCCGCTATTCAGGAAGATTCAGTGGTACCTCGTTTCGAGGTAGAGATTCATATGGTAGAGGCCATTCATTCTAGGCCTTTTCAGTCAGCACTTCAGGTTTCCCATAATGCCTCAGGTGGACGTGGTTCTCAGATGTATTATCCTGATCAGCAGTCCTACAGTGCACCACCAGCTCCTATTAGTGCACTGCTGCTTCTGAGTTTCTGAGGTGGTTATTCAGGTCGACAGGTTCAACAGTCTCAACAGCAAAGAGATTGTTACACTTGTGGTGATACGAGTCATATTGCTAGATTTTTTCCTCGAGCACCAAGTAGCTCTTAGCATCAGGGTTTCTCGTGCCATGGTACAGGTACCAGGTGTTCCACAGCCCGCCCGATCAGCCAAAGGTGGGGGTATATGTACTAGAGATTAAGGCTGTATCCGGTTCCGGTTCTAGGTCTATTTGGGTCTGGCGGTTCCGGTTCTGGCAGTTCCGGTTCTGCCGGTTCTGGCGGTTCCGGCGGTTCCGGTTCTGGAGGTTCCGGAGCCGGAACCGCTACCATATAGTTCCGGAACCGCTACCATACAGTTCCGGAACCATACGGTCCCGGTTCTGGCGGTTCCGGGCAGTTCCATTTTTTTTTGTATTTAAAAATCAATATGTTGTATAGTACTCATTAGTATATTGAAGAATATATTTTATATGGTTTAGTATGATATTAGTTTAATATATATTGTGTATGGTAATTAGTATATATTGTGTATAAGTAGTGTATATTTGTATGTAAGTAGTATTTATTGTATTTAAGTAGAATATATTGTGTATAAATAGTGTATATTGTGTTGTAGTTATTAATTAGTATACATTTTATATTAACTAGTACATATTGATAAAAGAATGTTGTCATTAGTATTATATGTTGTATGTTATATATTATGTGTTATATAAATATTCAAGGATTGATATAGAAGTAAAGACAAAGAAATATTGAGACAAAAGATATTCAAGGATATGATAAAGAGCATATTTATTGAACAAACTTGGTATATCTTTCTTAGTCTTCCTTCCCCCAATGGAATGAGCACAACATGGTACTAATACCACCATTAAAAGGAAAAAACTAAAAGAAGACATGCCAATGTAAAATTTACATCATAATTTATGTATTATTTCTAACAAATCTCATAAAACCTTCAAGGTTTGGAGGTGGTTGTGTTGGCGGTGGTGGAAATGAAACTTGTTCATCACCGCTTCCGGGTGAAGATGTTTCCTGAGCAAGTTCTGCTAGCATTTCTTCATAGCACTCATCTATTTCGGGTTGAGATTCAGCTAGCCCAAAGTTCCTTCTTTCAGAGCGGATCCAATCTCGGAAAAGCACTAATTTTTCCAAGCTGTCCCGCATCGACGCTCTATGATCACCTATTTGTAGTCTTGCTTGACTGAAAGCACTCTCCGATGTAACAGTTGACACTTGAATCGACAGAACATCCCGAGCCATCCTTGCAAGAACGGGAAAATGCTTTTCCCTTGTCTTCCACTAATCCAAAAGGTCGAAAGATCCGCCTGGATTATCATTCTCTAGTCCCTGCGACAAATAAACTTGAAGCTCGTTTAGATGGGAAATATCATCTAAATTATCACCTTGAGTACCCCTGAACTCCGTCCACGATTTAAGAGTTGTTAAGCCAGCAACTCTTTTAGACGCCTGTGATGGAGACGAAGTAGGGGTTGGAATGTTTGGCCTAGCTTGCTCTAACGCCTGTTTATAAGCATTATAAACGGTTTGAGCATTCACTGTAATTGATGCTTTCGCATCAGATAGTGTAGCCATTTCTTCATCTGAAAGATCTAAAGAATGATAAATAGTGGAATACCAAAAGTGAGGGCCTCCTACTTTCATAGTAGGATTTAACAAAGCAGCCACACCATATATAGGAGGGATTGGGAAAAAATATTTTTTAAACTTCTTTTTCATTTCAGTAATTGCAAGTTCATAAATTTGCCCTCCCTTGTTAAAATCAACAAACAAATTAGATAGTACAGCAATATAAACTAAACAGTTAGAAATAGTTGGATAATATTGGCCAGATAAAGCAGATGTAGCCACATGAAAATGTTCTAGAAAATCTAAAAGAATTTTTACATTAGTCCAATCTTGTGCAGTTAGCATGTCATCTTCTTCCTCCCCACAATCCCGAGAATTATAAGTTGCGTTAATTGGGTTTCTATATTCGTACGCAACTACTAAACTTTCGTACATGTAGTTCCACCTAGTCGGCCAAGGTTTAGGAACCTTTATTTCTCTAAGGCCATATTCGTCACATTTTTTAAAATATTCTCTAAGTCTACTTCTACGGTTTGAATAAAAAATCCAATTAAGAGCGAATTTAACCTTTTCAATTTCAATGTTTAAAATTCTCATACCATCATCAACAATCAAATGATAAATATGGCATATACATCTAACATGGAAAATATTTGTAAAAGCAGGATTAAGTGTTCTAGTTAAAATACCTATTGCACTAGTGTTGCTAGTAGCGTTATCCATGGAAATTGACATTACTTTATCACTAAAACAAAAGTATCTACATACATCCGAAACAGTGCTAGCAATAAACTTACCAGTGTGCCGTGAATTAATTATTCTATATGCAATAATGCGGTTTTGCATTGTCCAGTCTTCATCTATCCAATGACTGGTCACGGTTAGATAATCACAATCATTATTACTTCTACCAATATCAGTTGTAATATACATACGATTACTTATATGGGTAAATAAATAACACAAGTACTGTTCATATTCGTGCTTGTATTTATAAATATCAGCCTTTACTGTGCCGCGAGGCCAACCTTTATAAGTAGGATTAAATACTCGTCTAATATAATGAATCCAAGCAAGATTTGAAGCAAAAGAATAAGACAAACACATAACAATAATCATTTTAGCTAATTCTTCACGATCCTTATTTGGATCGTAATACAATATACCTCCGGTGACTGTGTTTATTCCTGGTTGAACTACGTTTGAACCAGTACTTGGGTTAACTGTTGTATCAGCACTTGTCCTCCCCTCTTGTTGCGCTTTCAATTGGAGAAATCTAGCCTTATCGCTAGGGTGCATTTTTGTATGTTTAACTAAACTACCTGTGCCGCTACGATCACCAGTATACCTATGAACAAGTAATTTACCACAAGATTTAGACTTAGCCTTATTTTGATCTCTTAGTTGAATAAAAAATTGCCAAACTAATGAAGTTTCTGAACGTTTAGGGGGTTGTCTACTAAAAGTGGGAGTTTGTACGGGTGGGTGTTCCGGTTCATTAGTAGCAGGACTAGCAGGTGTATCATCTAAATCTACCGGAGGTTGGGTTTTGTCATCATCAACATCCTCATTTCCCTCTAATATAGGTGCATTAGGATAAAGCATATTCATAATATCATCATCTATTCTATCACCAACTGCTACATCATGTAGAAAATCAACGTCACTAAATTGAAAACACGGGTGATCACTATCAAGTATTCCGAAGTTTTCATTAGTATTTCTAGGTTGGCTACTAGTTTGAACTTGTTTATCTTTTCTAGGTCGGGGAGCCGGGGGAGGGGTAGTAATTTGGCGACTACTTTCACCGGTTTTATTTTTTCCTTTTCCGAACATAATTTTCAATGAAAATGCCATATTAATTATAATTAAGAAAAATAACAACAAACAAAAATATTCTAAGCACGTAAGAGTTGAAACGAGTTTACCGGATTGACGAACAACTTCTTGAAAATTGAAAATCGTTGAAATTGAACACTTGAAACTTCAATTCAACAACTTCACACTGTTTCACGAATTTTTAACAATAAACTAAGCACTTGCACTAGAAAGATTGAAATAGAGCTTGAGAGATATTGATGAATTGGTGAATTAAAATTAAAAAGTCCAAACGGCTATTTCTGAAATAGATCCGTTTGGAAAATTTAAATTTTTTTTAAATTCGGACCGTTGCGGAACTGCCTCGGAACCGTTTGGAACCGCTTGAACCGGTCCGGTTCCGGTTCTAGCGGTTCCGGTTCCGCGGTTCTGGCGGGTGGAACCGCCCCATCACGGTTTCGGGGAACTGCCGGAATCGGAACCACCGGAACCAGAAAAACCGCCAGAACCGAAGTTCCGGTCCAGTTCCGGTTCGGAACCGCGAAAAAATACAGCCTTACTAGAGATAGAGGTAGAGATACTAGAGGTGGGGCTCAGGCCGCTAGAGGTGAAGGCCAGCCAGCAGCAGATCATCCCAAAGATGTGGTTCAAGGTGGTAGGGCCCAGCCCCAATGTTATTTTCTCCCAGCCAGGCCCGAGATTGAGGCTTCAGATGTAGTTATTACAGGTATGGTTTTGGTTTATGATAAATGTGCTTCAGTGTTATTTGATCTAGGGTCTACGTATTTATGTGTCTCGTCTTATTTTGCACCGTACCTGGTCATGCCTAGTGATTCATTGAGAGTTCCTATTTATGTGTTTACACCGGTAGGTGATTCTATTATGGTCGATTGAGTCCATCATTCTTGTATTGTGGTGATTGGGGGTCTTGAGACTCGTACATATTTATTGCTATTAGACATGGTTGATTTTGATGTTATATTGGGGATGGACCGGTTATCATCATACTATGCTATCTTGGACTGTCATGCCAAGACTGTGACCTTAGCTTTACCTGGTAAGACTCATTTAGAGTGGAGAGGGACTCCTGGTCATTCTACTCGTAGTGTTATCTCGTATGTGAAGACTCGGTGTATGGTCAAGACGGGGTGTTTGGCCTATTTGGCGTATGTTCGTGATTCTAGTGTTGAGATTCCCTCTATTGATTCTGTGCCCGTTGTTTGTGAGTTTCCTGAGGTTTTCCATTCAAACCTACCAGATATGCCACACAATAGAGATATTGACTTTTGCATTGATTTGGTTCGGGGCATCCATCCCATTTCTATCCCATCGTATCATATGGCCCCACGTGAGTTGAAAGAGTTGAACAAGCAGTTGCAAGACTTGCTTGAGAAGGGTTTTATTAGACCAATATTTCGCCTTGGGGTGTGTCGGTGTTGTTTGTTAAGAAAAAGGATGGTTCGATAAGAATATGTATTGATTACCGGCAGTTCAACACGGTTACAATCAAGAATAAGTATCCATTACTGAGGATCGATGGTTTATTTGATCAGCTTCAGGGTGCCAAGGTATTTTCAAAGGTTTACTTGAGATCTAACTACCATCAGTTGCAGATCAAGGCATCTGATGTCCCTAAGATAGCTTTCCGCACTCGGTACGGGCACTATGAGTTCTTGGTTATGTCATTCGGGTTGACAAATGTCCCAGCAGCTTTTATGGATTTGATGAACTGAGTGTACAATCCTTATTTGAATTCATTCGTGATAGTCTTCATTGATGATATTTTTAAATATTTCCGCAGCCGGGAGGAACATGAGCAGCATCTCCGAGTGGTTCTTCAGACTCTGAGGGATAGTCAGCTATATGCTAAGTTCTCAAAGTGTGAGTTTTGTCTGAGTTCATTTGCATTCCTAGGTCATGTTTTATCAGCAGAGGGTATTTAGGTTGAGCTGAAGAAGATTGAGGCAGTCAAGAACTAGCCTACACCAGCATTAGCTACAGAGATTTTGAGTTTCTTGGGATTGGTAGGCTACTATCATTGGTTTGTGGAGGGGTTCTTATCTATCCAGCCCTAATGACCAGGTCGACTCAGAAGGGTGCCCAGTTCAGATGGTCGGATGAGTGTGAGGTGAGCTTTCAAAAGCTCAAGACAGCTCTAACTACGTCCCCAATGTTGGGTTTGCCCACAGGTTCAGGCCTTATACAATTTATTGTGATGTATCTTGTGAGCATATGATTTTCGCCCCGTTTAAATATATTTTTACAATTTAATTTTAGGATTTAATTGCGCGTGCCGGTGTATTTTCATTAATGCATGCATAAAATCATAAAAATAAAATATACAGAATTGCACAAACATTTAGGATTTAATTTCATAGTTTGCTAGATTAATTGGTAATTAGGGTTATTTTTACAAATACAAAAATCACAAAAATTAAGTAGTATTTCCGGCATTTTAATTGTTTTGCATTTTTTTGTTTAATTTTCATTTGTTGCATTTTTATTTATTTTTGCACAATGGGTAGTTATTAGGTTGTTTAGCTCAATTAGAATTTTTAAAATGCAATTAGGAATTGAAAAAAAATAAGAAAAAAATAGATTTTTCCCATAAACCACCCAGGCTGGCCATAATTGGGCCAAACCTGGGTGACACAAATTATTAAACCCTGTAAAAATGCCGGATGCCCAGCCCAAACAATTGGTCCCCGACCCAGTCCACAAGATATGCCCCAAAACGACACCGTTTTGGGGAATTCATCTCAACTGTTGATCACAGGCCATCCAACGGCCCCGAAACTACCCCCAAAGTCACATATATATGTCCAAACCCTCTTTGTGCACTCAGAGACCAACGAACCTTCTTCCTCGTACATGTAACGGCGGTGCAACACCACCCCGGCACCACCATTGGACAACCCATCAACCACCCTAACACCGTCGCCAAACGGCTTCAGATTTACACCACCGGACCACCTCGACCCCCTCTTTCCCTTCCCGTTGTTAGTTTTCTTCGAACAAGCACCCAACTCCTCGAATATTTGACAGAAGGTTCGCCAACACCACCGTCTCCGGCGACCCAACCCTAAACCAGCCCAAGATAACACCCCTGAACCACTTCCCCTCCCTCTTTCCAATCATCTAAACCATACCTTTCGAATCTTAATAGACCGACTTGAATTTCAAATCGAATTTAGCCCTAAACCCTAAAACTCACCAGAACCCCGTCAAATTGGTCCCAGGTGACCGTCCCCTATCCCTATCCTTAACCCTACCTTCCACAACCCTCAAACACCACCAGGCGTGACTGAAAATCCAATCTAAAACCTCCCACTAGGTCACAGAACCAGTTGACCCCCTGAAACCCTTTTTTTCCCTCTCTATTATGAGAGGCAAAGACCTTGGAAGGTCCAAGGAGCTCAAAAGAGGTCAAAAATCTTAAGATTTGGAAAACCCTATATGTAGGGTTGCGATGCTAAAAGCTAAGTCTCCGTGTGCTTTATTCCTTATGTGTGGTTTCCTATTCCAGTTGATTTTATTCAATTTTTTTATTCACTTGAGTTCATCTGTTCATTTTTGAAATTATATGCCTTCTATTGCTTGATTGATTATTATTTGTTCTCTATCTTTCTTCATCTTCAAAACATGTTGGATAGTCATTTCCATCTAGAGGCACATGTTCATGAGTTTTCATTTGCTGCATTTGTGATTCTGAACAATTACTATGTGTTCATCCTGGATTCCTTTTACTTTAAATTTTTTTATATAGCTATTGGTTCATCTTTGGAAACTCTGAGCAGTTGTCCCTAGTTAGAGTCACATACTTGTCCTGACTTTTCTTTATTTATACCTGTTAAGTTCCTTTTGCTATAATCTCGCATGTTTTCTCTTCTATTTGTTTTTGCTTTGATTTTAATTTGTTTTGAGTAATCATGTGTTCATCCTTGCCCCCCTTTCCTTTATTGTTGCATGATCAGGTTCATTAATTCATCTTGTCATTTCTGAGGTACCATAAATAGTGGTTTCCATCCAGAATTACATGTTCATCCTTCTTTTCTTTACATTCCTGATTTTGCAGTAGCTGTTATACATTTGTTCTTGTCCTCCTTTGTTTTAATCTTCTCTATTTTTATTTCTATTTTTGTGTGAAAATCCCACGAGGGCGTCAAGAAAAATAGTCCACTTTGAGTTCCCCAAGAAGGTTTGAGCTGAACAAAACCATGTATGTACCCAAGAAAGCTTATGTGGTACGGGGACCGATCAAACCACTGGTGCTGAATGAACCCGTGGTAATTGGTCACGCACCTTAGAAGCCAATGACAAACCCTTTTGCAGTCCCGTGGAATTACCAAGAAACCATAGTCACATACAAGGGCAAAGAAATCATCGGGGAAACTCAAAAAGGTTATCCCACAAAGAAATACTCAGATATGGAAGATGTGAACGCTGCTACCAAACGGCGATTTCCACCTAAGAGGCTAGTGAATGCTAAAGAGGCAGAGCCTTCTTCCAAAAAATGAAAATGCTAGAATACGAGGTGATGGACCAGCTCCTAAAGTCTCCTGAGCAGGTCTCTTTATTGTCACTCTTTATTGTCCTGAGCAAGTGTTGGCCAAAACCCTGAACGAAGCTTATGCATCAGCTGGGACCTTCGTGGAGCAACTAGAGAAAATGGCGGAAAGATTATTTGCCGTTAATCAGGTTACGTTCAACAAGAATGACTTATCTCCGGAGGGAGCTGCCCACAACAAAGCCTTGCACCTCACCATCAAATGCGAGGGCTATTATGTCAAAAGAGTGATGATAGATGGAGGCTCTGGGTAGATATATGCCCACTGTCTACATTGCAAAGAATGGAGATTGGGACAAAGATGATCCGTCCCAACAATGTTTGTGTCCGAGCCTTTGATGGAATCAAGAGAGACACCATAGGGGAAATTGATTTAGTGCTAACCATTGGTCCAGACAACTTTGAAGTGACGTTTCAAGTATTGGACATGGACACATCCTATAACTACCTCCTAGGAAGACCGTGGATTCACGAAGTAGGAGCGGTGCCTTCTACTCTGCACAAAATACTGAAGTTCGAACATGAAAACCAGGAGATTGTAGTTTACGAAGAAGACGAACAGTCAATTTACTGGGACCCCTCTGTTCCCTGCCTCGAAGCCAAAGAGGGAAGTGACACATAGTCTACCAAGCTTTTGAAATCGTGGTAACCGATCAACACGAAGAAGGCAAGCCACTCCCCCAGCCTTTCCCCTCAAATGCTTCAATCATGGTAGCAAGAGAGATGACGCGCCAAGGTTTTCAGCCAGGCAAGGGACTTAGAAACTCCCTACAAGGCATAACTGAGTCGGTCACTTTGCCTGCCACAGAAAAGTTCTTTGGGTTATTTTTGAAAATATAAAAATCACAAAAATTAAGTAGTATTTCCGGCATTCTCCTGAACTTCTGGGTGTTTACTGGTTCATCGGCTGTTTTTGCTTGCTATTCTCTTAACCTTACTCATAGGTTCCATTTTGGCTAAAATTTCAGACATCCATCTTCACTCAAAAGCTGAGAAATAACATCTATGTACATTTGAGTTTGTAGCTGATAATGAAAATAATAATACTTTTGTTTCAATTTCATATTATGACTGTTATTTTTTTAGTAGTATTTTTGGTGTTGTAATGAACATGAGCGTGTATTAATTATAGACTGTATCAGGACTCTGCCTTTAATTTGTTTAAGTTCCAGTAGATTTAAAAATACTTTGGTCAAAAATTTACTTAGTATTTGTAATTTGAGTTATAGTAGAGATTTGACAACTGGATACGCATATACTCTGAATGGTGAGTACTTCAAATTTTTCCTTTAAATATTAGGGTTGAAATTCGATTTATAACCTATTAATGCGAAATCATCCTCAGCATCTTCCTTATTAAATATCTTCAGTATACTTCAGAATGATTATTTGTATAGTTTAACAACTGTGGTATAATCGAAAGAAGGGCTGCTGTTATTTTCCTGCAATGACTCATTAGTCCAACATTTTTGGGCTCAATTGGAAGGCCCAATGGCTGTCAGTTGTAGCATAAAGAATACATATTCTTTGGGCCTGCTGTAAAATGAATCCCAATGCGCATAATCAGCCAAGAATGAGAAGGGAAATGCAAGTACTGAATTCCTCTAAATATATTACTCATGTATAAAACTATTAGGATATTTTTATATACAAGAATAATAGAAAACTTAGCATGCTTTAGGAGTTTCTTTATAAAATAAAGTGAGCCACGTTAACTTAATCAAATGCCACGCGAGGCTCCTTAACTTAATAAAATACATAGAAAATTGGAAGTGTTGTTTATAGAATTTCATGGCCTTCTACGAATTTCTAGAGGCATAGTTGCTATAGGCACGAACTTATTAAAAAAAATATCTTGCTAAACTCGGATGCGCATTTATATGACCCAAATCCAAGTTTCAACGATGTTAAAATGTGTTGAAAACCCGGTGCATTTATGTGACATGGATCGAGACGTGTTTTAATAACATTGCAAATATCTATAAAACAAATAAAGTGGTTAATAATTTTAAATTTGCACAATAGGATGAACATGTATAAAAATAAAATTATTAGCAATCTATAATAGTTTAAGCGACCGTGCTAGAACCACGGGATTTGAGGATGCCTAACACCTTCCCTCGGGTTAATAGAATTTCTTACTCAAGAATTTTTGGTTTGTAGACTTCAATTGGGCAGTCGAAAAAATATCCTCGATTTGGGATTCCAAATAAGCCGGTTACTTGGGACACCGAAAGCCAAACTTATCCCAAGTAGCGACTCTTAAATAAATAATTTATCCCATTTCGAATAATGTCACTTTAATTGGAAAAACTCCCTTGTACGTGTATCCTTCGGGGTATCCGTGTAAAAAAGGAGGTGTGACATATCTCATATTGGGCTTGGTGCAGTGTTGATGCAGGATGGTAATTTCATTGCCTATGCTTCGCGGCAGTTGAAGATTCATGAGAAGAACAATCTGGTTCATGATTTGGAGTTGCCAGCCATTGTTCACACATTGAAGGTTTGGAGGCATTATCTGTATGGCGTAGCATGTGAGGTTTACGAATCACAAGAGTTTTTAGTACTTGTTCAAGCAAAAGGAGTTGAATTTAAGGCAGATGAGGTGGTTGGATTTGTTGAAGGATTATGATATCACAATCGTATATCATCCAGGGAAGGCCAATGTGGTGGCCGATGCTTTGAGTAGGAAGTCAGCCAGTGTGGGCAGTCTTGCTTATATTTCAGTCGGTGAGAGGCCGCTTGCTATGGATGTTCAGGCTTTGGCCAATCAGTTTGTGAGGTTGGATATTTCTGAGTCTAGTCGAGTAATAGCTTGCACGGTCACTCGTTCTTCCTTATTGGAGCATATCCGTGAACGGCAATATGATGATCCCCATTTGTGTATCCTTAGAGACACGCTGTGCAGTGCGGGGGTGCCAAGCAGGTTACCCTGATGATGATGGAGTTTTGAGATTAATAGGTCGAGTATGTGTGCCTAATGTGGATGGGCTTCGAGAGTTGATCTTAGATGAGGCCTATAACTCTTGGTACTATTCATCCGGGAGGCACAAAGATCTATCAGGATTTGCGACAGCAATATTTGTGGTGTAGAATGAAGAAGGATATCGTTGCATATGTGGCTCGATATTTCAATTGTCAGCAGGTTAAGTACGAGCATCAGAGGCATGGTGGATTGTTTCAGAGGATCGAGCTTCCCGAGTGGAAGTGGGAGCGGATCACTATAGATTTTGTTGTTGGACTCCTGTAGACTTGGAGGAAGTTTGACACAGTATGGGTCATTGTTGATAGGCTGGATGTCAGCACATTTCATTCCTGTGGTAGTCTCCTATTCATCCGAGAGGTTAGTGGAGATCTATATCTGTGAGATTTTCCGTCTTCATGGTGTGCCCGTGTCTATCATTTCGGACAAAGGTGCGTAGTTTACCTCACATTTCTAGAGAGCAGTTCAGCAAGATTTGGGCACTCATATTGAATTGAGTACAACATTTCATCCTTAGACGGACGAGCAGTCCGAGTGGACTATTCAGATTTTGGCGAATATGCTCTAAGCTTGTGTCATTGACTTGGAGGTTCGTGGGATCAGCTCTTGCCTTTAGCAGAGTTTGCCTACAAAAACAACTATCAATCGAGTATCCATATGGCTCTTTATGAGGCTTTATATGGTAGGCGGTGTCGGTCTCCGATTGGGTGGTTTGAGCCGGGAGAGGCTCGGTTGTTGGGTACGGATCTGGTTTAGGAGGCCTTGGACAAGGTCAGGATTATTTAGGATAGGCTCCATACAACTCAGTCCTAGTAAAAGAGTTATGTAGACCATAAGGTTCGAGATGTGACTTTTATTGTCGTTGAACGGGTATTACTCCGAGTATTGCCATGAAAGGCGTGATGAGATTTGGGAAAATAGGAAAGCTTAGCCCTAGATTCATTGGTCCATTTGAGATTCTTGATCGAGTGGGAAAGGTGGCTTACAGACTTGCATTGCCGTCGAGCTTATCAGTCGTGCATCCAATGTTTCATGTGTCCATGCTTCGGAGATATCACGACGATAAATCTCAGGTGTTAGATTTCAGCACTGTCCAGTTGGATAAGGACTTGTCTTACGAGGAGGAGATGGTAGCCATTCTAGACCGGTAGGTTCGTCAGTTGAGGTCGAAGAGTTTTGCTTATGTTCGTGTTTAGTGGAGAGGTCAACCTCATGAGGCATCGACCCGGGAGTCAGAAACTGATATGCGGAGCCGTTATCCTTATCTTTTTCCCGATTCAGGTACTTTCTTCTTCTGTCCGTTCAAGGACGAATGATTATTTTAGAGGTGGAGAATGTGATGGACCAAAAGGTCATTATTTGCTTTTAGCTGAATTTTGTGTCTCTGAGGCCTTGAAAACCTTATTTAGAGTTGCCTCGATTTGTGCCCGCAGTCCGGGTGCATAGCGGGAAAGCTTAAATATGAAAATATATGAAAAGTGATAAGTTTTGATTGTAAAATGAGATAATTTGACTTTGGTCAATATTTTTGGTAAACGGACTTGGACCTGTGATTCGATGGTCCCAGAGGGTCCGTAGGAAAATAAGGGACTTGGGCGTATGCCCAGAATCAAATTCCGAGGTCCCAAACCCGAGAAATGAATTCTTAAAGAACATTATTTTTTTTAAATTATTTAAGGAAATTAGAAATAAAATTTGATTAGAACATGATGGTTTCAGGCTCGTATTTTGGTTCCGGCACTTGGTACAGGTCTTATATATGGTTTAAGTTATTTCTATAAAATTTGGTAAAAAACTGACGTCGTTTGACATGATTCGGACCTGAATTGCTAAATTTGATACTTGACGAAGTTTGAGAAAAGTTCTTATTTTGCGGTTTGATTCATTGTTATTGAGGTTATTTTGGCGATTTGATCACACGGTTAAGTTTGTTTGATGTTGTGAGTTAGTACGTGTGTTTGGTTAGGAGCCCCGATGGCTCGGGGATGTTTCAGATGTGTTTCAGTAAGTTTTGAACTTAAGAAAAAGTTGCAGATTCTTGCTGTTAGTGCCCAGGAATTTTACCTTTCGTGTTCGCGTGGACCCATTGGCGAACGCATAAGGAAAAAATCCCAGGAGCCCATTTTCTTCTTCGCAAATGCAAAGGTTGAGACGCGAATACGAAGCTGAGGGGAGAGACCCTTCGCGAACGCATCCCTCCACTCTCGAACGCGTAAGGTTGAGGGGATGGGTCACCTTTTGTTCATCGCGAACACGATCACTTGCCCGCGAACGCATAGGCTTGAGGAGCCAAAGCTCCGTGAACGTGAGCCTTTTCACACGAACGCGAAGGCCTGGCATGCCTAACTCATCGCGAACGCGATGAGCATGTCGCGATCGCGAAGATAATTTTCGCCCAGTGATTTTTAAAAGCCAAAAACAGAAGACTTACACGATTTTATAAAAATTTTACAAACCTCTTCTTCTCCAAAGCTCTTAGGCGATTTTTGAAGATCTGCTTTACAATAATCTCTGGGTAAGTAATCTTTAACTTGTTTTCTTCATTTTCTATCAACACCCACTAGATCCCTAGGCCTAAATCATGTGATTAAGGGTAGAAAATTAGGGATTTAGGTAGAATTAGGATTTTTTGATTAATTGCGATTTATCGTTTTGGGTCGGATTTGAAAGTAAATTATATATTCGGGCTCGTAGTGAATGGGTGATCGTATTTTAGTTTGAACCTCATGGTTTAACCAAGCGGGCCCAGGGTTGATTTTTGAATTTTCGAAAAGAATGATTGGAAAGTTATAATTAAAAATTGGAATTGGATTGTTTAGCATTATTGATGTTATTAAGTCAATTATGTATAGATTCGATTAGGTTGGAGCTGAATTTGAAAGGGAAAGCGGTGTTTGAGGCTTGAGTTGGCCATGGAAGTTCGAGGTAAGTGTTTGGTCTAACCTTAGCTTGAGGGATTAGGAGTCGAGTCCTATTTGCTATATGATTATTGTTGAGTACGATGTATAGGTATGGTGACGAGTATCTGCACGTTGGTGCCTAGCATGATCACGAATCTTATAATGTGATTTTCATGATTTCGTTGAATAATTTATGCTTTAGAAGTGATTTCTATTTTTTGTGAAAGTTTAAGGAAGTAATTGTGGTTCTTGAACATCAAGGAGCAATGGCTCAAGTTATATTACGAATTGTGAAAGTAAATGATTAATTGAACCTTTTGGAGCATTGGCTAAAGCGAGTTGTGAAGTAAAAGTGAAAAGAGAAAGAGTTAATAAATTGTTCCCTTGTCGGCATACTATTGATTTATTGGTTATCTCCCTTACCAGAATGCTGATATTGTTGATGTTGTTCTCTTGTCGGTATTTAACTGTTTAATTGTTGCTCCCTTGCGGGATTCCTATTATAATATTGTTGATTCCCTCGCCCTATTGTTTGTGATTGTTGTTTGGGTGAGGAAGAGTGATAAGGCGAGAAGGGTAACGCCATGCATTGTTGGTTTGTGAGAAAAGAGTATAAAGCACGAAGGGTGACGCCGTTTATGATTGTGAGGAAAGTGTATAAAGCACGAAGGGTGATGTCGGGCCCAGGGTTGATTTTTGAATTTTCGGAAAGAATGATTGGAAAGTTATAATTAAAAATTGGAGTTGGATTGTTTAGCATTATTGATGTTATTAAGTCAATTATGTATAGATTCGATTAGGTTGGAGCTGAATTTGAAAGGGAAAGCGGTGTTTGAGGCTTGAGTTGGCCATGGAAGTTCGAGGTAAGTGTTTGGTCTAACCTTAGCTTGAGGGATTAGGAGTCGAGTCCTATTTGCTATATGATTATTGTTGAGTACGATGTTTAGGTATGGTGACGAGTATCTGTACGTTGGTGCCTAGCATGATCACGAATCTTATAATGTGATTTTCATGATTTCGTTGAATAATTTATGCTTTAGAAGTGATTTCTATTTTTTGTGAAAGTTTAAGGAAGTAATTGTGGTTCTTGAACATCAAGGAGCAATGGCTCAAGTTATATTATGAATTGTGAAAGTAAATGATTAATTGAACCTTTTGGAGCATTGGCTAAAGCGAGTTGTGAAGTAAAAGTGAAAAGAGAAAGAGTTAATAAATTGTTCCCTTGTCGGCATACTATTGATTTATTGGTTATCTCCCTTACCAGAATGCTGATATTGTTGATGTTGTTCTCTTGTCGGTATTTAACTGTTTAATTGTTGCTCCCTTGCGGGATTCCTATTATAATATTGTTGATTTCCTCGCCCTATTGTTTGTGATTGTTGTTTGGGTGAGGAAGAGTGATAAGGCGAGAAGGGTAATGCCATGCATTGTTGGTTTGTGAGAAAAGAGTATAAAGCACGAAGGGTGACGCCGTTTATGATTGTGAGGAAAGTGTATAAAGCACGAAGGGTGATGTCGTGCCGTACGATGTACCATTCCGAGCTGATTCTATCGATTATTTGGTGAGGAAAGAGAGTAAAAGCACGAAGGGTGATGCCATAGACATTTCTATTATATGTTTATTTTGGTGAGGACGAGAGTAAAAGTACGAAGGGTGATGTCGTGCATTTATAATTCCCGATTCCTTACTGATAGCCGAGTTATATTATTTTTTTCCTTACTTGATGCCTTTCTATTCAGAACTATTATCTCCCCCACAACACGTTTTCTCTTCCCACATTGACTGGTTATTTCTGTATTTTTTTCCGCTGTATATATTTAAACTGCATCAGGTTTATTTGGTAGTCTGGTCCTAGCCTCGTCACTACTTCACCGATGTTAGGCTAGGCACTTACCAGCACATGGGATCGGTTGTGCTGATGCTACACTCTGTACTGTGTGTAGATCCCGGAGCAGCTTTCAGACAGTAGTTGGTGGGCTTCCTTCAGTCCACCCGGAAACCCAAGGTAGACCTGCAGGCATTCACGGGCCCTGACGTCTCCCTCTATCTCTATTTCCTGTTTCTTTCTCTTTTATTCAGAAATAGTGTACTATTATTTCATCAGACCTTGTATGTAGTAATCTTAGATAGTTTGTGATACCGTGACACCAGATTTTGGATATTTGAGATTTTAAAAGTTGGAATAGATATTGGTTTCAGATATTTCATTGTTTCCATTATTTAAAGTTCCACTATTTTCATATTATCGCTTATATTTGTTAAAAAAAGTAATTTGATAATGAAGTTGGTAGTTAAAGTTTAGCTTGCCAAACTCTCATTAGAGGCGTCATCACGACTTTTAAGGGAGAAAATTCAGGTCATAACACACACTAACTATGATAAAATAAATAAAAATTATGCGAAAGAAAAAAATGTTAAAATTAGAGGGAAATAAAATTTTATGGTGATGGAAATAACAAAAAAACATAATAAACCCTTTAATTTAATTCGGATGCATGCATGAGACCCTAGACAACTACATTTCCGGTAGCTTAAATCCAGTCTTTCACTCCATCGGAGGCTTTGGTTTTTAATTTTTATCACAAATAATATCAATCAACTCCTTGAAAGATAGTGTAGTAAACGCTATTAAACTTTGAGAAATAATCAGAGAAGGAAAATAGAATAAGAAAAATTAACCTTCGACTTTTTTCTGGCATATACATCACATCCATCTAAATATTTTGAACTAAAAAAAATCACAAGAAATATCAAAAGACAAATCCGATTGGGAATTGTAATTTTTTGTATTATACACTTACAGTTAGAGCAGTTGATATAAGCGAATCATCATAGATTTACTTCACACAACTCTAAAAAGGTAAAAACTCTAACTTCTATGATAAAAACAATATATTTTTCAAAGTCTCTATCTATCTACAAATAACCTAAAATGTTCTTATTCTTTGATCATCTCTGACGATATTTAAATATCTCAAAGTGTTCTCAGAATTTTAAGAGTCAACAAAACATAATGGTACGCAATGCATCTATCTTTAATGGTAATTACCCGTTTTGTCTATTCTTTTGTTAATTGAGTTATTAAATGAATTATTGCTAGTTGTAGGAATTAAATCGAACAAACTCTAGTTATATCATACTTTAATTGGTTATTAATAGATTTCTTCAGCTGATGAGATAATTCATTAGTAATTTAATTCTGAAACTGATGGCTTTCTTCAACGGGTGAGAAAACCATAAAGATGACTTGCTTTTGTTTTCAACAATAATTACTCCTATTCATTATAATATGCAAGGCATCATTAGTAATTATTTATTATCACAGGAAAATTAATTCTCTTAGATACATCTTTGCCAGAATACCAAAGGTCTTGGTAAAAATTAAAAACTGACCATTCACGGGTTGCCTTTCTATATGATTCTTAAAAATACACTATTCATTATGAAATGTATTTACTATTTTGTATATTATTGTTATTAAAATAGTGATTCTTTGAAAGGCAAAAATGTCGTTCAAACTTTTGATGTGCATTTTACTAATTTTATCTTACCTAAAAGTCTTCATACTTATAAATATATACTTGAGTTTCATTATATAGAATATTATTCGAATTTTAAATAATATTTTTATTCCAATTTATCTTTGTATAAAATATGATTAAATTTTGATTATTTTTGAAATTATGACTATTTTAACTCTATTAATTTCCCCCCTAAAATTCTTTGGGCCAACTCGAAACAGGCTTTGATGATTCACCAAATAAATCAACGTGGCAAATCTCCATTGGTAAAGACAGTGAAATAATACGCAGCTGAAATAAAGACATAACTCAGAAAAACAATTAAAAAGAGTAAACTCTGATCTTCAAGAACGAGAGAAGCAAAAAAAGAAAATAGAGAAAAGCTTCAATTCAATGGCGGAAGAACATGAAAATCACACCTCAACATCTCAGCAACAATCATATTCTTCTGCTTCCTCTTATATAAAATCTCCACAAGAACCCCTCAACAAACAAACCCAGGTACCCATTTTTCTCTAATTAAAGATTGATTTTTTTCTTTATTATTTTATTGTTTTTGATGAATTCACGAATTGACTTTTGGTGGAAAATATTTTGTTGGGTGTGTTTGGTTTTAGTTTCATTTGAATGTTTTGTGCTGATTTACCCCTTTTAATATTTTTAGTTTATTTTATATTTTCCAATTAGATGTGTGATGAGCAAAGCCAACTTTTATGTTTTTGGTGGGAGATTCTGATAGGGTATGTTAGAATTGATTTTAATGTTTTGAGTCGATTTGGCTTAAAAAGTCCTTGTATACCATTTGTATCTACGATCCAAAAAAGTCCATAGAAATTTGGTTTTGATTGTAGAATCTATATTATCCCTCTGAGTTGATGGAGGTTTAGCTTTTTGGCATTTTTTGCCCGTGAATTTCGTGAATTTGTTCAGCTTTATTGTTGTAGCTGATTTAAAGATTCTGATATAGGCCAAACGAGTAAGTAGAAAAAATGTTTGCTATTTGAAGGTAAAACTGTTAAGCTTTTGGGTTGCCTTGGTACAGGATAATATCAGAGATCCCCGGCTTATATTTCCTACTTGCTTTTTTCTTTTTTTTTTTGGGGGGTGGGGGTGGGTGGGTGGCGGGCGCTACAGTAAGATCTCATGGCTGAACCTTCTTCAAGAGCCAATACCGGGCGCTTTCCCACTTTGCTCCCCTAATGACTTGAAATGCGAACTTCTAGGTTGAAAGTGGAGCCCCTGTTGGCCAGTGGAACAACCTCACTTGTCAGTTTCTGGGGTTAAATCTTTGGAGTTCTGTATTTTTCAAGTGTCGAACACTAACCTCTCTTGTACACATCCTTTACGCACCTGCCTTTGAGTGTTCCACTGTACACCAACTTTACACAGTGGAAGTGAGCAACAGTGAAGAGAAGTGCAGTGTCTTGGAAGTTACTTGTCTTGAATAAACTTAATGAAACTCTCGATTCGCTTGCTTTTGACGTCATTATCAAGGATCCAACATCTCTATTTGTAAAACCATCAACTGCGGGACGAACATTGGTATGAGTCAATGCCATGTTTACACTAATCGGAGAATATTATTAGTAAATCTCCATGGATTTGCTAAACATATACTGAATCACTAGACAAAAGGGCGGGGTGCGGTGGGGATCCTATTATCTTTACGGAGCCACTAAATGCTACACCCTCCATTTGTGATGCACTTTGATTAGGCACGGAGTTTAAGAAAGAAAGAAAGATTTTTGAAACTTGTAATCTAAAATAAGCCGTAAATATTTGTGATGCTATAATCATCACATTAAGGATAAAATGAAAAGTTTAAAGTTAATTTTTTTCTAAATCTAGAAATGTATCATTATTTTTGGAAAAATTTAAATAAGCAAGTACATCACATTAATTGGGATAGAGGAAGTATAATCCTGGTAGTTGGTATGGTAGTTACTGTTTGTTATTATTGCATGCGACTGTATTTATGTTTCTTATGTGTACATAATTATTTATGTTATTTCTGCGGGATTTACTAATGCTTTATTGTTTTGTTTTGTTTTGTTTTCGTTTCTAATTTTGTCTTTACTTTTGTTTTAATGCTGTTTTTCTTTTTATCCTATGCGCCGAGGGTCGATTGGAGACAGCCTCCCTGCCCTTTCGGGTAGGGGTAAGACTCGTCTACATATTACCCTCCCCAGACCCCACCTGGTGGGAATATACTGGGTAGTTGTAGTTGTTGTTGTTGTTGTTGAAGTATAATCCTATGGTGTTGGGAGGCTAAATTGCAGATTGAAATGTAGATTTTTTGAAATGTTTATCTAATGTTCAGTCTTTTTTTGGTTTTCTTAATGTTTAATAGGCAAATAGATACTCGTACTTCCACCTAATTCTGTTGCTGAGCCCAACACTAAATTGCAGATTAAATGTAGACTTTGTTTCTGACCCCCAACACTAAATTGCAGGTTAAATGTAGATTTTTTGAATTGTCTATCTAATGTTGAGCCTTTCTTAGTTTGATAAGATTTAATAGGCAAATAGATACTCTTTAGTTGCATGGACTTTTTCCTGGCCCCTCAACATCACGAGTTTTCATCCAGACACCTGAACATATTCAAACCTGTGTTTAAAACACCTCCGATCATCCCTGTTCCGCACTTGCTTGACGTGGATGACACATCTCTCTTTCTTCCTTTAGATAAACTTTATTAATTTAATTTTTGTACGGAAAAACCATTGGAAGTGGCTAATAGGGGATTTTACAAAAGCTTGCCGAAGTGGCCAATTCATCCGGTAAGAGTTTCACTGGAGACAATCACCATTACATCTGGACTCTTCACCCATTAAATCTCTCTCCCATCTCCTTCCCTGTAATGCCGCCCCATTCCCTGAAAAATTACTCTGGCAGTTTCCTCAAACCTTCTTCATTGCCACAGTATAAACCTACCAGGCCCACCAACTTATATTGACCATCCTCACGGCCAAAAGTTGCCCTTCCTCCGGTTTTTTGAGCCATTCTTCTTCACCAAGGGGGAACACCAGCAATACCTCCCTCAGTTAGAGCCTCTCACATCCAGCAGTGCCAAAGAAAGTGGGATGGGAAGAAGAACCAGAAAGGGGAGGGAAAAGGACTCAAACCACATTCACTTCTTTAGTTTCAACTTATGATCATCTGGATGAACATTAGTGTAAGCTTTTTCATGGATGGACATGACAAGAGGGGTTGCTCTGATGGTAAGCAACCCCCACTTCCAACCGAGAGGTTGTGAGTTCGAGTCTCCCCAAGAGCAAGGTGGGAAGTTCTTGGAGGGAAGGGTGCCGGGGGTCTATTTGGAAACAGCCTCTCTTCCCAAGGGTAAGGGTAAGGTCTGCGTACATGCTACCCTCCCCAGACCCCACTAAGTGGGATTATACTGGGTTGTTGTTGTTGTTGTTGTTGTTGTTGTTGTTGTTGTTGTTTTTCATGGATGGACAGATCTAGGAGATTCCTTTGGCTGGACCTTTCTATTATGCAAATCTGTAGGTTTTATATGCCCTGCAATTATGATGGTTAGGAAGGTGCAAGCACAAGAGTCACTGCCCTTTAGATCTTTCATCAGTGTTTCCAGTGTTAGAGATCAGACAACATAAATTGGTCACAAAAATTGGAAGTTCTTGATAATGAGAAGGGAGAAAATTCTTTGAAGTTCAGCTGCTGAAATCCACTTTGATGATTATTTCTACTTCCAAATCGATGAATCTGTTGGCAAAGAAAGGGATGGGGAAGGGATGTAGGAGGTGATGGAGCAGAGAGGTTACATAGTAGCGGTAAAGGAATTTTTAGGGAATGGGTTTGTGTGCATCTCCCAGACCCCACCTGGTGGGAGTATACCGGGTAGTTGTTGGGTTTGTGTGCATCTGGAGGGAGGGTGTGGGGTGGGGGGCAAGAAAGAAGAGAGTGGGGTTGGGGGAAGGAGAGGAAGGAGCAGTTTTGTTTAAGAATAAATTATTAACTTTAATTTTTGTTAGTTTTCTTTTCATTACTTTTTTACTTTATTCTTTCTTTTATCAAAATCACTACCATTTCACTCTCTTCACATGCTTGTATTTCAAGCATTTCTTCCAACTCAGCCAAATTGATTCCACATAAGCTTGGTCAACGCTCAGAGGTGTTTAAAACATTTGTTTTGATCAAGTTGAAGTATCTGGTTGAGAACTTATGAAGTTGAGGGTTCGACAACAGAATTTCATGCAAGTACGAGTGTCTGTTTGCCTATTAAGCCATTTCTAATGTATTGACGCGATGATTTCTGTTTGTGCTTCATATAAAAGGGATCGCATTTGGAATATGCTTCCTTTTTGTGTTTGCACCCTTTATTATAGCAATGATGTAGTAGGTAATCAGAAAATGGTTATCAGTTACATTTTGATACAACAATGATATATTTTGCGATATTACTTTTACTAAAGAAAAATAAAACTGATGATATTTTGCAATATTGCACATGGGGAAGAAGGATATTTCAGAACAGCCTGATACTGATTGGGATTTAAGAACCAAGAAATAGCTCATTTAGCACTGCACATCCTGCTTAACTCACTATTCTTATTTTTGTTTGGACTTCTCTTTTAGATATGTTTAATCATATTAAATAAGATAGAATTAGATAAGTTTACCCACATTGCTTGTGGCATTTTTCATTTTGGTTTGAAACATGAGTATCCTATAAACTTGGTTCCCAATATCAAATTAAAAGTTCTCCTTATCCAGCTTATTTTTTCCCACGGGCACTTTTGAAAAGACTAGAAAATATATCTTTCATAAGCGACATGGCTTAAATCTGCCAGGAGAAGAAACTCCTTATCCGACTTGTGGACCATAAGAATCCCTTTTTAGAGTAAGATTTGTCATGAAATCCTACCTTCTCATTATCTGGTTATTGTCTGGCATATATCAAATCAAGATTAATGGGGTGGTAATTTGGAAGAATAACTTGGAAAGATGCTTCTCCATCATGAACTTGATTGCACCTCGTATGACAATCCCTTAATTTGGCAGGATTATAAATCTTTGTCCATGTCTAACAGTGCCATCATGTGATTGTCTTTATTAGGCCCTTTAATGTCAGAGGCCAGCCTTTTGGTAGGCAAATGCCTTTGCAACTTTGAGAGTCGGGACATTTTTCGACCACAGACTTTTTCCTTTTCCTTGGATTTATTTATTGCCTGGTGTCTTATGAAAGAAACTTCTTGCTTGCATTTGAGAAGTTATTCGCTAATTATTTTATCTGTTCTTGTAGCTCCCATCATTTCATGGTTCACCCATATTAAATTATCAGATACTCCAATCCATGTATCCTACACAGCTTCCTGGAGCTTTCAATACACAGGCAATCCAGGAGGAGTTGAACCGTGGACCAGGCCTTTATGCTGTACCTATGGGACAGTATGGAGGGTTTACACCAAATACTCTAATCCCATTTACTTACACAGTACCTACGTAAGTGTCCCTGGGCCTTCAGATCTAGCTTCTTCTGTTGTGTAAGTTGTCTTCGTCGTCGTCATCTTGCATAGCCTCTGTAATTGGCATGGCTGACTTTCCTTCCAAAACAACACAGGAATTAAACTGTCTAGTCATAAAGGACCTTTATGTTTCCTTATTTTCCATTGTGTCATTAAATTAATGACATCATATTCAGCTCCCTGCTTCAATTGTTGTCTTGTACTCAGGAGCTTGTCCGAACCTCTTTGTAATTTCTGCATCTTCTTGATGCCATCAATCTAACACCTGACTTCATAAAAAATAAAAAAAGATTAATGTATCTGCTTTTAGTTTTAGTCAATTAACGATACTTCTTCGCAGTGTTTATCAATTAACGATGCTTTTAGTTTTAGTCAAAGCTAAAGTTCTCTGTTCAGGTGTAACAACATGTCAGGTTTTTACAAGATTTTTGTTCTCTATTCAGGAGTAACAACATGTTGGGCTTTTGCAAAATTCTCTTCTGCATCAGTAAAAGTGTGTTTGAACCATTTTTGTCCATTTCATCAATAAGTGTCATTTCACGGGCAGACTAACACCTCTGGCTACACAACGGAAGTGTGGTAACTGAAGTTGCCGAAGCCTAGCTTACTCGCTTCTTAAAAATAATCCAAGAATAGGAAATTAATAATTAAAAAATGAGAATAATGACAAGAATGGATGGAGCTTACCTGTCACAGTCCATTTAAGTCGGAATGAGGATAATGTAGATACTGAAAAGATACTGAATACTGAAAAGATACTGACACCTTCCAAGATTTTCTTTATGTTAGAAATGTTCGACATCCCTTTGGCTTGTGAATTTATTGGGAAATTGAAGTCCAAACTTGCATATATGAATCCTCGCTGACCATGTCGTTCCATATAAGCTCTCCTCATATAGTTCTCTTAAATTCTGGAAAGTTATGTTAGATAGCTTTTGTAGGCTAGTAATCTTGGGATCTAGTTAACTTTTGGATCATGTGGTGGGGAGGGAGAAAAATCATGAATCTGATTTATTTATTTGAATCAAAGAACTTTTATCTTTTTAATGATGACATATATGGCATTATATCATCATTAAGGTTAAACTCCAGAATCAATCGCACATTGATAGGAAGCCTAATATGGAATGTACTGTGTTGGACAGATTTAGGTAACTCTAATGCCTTTTCCTATGCATACTTGGCACCTTTTTTGGTGCTGATTATTAATAAAATTACTTTTTATTTTACCTGGTCAAAAAAATAAAAATATGTTACTACGCTAATTTCTTTTTCCATTCACCCTTCAGTGTTCGTGTCTTTAGTTGTGTATCTGATAATGGTTTTCATTATTACTTGTAATGCTTGAAAATATACAGTGGTTTGTTACCATTGTTGTAAATATTATCTACTTAAATGCCATTAGCCTAGAATACTAGGGATGAAGCAATACAAACTTCTTGTGCGTGTGGCAACTAATAGTTATATATCCAATTAATTACATGCGATGTTATTAATATCTTTGTTCCGTTCATTTGCATATCTAGTCTGACAAAACATGAAGCCCTGATGTTGAGTGCATAAACGGGAAGTATTGGAAACTGTGGTCTTAAGTTTCTTAAGAAGGTTACTTCCGTATAAAATCCTACTCCTTTCTAAAAAAAGCATGGCTACTCTTGACAGTGGACCTAGTACTCCAGATAATGGGACAGTAAGTGAGGAGCAAGGTCAGATGGGACAGCAGCAGCAGCAGCCTCTGCAGCAACAGCCTGGGCCACAACGTCAAATAGTTGTCAGAAGATTTCAAATTGCATTTCAGCTAGATATTTTGCTTATTTTGAAGCTAGCTGCAGTGATATTTTTGTTGAATCAAGATGGATCGAGACAGAGGCTTGTTCTGCTTGTGTTCTTAGCTTCGCTTGTCTACCTGTAAGTATTTGTCGGTTATGATTACCTTTTTTATATCATCCTCATTTATTTATTATTTTATTATGAATAAACAAATTGGTCTTAGAAAGCTGTTGTGACCGTTGAGTTTTGTTTGGATGTGTCAAGTGCTGCAAACTGTAGAGAATATTGAGCAACCAATTTTTGGATAAAATTACTACACATATATATACTGTTAAAATAACCTATATGAATTAGAATGTGGATATCCTAAAAGATAACAATAAAGCTGGTCCTTTTTCTTTGAAGAAAAGAAGCTAGTTGGCCCTATATTGGTTTTCTATTTGTACCGTTCTCCTAAATAGCACTCAGATCTCCACTTGCTTTTATAGTCTATAATATTCCTTAGTTTCCTTTCTTGGGCATAGCCTTTTGGTGCTTTTTGTATCCTTCTGGTCTCTCTTAATGATTGTGGATTGCTAGAGTGCATTGTTCATTGTTTTGAAGGTGAACCCTCTAGCTTTTCTCCCGATCATTTTTGCTGGTTTACTGGCCCCATTGGATATGTCTGTACCACAAGTAACCTACTCGTTTAAGTGTCTTTAGTGCTATAATGCCTCTAAAGTTTTATATTTGTTAGTGGTTTCTTTTAAGGATAAAATAATATAATGTTATGTATTTTAGTGGAATGAACAATGAAAGTGGGAAGGTTTACTGTTATGTTGTTATGTTCATTGAAATACATGTATTTATATAATTTGTCATCGAGTCATGCCATATATTTTCTGTTGGTGATTGTAGATATCAAACTGGAGCTCTGGCACCTTTAGTACAATGGCTTTCACAAGGAATGCAGAGGGCAGCTGCACCTCCCCAGCCTCCTAGGCCGGCTGTCAGGGAAGATGATGTACCAGCTGCCGTAAGGCAAGGAAATGGGAATGTTGCAGCTGGAGGTACGTCCGTTCAATTCATGTATGATGAACAGATAAATGCATCTTAGGTGGTGCACATGGGACTGTGGGCTTTTTGTAATACCCAGCACCATCTTGGTGCATAACCATTTACATTAATTATACGTATTCTCTCGAAAGAAAGATAACACATTGCAGGCTGGAGTTCTGATAAATGGATAGCTAATGGCAATTTCAATGCTTGGTTCTTTCTTTATGTGTTGGTTTCAAAATTTTAATCCCTCGTTGCAAAATTCATGCTTCAATAAAGTTGTTTTCATGTCAGTCTTGAATGTCACCTCGGAACAGCGCCCTTTATTGGATTACTTCTAAGCATAAGATTTAACTCTTTATTATTTGTTCTGACAGAGGGACTGCCTGGAGGCGAGAATGAGAATCAACAAGGTAACGACGTAAATAGGGTAGGCGAGAACGAGCATGCAGCGGAACCTGGTGCTGCTGATGGTAGAAATCGCTGGTGGGGTATTGCAAAAGAGATACAAATGATTGTCTTTGGGTTCATCACTTCTCTTCTTCCAGGTTTTCACAACATTGATTAGACTGTACAGATCAAAGTAGCAGTAGATAGCAAAGAGAGGGATAATGAGAACTTTCCTTGTTTCCATAATTTACAGTGGCCAGTTACTACTGCTAACTTGTGTTTGTGAGAACATTAAATGTACTTATAGATATATTCTCTCCTTTTTGGTCGTAAGTTTGCATGTCAGTCTTGCTCTCTGTTTGATTGGCAAGGCTTTGTGTTTAATTAAAATGGAAATGGTTGCTAAGATCTCTTTGAGAGAGAATGATTATTGTGGTGAATAAAACATGCCAAATTCATTTTCAGCATGAGACAACTTTTTATCGTACGTAACTCATAAAGAGTAGTGAACTAGGGATCATATTCTTATTGGTTTGATGATTCCGACTCTCCTTTTAGAGGAACCTTTGATTTACGTGGATAAAGAAAGTATATTCTAATTCTTGGATTAATTTATATATAAAATACATAAATGGCCCTTTTAAGTTGTCTTCAAAGATTATTCAAAATTTCAAACACTTGAACTGAGCCTATTTTCAGTTAGACACTTCTGTTTAGTAGAAATATATCTCTTAAACCCTTTATGCTGACATGACAAGTTTTGTGTATTACATTCGGATTGGAGCATGTGAAACTCTTTAAAATTAGGTTTATCCTTTTTTCCTTTCAAAACTCAACGTGGACCCCGCCTCCTTCTTCTCCATTTTTTTCCTCCACCATTTGATTCATACCGGATCTTTCTTTCCGCCTTCCCCTTCCATGTCATAAAACAACCAGGTAGCGCCACCACAAGATATCCATTGAGCTTCACCATTTTCGGAATTACATAAATACAACATATTTTTTACTTTTTTTTGTTCCATAGAAACTCAAAGAAAAAAACAAATTCTGGACAGAATTTCCCCCACCATCACAACCACCGGCCACCATAAACAAATCCAAAATGTCAAATCTAACAGCTAATTTCAATGCCATGTCCAAACCTCAATTCAATATATATCTTTACCACATACAACAATCAATCCTAACACATTTTTCTCGCCTTTTTGCATTAGACCAAACACCAAACCACTTACAGAACACACATCAAAAGACCTTTGATGTCCTCCTTATTATCTCCACCATTATACCACCAAAGAGCCACTATCACATCCTTTTATCTCCCTTTATCCCAAAATTTTAATTTCACCACAATTGAATTTGGCAATTGGTCCTTCGATGGTGAATATCAATCAATTAAGCGGGTTAGGGTGATTTCTGATTTGGTTTGAGAAAGAAAAGAAAAAGTGGAGGGAGTTTGGCAGGCGATGGTGACCTAATAATTGGGGTGGGTAGATGTTCTTTGGGTAGGAAAATACAATTTTTTAGATAAGTACACGTGTCATTTTGATGATTTGTCTGTTTGACACGTCATTCATAATTGTAACTCACGCATGAGATTTGTCGGTTTTTAATTGACCTACTTCATTAAAGACTTGAAGTGTCTAACAGGAAATATGCTCCGTTAAAGTGCTTGAATGATCCTAAGCACAACGTAAAGGGACTGTTTATATATTTCGCCTTGTACATATTATTAATTGTATTATTATTTTATGCAATACTTTTTTATTGTTTTTGTCAGCCAACGTCATAAACAATTCTTTTGACAGCAAACATAAGCAGAACTTTGGTGATGAGTGTAACAACAATAGCAACAACCTAGTATAATCTCACTTAGTGGGGTCTGAAAAGGATAGTGTGTACGCAGACCTTACCCCTACCCAAGGATCGTGAGGCCGTTTCCAAATGATGAGTATAACAACTTGAAGACAAAAAAATGAGTTTCCTACCTGGCAAGTTATAGGCACTGAACTAACAATATTGTCAATCTATAATAAAACTAGTTAAACAAAAAAGGTACAGAAAACTTACATATTCACTAAGATTCAGGATATTCCAATTCATAATTATCGGCAAATAATCTGATAGGACGGTTACAATAGCGGATTGGTGATGAAATTGAAAGCCCGTCTAACTTTGAATGCCTATCTGAATTGTTATTGTCTTTAAATAAATTCATAAATATAAGATTGTCTTAGCAAATCCGTAAATGCATGCAAATTCTTTGTGTTCACTAAAATCCCCTATAATAATCCATGGGGTATTCTGCACCAAATATCTTTTACTTTTTTCTAAATCAAAGTCACGTTGTGGATCTCCATAAACTCCAAAAAAGTTAAAAGGGATAATTAAGTTTTTAATATCTTAAATTTTAAGCATATATATTGATTTTTGACTTGACTAGATCCTTGAAAGCAGAGACATCTGACATAATTGGCATCCCATATTATTACTATGCTCTCTGATATATTTATCTTTTCTGAACTACTTTCACATTTATTAATATTCCAAGATATTAATCGCACTTGTGAAACTCGTGCAAAGAAACTTGCATCACTCATTTTACATTTCAATAGCAAAGTAATATTTTTTTAGTTGGAAAAATAGACAATATTATAACCTATCCAATATTTACATTAGTTTATGGTCTTGGATGCATACAAGGCATCTGTTGTACAAAGATAAAGCTAGGCTCTTGTCTCCCACTACTTGGGAAACAGGACTGGTACTTAAGTATTAGTTACTAAAGAAGTTCTTCTATTATACATACTGGATAAATTATATGAGCCAGAGAAAGATTATGTAACATTCCTACTAGGCTGCCAAGTCATCCTGCCGTGGAGTGTGCCATGGTAATCTTGTTCATAACAAGACATAGCAAAAGGTGGGGTGTTCCAAAAAGTAGGCATTGCTTCTGTACATGCATTGTACCATATTTAGCTAATCTATTTGCTACACAGTTCTGTTCTCTGTATATAACTCATACGGATGGACTATTCAACTGTTCGAGTAAGGACCTGCAATCACTAATAATATTAACAAAGCTCATTACTGGTGTTTTTAACATACCAATTATTGCTTTTGCATTTGTCTCAATGATGATTGCTATAAGTCTTTGTTAGGTAGCAATTTGTAATTCCTTGAAGGGTGCAAGAAATTCTATTTGTAGAGTGGTGCCTTCTTTGATAGACCCTGCAAAGCCTATTACCCAATTGCTTTGATGATTGCAGATAACTCCACCAATTCCATAAGTGCATAGAGCCGGGCAGCAAGATCCATCAATATTTAATTTGTAAATCATATAATCTGGTGGATGCCATTTGATATAGATAAGAGACTTTGAACTCTTCTTAATAGAGTGATTAGTTAAAAAGTAATATTCAGCTACCTTTACTAACAGAGAAGGCAGATTCTAGTCGTTTATTTTATGTTCATAAACAAGCTTATTCCTTTTAAGCCAAATTACCCATAATGCAAAAGGAATCATAATTTTAGAAGGGATGTTGTAAGGTGTAGAAAGCAAATGTGGATGTATAAATTTATACAACCAAGTCATAATCTCATTTTGAGGAACTGTTATTGTGCTAGTGGGAGGTGATATTCTAAGAGATTCCAAAGAAGTATGGTGTTAGTACAATGTTAAAATAAATGATTAACTATTTTATTGTCTTGGTGGCATTGTGGACAGCTTGCTGAATTAGTAATACTCAATCGTGTAAGATACACAACTGTTGGGAGTCTGTCATGACACATTAGCCAAAGGAAAAAAGATAATTTAGGGGAAATTGGAAGTTTCCAAATCCACTTGAAAGAGTTAGTTAAGCATGTACCATTAGTTGTATTAATGGCGATTAAACACCTGTACATAGAATTAACTGAGAAGATAGCATTTTCTTTAAATTCCAGTAAATTTTGTCATAGTTTGTGTGTTCAATTGGCATATAAATATTATTAATAAGGGAATTTATATGTAAGGGTAATTCAAAAGGTATGTTATCTAGGTGCCAACTATTATTATAATAGTAATTAGAAACTAGTTTGTTTTCCTCGAATTGAGGCATAGGTCCATTAATGTAGCCTCTAAGTATAATATTATGCTTGAGCTAGGGGCCAGTCCAGAATTTAACATATTGTTCTGTTGCAATATTCCATTTATAACCTAATTTGCAATATTTCCATCCATTAATAATATTATGCCAAGTAGTAGAGCTATTGTAACTTAAGGCTTTGGCCATACATGATTATGTAAAAGGACTTTTGCCCAAAACTGAAGTGGATCATTGAACATTCTCCATACAAGGCTTGCATGAAGTGACTTATTTTTTGTATCAAGATTTTATATACCTAAACCCCTAAGTTCCAAAGGTTGCGTGATTGTAGATCACTTAAACAGATGTAATTTTTTCTTTTGAGCAGTTGTGCCCCATAGAAAATTTCTTTGGTACCTATTAAGGTAGCTTAGTATACAACTAGGTATTTTTATGTATTGCATCAAGTGATTGGGAAGATGGTTAAGGGTGGATTTTATTAAAGGTATCTTCTCGCTTGAGAAAGAAAATTAGTTTTCCAGCCTGCCAATTTAGCTTTAAAATTAGCAAGTAAGAATTGATAGTCAAATTTTGCAGGCTTGGTTGTAAAAATAGGGAAATCCAAGTATTTTTCAAAACTACGATCCTTTTTCATATGAAATAGTTGCAGAATTATATTTTTAGTATTGGGGTGACAATTCTTTGAGAAGTAGATTTTTGATTTATCGAAGTTGATAGTTTGGCCAGACTGTTTAGTAATATGTAATAGTACTAACATTGATTGAGACGTACTGGTTGTAATTTGCGAGGTGATGGTAATATCATCTGTGAAGAATAAATGAGATAATTGAGGCCCATTTTTGATAAAGATATGGGTTTCCAAGCCTGATAATCAATAACATTATTGATTTTTCTGGATAACATTTCAAGACATAAGATAAACAAATAGGGTGAAAAAGGATCACCATGTCTTATACCCCTTGTGGGCTGAAATGAATCAGTTGGACTATCATTGATTAATGTAGAGGTAGAACTGATGGTAATACAAGACATAATTAACTTAGTAAAATTAGCTAGAAAATTTAGACTAACTAAAGTATTACGAATGAAGAACCATTCTAATTTATCAAAATCTTTTTCTAGATCAATCTGAAGAAGCATACTGAAATCGTTCCCCTTCATTTTTAAAATTTGTTAATAATTTCTTATACTATGATAGCATTATCGGCAACTCTTTTGTTTTGTTGAAAACTAGATTATGTGGGATGGATGATATGTTCCAATATTGGCTTTAGTCTATTTACAAAAAATTTTCTAATAAATTTTATAAATAGTATTACAAAGACTAATAGGTCTATATTGAACAACCGTGGATGCATTATTATTTTTAGGAATAAGAAAGATAAAAACAGAATTTATTTTGGGGTCAATTTAATAGTCAGTGAACACCTTGTGATAGAAATATTTCATAGATTTCCCAATAGTATCCCAATAATTTTGATAAAAAGGGGATGAAATCCATCTGGCACAGGTGCTTTCATAGGCTTGAAAGACTTTATAGCATTAAGAATTTCAAATTCTTGTAGAGGTTATGTTAGGGATTTTTGGGCAGCATGTGTTAATATGTTTGAGGCAAGTAGTTTTGATTTTGAAATTAAGATTGTTTTCTGCGTGGTAAATAAGTTTTGATAATAAAGGGAAATATGATCAAGAATTTTTAGAGTTTGTTATCCAATTCCCCCCCCCCCCCCCCCCCCGATCTTGAATAGCCGTAATTCTATTATACCTTCTACGATTAATAATAGTGATGTGGAAAATTTTGGTATTAGCATCACCATTATTAAGTCAGTCAATACGTAACTTTAGTTTTCAAAAATCTTCCTCTAACCTAAGTATACGATCAAAATCCAACTTTATTTCTTGTTCCAAATTTTGTAAGAAATTACTAGTTGTATAATGGATAGAAGCCTGAATTCTATTTAATCTTGCAAGAATATTCCATTTTTGCTTAAAAATATTACCAAAGGTAGATTTATTCCATTCTTGCACTACTGTTGTAAAATTATCAATTGTAGGAAGTAATGTCACATTATCCATCCAAGCTTGTTCAATCACAACATGAAAAGCAGGATGACTACTCCAAATAGTCTCAAACCTAAATAATTTTTTCCTAGGTAATGGACAATGTTGAAGTTCTAACTTAATGGGACAATGATCTGAGTGTGTGCAGGCAAGGTGTGTAACAAGAGCGTTAGAGTATTGATTAATCCATTCATAGTTAGCAACTATATGATCAATACGTTCAAGTATAATATACTTCTTATGTCTTTCATTAGTCCAAGTATATCGACTATCCTTAAAACCTAAATCAGTCATGTGACAATAATTAAGGCAGTCCAAAAATTTATTAGAACGTGAATTATTTATAGGAAGTCCACCAAATGTATCAGTTGCATGTGTAATTTCATTAAAGTTTCCTCCAATTAACCAAGGTCCATGATAATTGTGAGAAAGCACGGGAGAAAAATATAACTCTTCATTAAACATGATACAATGAGCCCTGTATATAATACACATAACCTAACCTACTCCTAATAAACATTGGACTAGGCTACTCCTAATACACATTGAATTAAGGTTCTACTTTAATTAGAGTTCTACTATATTTACATATCTAACACCCCCATCAAGCTGGTGCATATAAATCATATGTACCGAGCTTGTTACATATGTAGTTTGACATCGAAACCGTGTTTCTAGACCCGAAAGCATCTAGTCCCAAAGACAACTTTGGATTATCAACTGAAAACTCGCTGAAACAGAAACAGAGAACTGAAAACTGTCGCTGCCGGAAAACTGGAACACTGTAGCTACCGGAAAAGTACTGTAGATGCCGGAAAAATTCAAAGTTGTCGGAATCGAACGAAAAAAGGATGGATAGGGTCGGAATTGAAGGGGAAGCAAACTGTCCTGAAGGAGTCACCGGAAAAAATGGCCGGAAGGGCCCTCAGGCGCCGGCGCGTGGGTGCACGCGCCGAGGGTATTGCCGGCGCGTGGGGGCGCGTGAATGATGCTTCTCCGATGATTTTTTCTAGGGTTGGTCGGAATTCTCTTCCGAACCTCGTGGTGGTCTCGGATTTTGTACAACACCAACAAAAAAGGTAGTTTGGTTACGGACAGCCTCTTAAATCGCCGGAAAATTGCACGGCAACGAGGTCTTTCTTCCCGGAAGTAGCTGGAATGACGCACAGCTATAATATACTCACTGCAGATGTGATGGTGTTGGGTTTTTTTGCACAACACTGATAATTAGTGACTTTGACGCAATTAGACACTTCGGTCACCGGAAAATTGCACGGTGACTGAGTTATTTCTTTCCGGATGTCATTGGAATGACGCACAACGATTATTATCTAACCTAGCTCTGATACCATGTGAGAAAGCACGGGAGAAAAATATAACTCTTGATTAAACATGATACAATGAGCCCTATATATAATACACATAACCTAATCTACTCCTAATAAATATTGGACTAGGCTACTCCTAATACACATTGGATTAGGGTTCTACTTTAATTAGAGTTCTACTATATTTACATATCTAACAATAATTATGATGTACAGACATGAGATCATCCCATAACAATTGTCTATTAACTAATTTATTACTAGCATAGATAGCAGTAAATAAAAATTTAAAAGGTAAAGGTTTTACTTGGACATGGCAGTGAACTTCTTGTGCAGTGGTGGCTACTACTGGATCAGCAGCTCGTACATTGGCCAACCACAATATGGCAATTCCTCCAGAATGTCCTGTTGCAGCCATCTCAATCATACCATCAAAACTAAAATTTTCTTTCACACTTTGGTGTGTTTGACAGCGTGTTTCCAAAAGAACAACTAACGCTGGCCTATTATAAACTCTAGGTAAAGTTAGAGATATACAAAATCTCAACTCAAAATAGGAAGACCAATTTCATTCAAGATTAACAGAAACCATAAAACTAATCAAAACAAAAGGCTAGCATTTTTAACATCCAATACAAAAAACTTATTTTATATGTTTCACATATACATGAACATAGTCTGAAGCAGATAGGCATGTGTTCAACAGAGTTCAAGATTTATTGCTCCCAAGCTTCAATCACCACTGTTTGAGGGATTGTCTTAAAGGACGATAACTGTTACAAATTGTCTAAGCCTCAAACTTTCAAAACAAAGAGGGTCTAATGAGTCCTATCAATAGCAATGATTGTCTCAAATTAAAATAAATTAGAGATAGACGACAACAGCAACAACAACAACCCAGTATAATCTCACTTAGTGGGGTCTATGGAGGGTAGTATGTACACAGACCTTACTCCCTACCCTTGGGCAGAGAGGTTGTTTCCAAATAGACCCCCGGCATCCTTCCCTCCAAGAACTTCCTACCTTGCTCTTGGGGAGACTCAAACTCGCAACCTCTCGGTTGGAAGTGAGGGTTGAAATTAAAGATAAGACAGTAATCGTGTAATAGAAGGATTACCTCTTACAAGCATAAATCTCACATTCTTGTGAGTTCTTCGGCCAAGAGTCAAATTTAATGTTTCGTCTAATCTGATCTCACGTCTAAGCCAAAAATAATCCCTTTACCTGCAACCATCAATCAACCAAGTCAACACACACACACAAAAAATTAGAGAACATTAATCCATTAATTGCACCTCAATCTTAACTCAACTAATTAAAATAATAATATAATTCAGGAAATAGAAACATTTTGAATCTCAATATGTTAATTACGGGCAATAACAAGAACTACTTAGAATTAAGTTAAAATTATGGCAAAATAGTTCGTCCAAACCTTGAATAAAAATTGAATTGCAGAACTCACAACAAAACGTAGCAAAAGTAACATAAAATAAATGGTTAACTTAGAAAAAAGCCAATCACGATCATCCAGAAATGCTTAGGGCTGCTGGAATTACCAAAAATCAAACTAGAAAAAGACATGCATTGTAAAAATAGGAAATCCAAAAAAAAAACATGAAACATGAAAAATAATAAAATCAAAATGCATTAATTAAAAAAAAAAATTATCTGATTGAATTGAAGAAAGTCAAGTAAAGAAAGAAGAGTGAAAGAGGTATATAAATGCATATATTCCAAGCACACAAGAAAATTTTTTATTAAATACAGTTTCATTCCAGTAGGGCAAGCAGGGAATATGGAGAGTGCAAATTAAAATAAGGAAA
The DNA here is from genome assembly GCA_034376525.1 of Nicotiana benthamiana. Classification (NCBI taxonomy): domain Eukaryota; kingdom Viridiplantae; phylum Streptophyta; class Magnoliopsida; order Solanales; family Solanaceae; genus Nicotiana; species Nicotiana benthamiana. The sequence continues at coordinate 124,231,153 of CM067335.1, read as the reverse complement.
AAAACTTACCACCACACAAGACAAGCTCGAACTAAAGCAGAAAAATTTGAAATCTATGACCAGTTAGTGAGTCACGAAGGCCATAAACAGAATGTCGTCTGTGTGAGAGAGAAAATAGAGCTCTGGAGTGTATTCTAAAATTAATCGATATGAACGAAGAAAACATATGCACATTAACAATAACACCGAGTATAATCATGGTATGTATGCAACCTTATCGCCATCAACATGCATGCCTGTCAAATGCACACTGAGGTTATTATTGTCTTTTCGATTTTATTTCAGCTGCAGCTATGTACAAAACATGGGCCATCAGATTTTTTTGAATTGCATCCAGCGGGCCCCACCTAAACTTTTTCCATACAACCCCTGCATCCCATTTACTGAGTTGTATTTTTGGTTTTCACTCCCAGTCAGTATTTACAGAAACCACATAGAGGCTAACAACTTCATTCGGCAGCTTCTGTAATTGGAGATGGATTAGCACTGATATTCTACTTGTAAGTCATGAAAATAAATCTCATTTTCATTAACCGCTCATTACCAACACTGCTTTAACAAATTGTACAACCACTAATTTAAATTGTACTATATATGTGGACCAATTTTATTGGCTACTGTTTTCCTTGCCCTTTTATAGGCCTGGCCAGTTAGCAAGTGTATATGCTTGTTTTTCATCACACCATGCTATTTAACAAAAAAAAAAAAGTAGAATTTTAATCAAAGCTAGAATTTAGAACAACATGAGTTATTGATAATCAAAAAAATATATAAAAAGAAATAATTTAGGTAGCAAGAGAGTATTCAAGGGAAAAACAAGTAAATCAAAATATATTCCAATAATTTCATGTCCCCACAGTTGATCAGATATCCCCCTTTTATAGGTATTTTGGAGATATACGTTTTGCCCACATTATAATGAGGCTATTATGAGTAATTAAAGACATTGAATGTTACGTTACATAATCATTACATTCAATATAAATTCTCTAACATATTCCGCATTTAATGCCTATTAAATGCCGTATCTTCACTCTTTTCTATTGTCAGATTCATTCATGTTGACCCTCGGATATAAATGATTTAAATAGGTACGGGCGCCGAGTTATTTGAATAACTGCACATGCCTCTTCTTCTGTCATTTGCTCGTACCTGTTGTAACTCGTGCCTCTTGGCTAGCTGTAATTCTTTGACCATTTAATCAGTCTACGTGTCTTGACATATTTTTTTTATATTTAAATACAATTTATTCCCAATACAGATAGTCCCCTCCCCCCCAACCACTTTCTATTTATTCATCAATTGAATATTTGGGAAGTGGATTTCATTAAAGAGAATTTTTGTCACCATTAATGTTATGACAAAATTGACGCTTCAATTGTCGCTTCCATTTAATGCTCCGTACACGTGTTATTTTTTTATTGATTCTACAGTTTTGCTGCCCTATTCAAGGGTTTTTCACAGCTCCACTGTTCACGAAGTGCCAGTTATCATTATTATGGTTCTTCCATTACTACACTTTTACCTTTGACGATTGTTTATCAATATAAATATTATCTTTTTCATTATCTTTTACCACATAAAGCTTTTACTGAACACTTAATTCCTCAAATCTTTGTTTACTTCTCTCTTCCTCATAGCATTCTTCTTCGCCATGCCTTCACCAAACCCTAACCCTAGGAGAGTTCCTATTGTTGATTCTTTCCCTAATGGCCACATTACGAATAGAATAAGAAGTAGGCTTCGTAGCTTAGGATCTACTCGTGGTGGTTCTTCAATGCCTTCTTCTAGCTTTGGTCCTTTTTCTAGAACCATAGGCTCCCTTTCTCAGAAATCTTCTTCTAGGGGTAAAGAACCTTCTGAACCATTATGTGAACCCTTAGTGCAGGAGATAGTCCTTAATGAACTATCCTTTTACCATGATAGGGAATCTATTAGGAATCGGGTTTCTACTTTAGATCGTGCTGATGCTTATCCCACTCAGATTATAGAAATTTTGATTCCTATAGTTCGTAAAGATTGCCATTGGAATAATGATTTTTCTATCATTATTCTTAATCAAAATCAAAGAATTACCTCTTATTTAACTGGGTTTTCTTTATAAATATCCTTTTACTTAGGGTTCAGAGTAGCTATTGACCTAGTTGTTCTTAAATTTTGCCCTTTTTTTAATGTCTGTTTGGGTCAAATTGGTCCAATCGTATGGAGAGTTGTTGCCTATTTGAGGTATTTAGCCAACACAGCTGGTGTTTCTTTTGCCTTCCTTCACCTAATTCATCTTTACTCCCTTAGGCTTTTCCGTAATGGCACTTTTACTTTACTAGCCAGGAGTAAGAGGGTTTTGATGATCCCTGACGATGACAAGGACCGTGGCTGGTATGCGCAGTTTGATGCTGCTCCCACTGTAAGTTTAGTGGATGAAGATAATGTTCCCTTCTATGAGAAGTGAAATTTTGTACGTAAGTCTTTTATTTTTCTCGTGCCTTTTTCCTGTAAGTCAATCACCCTTTCTAATTTTGCCTCTTTCTAGCAACTATGAGAATTGTGGAGGATGTACCTAATTTCCGTGGTTGGGTAGATAAATTGCTTAAGACCGCACCAATGAATGGTAGGTCTTGAAAAACACTTTCTAACCATTACGGTTGGAAAGTAAAGACTCATGGTAAGAGTTTTTATTTTTTCTTTCATGTGTGTATGTGTGTGTGTGTGTGTGTGTATGTCTTCATTGCTCTAACTTCCATCCTTCTTTTTATCAGGATTTGTCATTCGAGGAGTTACTGCTAAAGCAATTGCAGCCTCTCGCGTCTCTTCGGGAGCCCGTACTCAGTCGGGGACCCGTATCTCTTTAGAAAGAGCCCGAGAAATAGTCTTGGGTTCTTCTTCTGTGAAAAGGAAAGCTATTGAAGAGGAAGACTTTGAAGAAGGGGAAGATGGGGGCTCCCTGGTGACGAGGCCACCAGATAGGCGATGTATCGTCTCTGATAATGAAGCTCAAGTTTCTCCTTGTATTTCTGTTCCTCTTACCAAACCTGTTGAAACTCCAATAATAATTCCTGACTATGATGTCCCTCCTCATGATACTCGTGAGTCTATTGATCATCTTTTCGTCAGTGGTTTTGGTAATGTAAATTTAGGGCATGCTTTAGATGAGATACCCTTATCTTGTTTTTTAACTCTCGTGCATGTGATTCCTTCCTTACCATCCCCAGCTGTTTATGTTCCTTCTTCTACTATTTTCACATCTTCTACCGCTCATCCTTTGACAATTCCCCCTCCTATCATTCAACATGCGGATGGGGGCTCTTTAATTAGAAGTGACGCTATGAGGAGGGTAACTATTTAAATTCTTACTGATAACAGCTTTTTGAGGAAGTTGGGTTAGGCAGATGTATGGCTGGAGCCTTTAATTGACCCAATTGAAAAAGCAAAACTAGAGAGCTATAGTTCCCTAACTCTGATGAATGATATTGTGCATGCCACCTTAAAGGTATTTTCCTCTCTCCCTTCTTTTCTTTGTAAAAATTTTTATCTTTAGAATTCTTATTTTCCTTCCCCCTTTTAGGCCAATCTTATCGCAATAGAAATGATGAGCAGAATCCCCCCTTTTGGAGAAGGTAGCACGTGACTCAGAAAAGATAACACGTGATTCTCAATTGGATGCGATCAATTGGGAGGAGAAATTTGAAAATGCATAAATTGACATGGAAGACTTACAAGAGAGCAGTAGCATCTTAAAGCAGCAAGTACGATTTTTAACTTCAAAGTTAGCGATTGCAAAAGCTTCCTCAATCCACACAGAGGAAGTGAAAGAACACCTCGAATCTTCCTTGTCAGAGCAATTATCCAAGGCCAGTGAAGAGAACAGAGAGTTAAAGGCTCTCTTGAGTCAAAAAGAAGTTTATGCAGGGGAGCTCGTGCAAAGTTTAACTCAAGCATAGTAAGACCTTCGAGTCTCCACTGATAAGGTGCGTGCTTCAGAGAGCTCCCATGCTTCTCTTCAAGCTTCCTATAGCTCCGCCATGGTTGAAAATGAAGAGCTAAAGAATGAGATTGCTGATTGGGAAAGAGATTATGAGATCCTTGAAGAAAAATCTATCGTTGAGGTAAGTTAGGCATTTTTGAATTCACGCCATGATACCCTAATTGAAATTGGCCAAGAAAACTTCAACCTGGAGTCAGAGTTAGCTAAGATCAATGAAGCTATTGAAAAAGCTCAACAACCTCAGGACTTCCCTTCTCCCGTAGTTGAAGCTTTCGTGAACGTTGAAGTTGATTTCGGTATTGTGTCACTTTCAAGCCCAACCGAGCCTATTGCTGAAGGCCAAGTTAAACCCGTAACTGCTGATGTACCTGCTCAAATTGAGCCCGTTGTTATCGATGCTTCTAGTTCAGTTCCACAAACTTCTCAGTAACCAACTTTAACAACTTTTTTTTTGTTTTTATTTTGAAAAAATTGTAATCAAACCCTTAGCTTCATTTGAGGGTTGATTTTGAAAATACAAGTCCCCAAGTCTTTTATGGGGCGATTTGTATAAACAATTTCATAGTTTTATGACTAAGTCCGTGCTTAGTATTAAGTTTTCTTATATATTAAGAAGTTTTTCATGTTAGTATTTCAAACTTCTGTTATGTTTAGTCTTGCCTTTACTTTTAAGGACTTACAGAATAACTTTACATTTTTGTTCTATGAAAAAACGCTTATGTTAATATCATAAATAATTGACTTAAACATGAGTTTTATAAAAGAGGACCCTTTTATATTTCGACATTTAATGAAGAAGACGTCTCAACTTCATAATGGTGTTATTATATGATAAAAGAAATAGGAACACACATGTTTCTTTGAAATAACTTTGACAAGTTTTGAATAATACTTGACAAGTTTTTTATAATACTTTACATGTATTTAAGGTACATCTAGAACTTTCTTGTAAGTGTTTTTCTTATAACAGACTTTTACAAAATAAGAATAATAAACACGAGGTTTTTCCTTATAGCATGTTTCAGTACATAGCCTTTACCCTAACTATAGTGAAGTTTTTCTTTGGCCTTAGCTCATTGCTCCATCTTGTAACTTCTTTATACACATGTCTGTGTATATTATGAACTCCCCCAAGTCTTTGAGCGCTGAAGTATGAAGCCTCCAGTACTTGATAGTTTCTCTCATTTGGTCCTTTTCCTGAAAAGAAAAAATATACGGGACTCGGAGGTGCGATTATTGATGAAGACTGCTTAACCCGTTTGAGTATCAATTAGAATAATTATAACCCTAGGCCAGGAATTTTAGGTTATTCCATGTGCCTTACATGTCGTCACTCATCATTTAGTACGGATTAGCTTTTTACCTATCATCTAAAATTGTTAGTACAATTTTAATAATTCAAAAATTAAATTTCAAATAATGATATCTGACCGTGGTTATTCCTTAGAAATAGTATCTCTTCAAATGAACAACATTCTATGTGAGGGTAGTATCTTGCCATCCATTGTCTCCAATTCATATGCTCTCTTTCCTGCAATGTCACGAACTCTATAGGGTCCTTCCTATGTTGGACTTAACTTACCCGCATTAGCTTCCTTTGAAGATTGAAAAACCTTTTTAAGCACGAAGTCCCCTACTTTGAAGAATCTGAGGCATGTTTTTTGGTTGTAGTATCGTTCTATGACTTGTTTTTGTGCTTCCATTCTTATTGGTGCAGCTTCTCTCCTCCCATCGAGTAAATCAAGATTGACCCACATCTCCTCGTCATTAAATTCTTGTGTCACTTGTGTGAACTGTACTTGGTTCTCCTATCTCAATTGGAATTAAAGCCTCAGCTCCATAAACTAATAAAAATAGTGTTTCTACTATGCTTGTTTTTGCAGTTGTGTGATACGCCCATAAAACTCCAAATAACATGTCAGGCCAATTACCTTTTGATTCCTCTATTCGCTTTTTTAAATTGTTGATAATAACCTTGTTTGTTGATTATGCTTGCTATTACCCACTGGGTTATAGCATGTAGACATAATCCTTCTAATTTGCCAACTTTGAAAGAATTCAGTGATTTAAGCTCCTATAAATTAAGGGCTATTGTCACAAACAATCTCCTTTGGTACACCGAATCGGCATATGATATTCCTCCAAATGAAATCCTTGACTTCCTTTTCTCGTACCTGTTTAAATGCACATGTCTCTACCTATTTAGTAAAATAATCAGTAAGTATGAGCATAATTTTTACCTGTCCTTTTGCTTGTGGTAATGGACCCACGATGTTCATTCCCTATTTCATAAATGGCCAAGTATGATTACTGGATGTAATAATTCCGCAGGTATATGCATATTGTTGCCGTACTTTTGGCATTTATTGCATTCAGCCATGAAACTTTCTGCTTCTTCTTCTATTTTAGGCCAATAATACCCTGCTCTAATAAGGTTCTTACCAATGATCTTTCTTCTGCATGATTCTCACAATGCCCTTCATGAATCTCTCTCATTACATACTCCATTTGAGAAGGTCCGAGACATGTTGCTAAAGGTCCATCGAACATTTTACGATATAAATTGCCTTGCTTTAAGAAATACCAAGCAACCTTTTTTCCAAGCGCATGAACTTTCTTCTTATCATCAGGCACCGTACCATACTATAAAAAAGCAACAATTGCATTCCTCCAATCCCAAGTTAAATTATTAATATTTACTTCATTTTTATCGGGGTCGAGAACTGAATGAAATAAATGTATAACTGAGGTGTTTGCATCGCTTGCCACATCAGTCACAAACGCGAGGTTAGCTAAAGAGTTCGCTTCAGCATTTTTATCCCTTGGTATTTGTGTAACTTTCCAGGTTTGAAATTGCTTTATCAATTTTCGTACCTTTTCTAGGTATTGCTGCATCCTCGCTTCCCTGGCTGTATAAGTCCCCCCCCCCCTATTTGATTAACCACGAGTTGTGAATCACTCTTGATTATAATTTGATTTATACCAAGTTCTCGTCCCAATTCTAGACCTGCAATCACAGCCTCATACTCTACTTCATTGTTAGTTATAGAGTTACATTTAATATCTTGTCGAATGGTTTCACCCATAGGTGGTACCAAAACAATTCCTAAACCTGCACATTTTACGTTAGACTAACCATAAGAGAATAAAGTCCAAGTTTCTGGGTTAGCTCCATTGAACAACTGTAATTCTTTCTCTGCTTCTAATTGCATGCGTTGGGTAAAATCAACCACGAAATCAGCTAATACTTGTGATTTTATTGTAACCCTAGGTTTGTATGTGATTTCGTATTCACTTAACTCTATAGTGCACTTAGCTAATCTACCTGATAACTCATGTTTATGTAATATATTTCATAAAGGGTAGGCAGTTACTACAGCAATAGGATGACACTAAAAGTAAGGTCTTAACTTCCTAGATGCCATGATTAATGCAAGTGCAAGTTTTTCTAACTGAGGATACCGCGTCTCCGCATCTGACAAAGATTTACTAACATAAATAGATGGGGGATTATTTACCTTGCTCCTTCCGGACCAAAACAACACTTATCGTACTTCCGAAACAACAAAGTAAATAAGTAGTCTTTCCCCTAATTTCATTTTTCCAATAAAGGTGGATTTGATAAGTACATTTTCAAATTTCTGAGTGCATATCGACATTTTTCATTCCATTCAAAATGATCTTGCTTTTTAAGGGTCGAGAAGGATTCAAAGCACTTCTCCGATGACTTTGAAAAGAATCTCCCGAAAGCTGCAATTCACCCTGTTAATCTTTGAACTTCTTTCTTGTTTGGAAGTATATCAGGGATTTCTTCAACAGCCTTAGTCTGTGCAGGATTTACTTCAATACCACGGTTAGAAATAAGAAAACCCAAAAACTTTCCTGATGCAATGCCAAATGCACATTTCTCGAGGTTTAACTTCATATTAAATTTGCATAAAATTGAAAATGTGTAAGATAAATGTGATACATGATTATTTGAATGCTAAGTTTTAACAAGAATATCATCTATATATACTTCCATAGTTTTTCCTAAATGCTCTTGAAACATTTTGGTAACTAACCTCTGATACGTTGCACCTGCATTCTTTAGATCAAAGGGCATTACCTTATAACAATAAGTCCCTCGGTATGTTATGAATGAAGTTTTTTCTTCATCTCCTAGATCCATTTAATCTGATTATATCCTGAATATGCATCTAAAAAGCTTAGTATCTCATGGCCCACAGTCGCATCAATCAATTGATCTATGTGTGGTAGTGAAAAAGAATCTTTAGGACAAGCTTTATTAAGATCAGTGTAATCTACACAGACTCGCCACTTACCATTCTTCTTTGGAACCACAATAGTATTAGCTAACCAGTTAGGATACTTTACCTTATGAATGGAATCAATTTTTAGCAATTTTTGGACTTCTTCTTGAATCAGCCGATTCTTAAAAGTTTCTTGCTTTCTTTTCTTTTGTTTGACAAGAGGGTACGAGGGATCTCCATTTAATTTATGAGTCATCACCTCCGGTTGTATCCATGTCACATCAGAATGGGACCAAGAAAAGTAGTTCATGTTAGTTTTGTAAAAATTCAATTAACTTACCTCTCATACCTTGGCTAATATTGGCCCCGATGTAAACTTTCTTGTCAAGACATGGAGCAAATAACATGAAATGCTCTAATTCCTCTATTGTTGTTTTGATATTTTCATTCTCTTTTGGTTCTTGAATGGTATCAGGTCTTGAGTCCATATCTATTTTCCTTTGCTCAGTTGACGTTTGTGTTGTGGTAACCTCAACTGCCTTTTGCGGTTGCTATTTATCTTCATTTCTCGCGCTTGTATCTGCAACGGAGTTGATCACCCTAGATGTATGGTCTCCCAAGAATCATGTTGTAAGCCATCTCCATACCTACTACTTGAAACTTTGTATCTTTGATGACACCTTCAGCGAATGTGGTGAGTGTTACCTCTCCTTTCGTGACAACACTGGAATTATCAAATCCAGATAGAGTATGGGCCTTTGGTATTACTTCATCTTCGGCTTGCATCTCACGTAATACTCTTAGCAAGATATTATTCACAGAGCTACCTGGATCAATCAAAACTCGTTTTGTATTAGTATCATATACAACTAAAGATATTACTAATGCATCGTTATGAGGTATTAATACGCCATCTGCATCTGAATCATTGAATGTAATGTTGTCTTCCTCTAAAACGTGCCGCACCCGTTTCCCTTAGGTAATTATTATTTTGGAAATCTTGTCAGCTACATTATATGATATACCATTGATATCTTCACTCCCACTTACAAGGTTGACATTTCTTTTGGGGGAAGGTGATTTTGGAGGCTCCTGCCTATTCTTCTTGTAAGCTTGCTTGTCTTTCTTACTGAACAACTGAGTGAGATATCCTTGTTTCAATAGATGATCGACTTTACTTTGTAAAAATATGCAGTCTGTTATTCTATGTCCGTGGTTAGTATGAAACGCGCAGCAATGATCAGGGTTGTGCCTATTTGGATTCGATCTCAATTTCTTATGCCATCAAACCTTATCTCCCATGCTTATGAACTCCGAGGTACTGACATTGAAATTATAACGACCAAATCTTGCTTTTAGATTTCTATCAACATCTCCTGACTCGTAGTTGTTTCGCTCGTTCCTAAATCTTGATGAAGAACTTGAGTCTCTGCTTCTTGATCTGTGATCGTACCTTTGATTATCCTGCTTTGACCATAAGTCCTTTCCCGCAGGTCTCATGTACGGTTTGTATCTATTTTTACAAGATTTTTTTCGGTCTCTGCACGTCTCGAATTTACCTTTTCTTCTTTTTGAAATCATGGAACAGTATCTTCTTCAATCCTCAGCTTCGTACTGTACCTGTTATAAACATCATTCCACGTTGTAGCTGGGAATTCAAGAAGGCTTTCCTTGAGTCTCCTTGTAGCTTTCAAGCTTTTTTCATTCAAATTGCTTGCGAAAGCTATAGATGCCCAGTTTTCAAGTACACGTGGCAATGTCATTCTTTCATGTTGAAATATGTCCAGTGTTGTCATTATTGTTCGACATAGTTGATCAACAAAACAAAATTAATCGACAAGAAAATAGATTATCAGATTCCCGGTAACGGAACCAATTTGTTTAACCAAAAAAATAAAATTTTCATCAAAGATAGAATTTAGAATAATGCGGGTTACTGATAATCAAAAGAATGTATTAAAGAAAATAATTTAGGTTGCAAGAGAGTTCTCAAAAGAAAAACAAGTAAATTAAATATATTCCAATAATTTCATGCCCCCACAATTGATCAGATGCCTCCCTTTTATAGGTATCTTGGAGATATACGTTTTGCCCAAATTATAATGAGGCTATTATAAGTAATTAAAGACATTGAATGCTACATTACATAATCATTACATTCAATATAAATTCCCTAATGTATTCCACATTTAATACCTATTAAATATCGTATCTTTGCTCTTTTTTATTGTCAGATTCATTCATGTTGACCCTCGGATTTAAATGATTTAAATAGGTACGGGCGCCGAGTTATTTGAATAACTGTCTGTGCTTCTTTTTCTGTCATTTGCTCGTACCTGTTGTAACTCGTGCCTTCTGGCTAGGTGTAATTCTTTGACCATTTAATCAGTCTACGTGTCTTGACACGTTTCCTTTATATTTAAATACAAAATTTTCCGTTTTCCACTTATATACGAAGCACTCTCAAAACTCAAAAGCCGAATCATCATGGGAGAATCAAACTCTCTAGACCGCAATTTCTTATTCCTTTCACACTGAACTCTCAGCCAGTAAGACATCAAAAGCTATGGTCAATGCCTTTTGCTTCTACCAAGTTTTGCTCCCAACATTTTTTCTCTTTGATTTGAACTGTGTGCTTCACTCCTTCGTGGGGTTTCTCTAGATAAGTTTTCTGTGTCAGTTTTGAATGTGTTTGAACTTGGGTTTCATGATTTTCTGATGGAAAATTGCAGCTTATTAGTTTTTATTGTTCAATTTTAGGTTTTGCATCTGAATCTTCGGTGATTTTGTTTTCTGTTTTAGCGTTTTAATGCTAGCATCTTCATAAAGAATCGGGAAGCTTTCTTGTATTTTTCTCGATATTTACGTTGGTAGGGAGATTTTCCATCTAATTAAGATTTGAGAAGAATCATCAGTGCATATAAAACGAAGATTAAGATACTTCTGACCTTAGTCCCTTTTAATTTAACTAGTCTTAGAGTATACATATTGCGTATGAAACCTATATTATTAACTATAATTTTTTAAATTATACTAATATGCTGAACAATATTTTGAGTTATTAAATATAAACTAAAAGATAATAAGTTCTCGAAAATAACGTATGTCGATTTTATCTACCTCAATAAAAGAAGAAATTACGTCCTACTGAAGTCATCAAATGCCTTATTATAATTTTGTTATATGATTATGTATTTGCTCTAGAAACCTATAGAGAGAAGTACGGTGTATTAATATATATTCACATTTCTTCATTAATATTTTAGTTATTTTATAACTTTCATGCTTTTTTAAGAAAATAATTTGAAAAAGTAAATCTGAATATTGCAAGCCTCAAAAAGAAATTCTTCAAATTGAGGGTAATTTAAGCTTGTCCAATTCACGATGAATGATTATGAAGGAATTCTTTACAAAGTAGGATTTGATAAAAGCTTGATTAATATTATTTTTCTCATTATGACTTTGATTAAGCAGGAATATCGAAAAGTAACATTAAATCGAGTGTAAGAGAATTTACTTATAGTTATGTGATTGCCTTTTTTAATTATATATCTAAGGACTAATAAGCATAATATACTTAATATAAAGAGATTAATTTATAGAATGTTATGACAACAATTTCTCATCTGCTCCAAAAATAGATTGTTCGAGCTTCATATATAATTGATAAGTATCCTATTGCGAGTATTTTTATAATTTGATGTTGAATTAAAGACTATAATTATGATGAGTAATTAGAAAAATATATTTGATAATACCCGTTGGAGTGTTTATTTATATTTTTACACATATTATTATATGATTAATGTTACATTCCATATTTTCGTACGTGAGAGTACGTCGTAAATCAATTGATGTAAGCTCAGAAATGAGATCATTTTTGAAAGTACATAATGTAAGTTTCATCTTGTTATCTTGGAGGTTACAAATCTTTATGATCATGAATAACAAGTACCAAAAGGGTTGGAAAGCTTAGACGCTAAACAAACAGAAGAAAATAAGTTTCGTTGAAAGTCGAAAAATTTGGAATGTTATAACATGTACCTTGGGATGAGACTAGGGTTCTTAACATGATAAGTAGGTTATTCTATGAGTTATTTTAGTCGTATGATATTCATTTTCTGCATTTTGAAGGCAAGCAAGTTGTGGAATAAGAGTTGGCAAAGGTCATCACAAGTTACATTCATAAATTTGCTGAAAATTAGGCCAAATGTAGATGCACTTTTCTCCCAATAAACTTCGAATCAAGAGATGATCTATATACAAACTGAATATATACGAGTCTAGTTTCCAACGCATTAAACTGTTCATCTATACGACATCGGAGTAGAGAGATATTCGAGTTTTCGCGAGACTGCGCAAGAAGCTCCCAATGGGACCCACATAGGCGGTGGTTGAGCTACTTCAATTTATAAACGATTTGGATGCCTATTTTTGCTCATTTTTTCAACTCAACCTCATCTCCAAACTTCTTCAAACCCTTCTAAAAAGGTTCCACAAGGGTTTGAAGTGATTCCAAAGTGATTACACCATATTTCAATATAAAACCTAGTCCTAGTGAAGAACAACACCTCTTTGAGGTTGTGTTGTCATTGAGGATTGTTGTGGGCTATATTTGGATGAAATTCCAGGTTTTTGCTACTGTCTAAGGTGAGTCTAACAGCCTACTAATTGTGCTTAAGCTTGCTTGTATGTTGTTTAAGTTGTTAGGATGATAAACTACAAGATAATACTTGGACTAGCTTAAGTCACTTCTATGGTGTTGTATTGTCAATGAGGGTTATTGTAAGCTGAATATAACTTGGATTTCGACTTGAAGTTACTGTAGAAGATTGGTATATTGTGTTCTTGCATGTGCCTAAGGTTATATTGATGTTAATTAAGTTAAATGGATGGAGTAGACACGAACTAATGAATAAAGTTACTAATCGAAGATAGTTAAAGATATGGATTGTTTCCTTTGTTATAAATATATTATATAAGGATGGAATCATTTATGAATGACTTCATTATAATGTTAATGATACTTTTAAGTTAATGTAAGAAGTCTGTAAGGGGTAGATGGGTTATACGGATTCCAATTGGAGCTTGTCGCTCGTCGTAAAGTAGTTGTGACTTATTGTTGTTATGTGGTGTCTTGTTATTGACATTTATACGTTGATGAATTTCTCTAGTTGTTATTTTTGGTATACGGTATTGGTGTAGGCCCTTATTACAAAGGAGATGCTGCACAAATTTATGTAAAATGAGCTACTAGCTTAAGTTATAGACTTGGCCTTTGATCAATACTGATTTTGAATCTCCTTATGCTATGATAAATCGAGTTGACTTGTTTGAAGAGTCACTTGGAAGGAATTAAGGACTCAACATGTTTAAGGTATGTTAAGGCTAAGTTCCGTTGTTTCTTTTAGCATGAATTCTGGGAAATTCCTAAGACGTCAAATATGATATTTTACTATTCTACTGCTAGAAAGACCTTTTGGGAAGGCATTGGGATCATAGCTAAAGTATTTTCATAACGCTATTAAAATTGATGTTCCACTCATTCGGTTAAATCGGGTATTTGACATTTATATATGTCATTTTGTCGGCTTTCTTAACTATACGTCTATATATATGAATTCTTATTCATCTTTAGGTTGTGTAAATAAAATAATAACAATAATAATAATAATAATAATAATAATAATAATAATAATAATAAAATAAATAAAGGCATTTAGTATTTACGATCAGTATTTCTTCCTTGTTAAAGTGTATTTTAAAATCTCGAAGTGACACGTCGATTTTCAGTAATCTCAAATATAATTTTTATTTAAACTACTAAAATACTTGATTTTTTTTTTAAATACTTTCCTTTATTAAATAACAAGAAATCAAGTATAAGGACTAACTGAAGCACCTTAAGCTTTTATGTACTTCTTCAGAGTTAAGTTATCTTTCTAAAAGTCGAGTTAAGTTTTCAAGCTTATTCAAAAGAAAAGAAAGATATGAGGTTCCATGAGGCAATAGTATGCAATACGGAGGTAATGATGAGATCATGAGAATAAGGGTACCTATTATTCAAGATCGGCTAAGTTCTTATTATGTGCATTCAAAGTTCATATCATACATGGCATGTTATGCATGGACTTCGAGCTATAATCGAAGGTAAGGAGCCTATTTGCCCAAAAAACTATATATTGTATATATGGCCACGAGTTGACAATATGATACCGGTTAGCTACCGGAAGAGACCACCACTGCTAGCATTTGGTTGGGTATGTCATGCATTTGCAGCAATATATATATGTATTCACGACATACGATTACACAAGCATACCATGCATATTTGTTTACTATGAGGTTGGATGTCGTCCATGGAAGCTATCAGAGTTTCAGTGTCAGGTGGTATCTCGATTATTTTTTTACATCAGCTATGTGTGATTCTACTTTCTGCCTTACATACCAGTACATTTTTATTCGTACTGATGTCCCATTGCCTGGGGACACTGCATTTTGTTCGTGCGTGCAGGTCCAGGTAGGGACTCTGATCGACCTCTCTGCTAGGATTTCGAGGTTCAGATGTTAGTTGGTAAGCTCCACCTCTTCCTGGAGCTTTCATAGGATGATTACTTTTGTTGTACAATTTGGGTATAGTCGGGACCTTGTCTCGACAATGCTTATGACACTCATAGAGGCTATTGTAGACATAGTATTCTGAGTTTTCTTTTGCAACTTCCACTCTCCAGCCCATAGGCTTGGCATGCACATATATGTATGTAGGCATGTATTTCTCCTATCATGGTCACGTCGGCCAGGTAGTACTTCATTATTTTGACTCGTCTACTTTTGATTATATGGCTTATTGTTATTCAGGTCATGACCTTAATGGTCCAGGCTTAGTATTTCAGGTATTTTGCTGCTCGATTCTTTGGGCTTTAGTTTAGTTAGCTAGTATGTGTAGTGGCTAACTCGGTCAAATACAGTATTGAGGGCCAGTCGTGCCTCCCCTAATTTGGGGCGTGACAATTAAAGGGTGAAAGGGTTGTCCAATTCTAACTGGGTATTTTGACATATTCATGTTTTTGCTTAGGATCTTTCCACTTTTAATTCTTTTGTTGAATACATAGATATTCTTGATGTATGTTCTTTCTTTTGTTTTTTTTCTTCTTGGTCATGCTTAATATATTAGTTGTTTGTCTCTAGAAACAGTGCTACTGACTTGTTTAATTACCTTGTTACAATTTTTGCAGCTAACTTATTTACAGTTTTTCTTGGTAATATAAATAAATACCATAAGCAATTTTTAGTTTCCTAGTTTTCCTTTATGTATGCTTTGAGTTCTCTTGACACCATTCAACCTTTTTTTTTTTGCCATTGATATATATTTTTAGCTTTCTGTTCCCTTTCCAACATGATTATTAAAGCATTATCACTAAGTATGTGATTACTATTTTTTTCTAACAATGTCTATTGTTTCTAACGCTAATGGAAAATACCATTTATAGAAATATTGGCATATTTGTTAAAGGAATACTCATAAAATCAATTAATAATAAGAGCTAATACTGAAAAGGCATATTTTTAAATTATAATTTGCTCATTAACAAATAATAGGTAAAAAGAATTATTACAAAAACAAATAAGAAAGATAAGCATAACATTATATGCCATGGGGAAGGTAAGTGTGATAGAGCAAAACACGAGGGTATCTATAAATTATCCCTATCATTTAATAACCAAGTTTTTAAATAAATATTTATGGATTGAAAACTTAAGAATGATTTGTTTGGTGTGAAAGTAAATATAGAGGCCAAATTAACCTCGTAAATTAAAATTCAATGACAATAACCACCAATATTATGGTGGAGTTTCCTTGAGAAAGAAATTTTCCGTCTACGTACTTCTTATAAAAGTATATAGATTATATATAAAGTAAAATTTTAATTAATTCTAATATCCTAAATATAGGACTTTTTACTTAATTTAAATAAGGAAGTATTTAATGATAAAGATTTTAGTTGATTATGAATTCCTAAATATTAGAAAACTAACTTAAATTTGTTATGAAACAATATAAAAGACAAGAACAATAACTCAAGAACAAGAGCAAATAGAGAGAAGAGTAGAGAGAGTTCTTCTTATTGATACTTAGAGAATGTTAGGGATGATTTACAATGGTAGAGAGCATCTCTATTTATAGGGAGGGGGATGATTTATCTACCAAGAATAGAACTCTAGAATCTCTCTAATTATAGACATTCACCTTAAATAGGAGATTTCATAACACTCCCCCTTGAATGTCTATTCAACAATGTGCCTCGTTAAAACCTTAAAACCAAAACCCAATGGGAAAAATTAAAGAAAGGAAAAAGAGTACACATGTTTGAATATGCGCCTATTGGTTGCCTCGTTAAAAACCTTGCAAGGAAAACC
Source organism: Nicotiana benthamiana (assembly GCA_034376525.1). Lineage (NCBI taxonomy): Eukaryota > Viridiplantae > Streptophyta > Magnoliopsida > Solanales > Solanaceae > Nicotiana > Nicotiana benthamiana. The sequence goes on along the minus strand of CM067335.1, from coordinate 124,214,500 downwards.
CAGTGGGACAAAACCTTGTAAGGGAAAAAGAGTGCAACGCGCATTAACTCCCCTAATGAGTACATCAATTTATATCCTTGAGCATTTGCATTCCAATCTTGTGCATCATCTTCAAAACGATCTTTGGTAGAGATTTGATAAATAAATCAACCATATTGACTTGAATAAATATTCCGTACCTTGAAATCATTATTCTTGATAGATATGAACATCTTCATATAATGTCGTGGAATAACTCTTCAATATCTCCATAGATGCATTATAAGTGGTATACATGGCAGGTGAATGGGCCCATATTCACCTTTGGTATTTCCAGAATTTATGGGCTTCAACCCGAACTCTTTAGTTGGTCAGTTCATTAATGAGAACAAGTGATACAAGAGAATTCGTAAAGAACTTTCTAGTTCTTTAATATTCACCTATGTGAATTTGCACATCATACTTAAAATGAGATGGCTAACACGAATGCCAACTGAATAAATTATCAATATTGGTAACCATGACATGTGCACTTATCAATAAACTTCAGGTTTATTATGACATGGGTTTTTTATACCAATAGATATCCACTTTATTGTGGCATTATTTCGTTTGTGTAGTACAAACTGGAGAACAAAGCGGGTAGCTTTTCATCTACAAATTACCCCGCTACAGGTTGTAGTAATAGGAGATATCAAAGCCTTCCTTTATCTATAGTCTCAATATAATCAATCGCTTTCGCGTGTACTTTGGAAACTGAATAAGTTTCTTTGAGACTTACTACAGCACAATACTCAATTGTGTTTCTCCAACATAGTAATTGGCTCTTCTAGAGCTCTCAATTAATTTTGTACTACCACAGATTCATCAACATCCATGTGGTGAATATCTCTTTTAAAGAGAAAGTTATACCATTATGGCCATGGTCAAAATTATATACAAGATATGTTTCTTGCATTATCGTTGTCCTTTAATAGTCATATTTCCAAAATATTTTGGCGTACAATAGGTACGTGACCAACGATCATTCATGCCATATATCATCTCAAACCTCCTTCTAGGGGTGAGGGTGGTATATTCAATACCAACTTCATGTTCATATTCTTCCGATAATGAATATGTATTCGTGAGTCAGATGTTGTCACATTCACTGGGGGGATATGTGATTTTGTTATCCTTTTCAAATCTGTAAATGCGTCAGGCATTTGATTTGCTATTCTTTGCAAATGGATAATCTTTTGTACCTCTCTTTCACAAATAGAGGTATGTGGATTAAGATGAGATAATGATGCATTTTTCCACAAAATTTCCCGTTTGGTTTCACCAACTTCTCCCCCTAATTTTGGGAAAAGTGTCTCATCAAATCGACAGTTTGCAAATCGTGGAGTAAACAAGTCGCCTGTCAATGTTTCGAGGTAGCGAATGATGGAGGGCGATTCAAACCCAACATATATTCCTAACCTTCTTTGCAGACCCATTTTGGTGCGGGATGGCGGTGCTAAAGGCACATATACTGCGCATCCAAAAATTCTTAAATGGGATATATTGGGTCCATGACCCAAAACCAATTGCAACGGGGAATATTTGTGTCAATTCGTCAGTCGGAGACGAACTAGCATTGCTGTATGCAAAATGGCGTGACCCCAAACCGAAGTGGGCAGCCGACAAACTAAAATGCTGCATGCAAAATGGCGTGAACCCAAACCGAAATGGGCAGCCTCGTTTTCATGAAGAATTCAAGATTATTCTCATCTATTGTCTCAATATGATATCCATTTTGAATGATATCTTTAAAACTCAACAAGTTCTTCTTAGACTTGGAGGAGAATATTGCATTCTCTAAGATAAACGTCATGCCTTTGGGCAGAGTTACAGTTGCTCTTCCGGAGCCTTCAATCAATTTACTTCCCATGGTTTGACATATAAAAGAAAATATACGAACATGAGAATAAACAACTTCAATTCGTTTATGTCACATAATTTTTCAAAATCTACTGCTAACAGTTGACTAACAAAATCAGATAGTCGATTATATGTTTTCCATAATCGATTACTATGCAGTTTGAAAATTTCAGTTTAAACGTTTTCATAAAACAATCGATTGTTAAACACACACAATCGATTGTTGAGCATTGACAATCGATTGTTAAACATAGACAATCGATTGTTGACAATTTTTGAAAAATTCCAGAGCACACTGTTTCAAGACAATCGATTGTTATGCATAGACAATCGATTGTTGACAATTTTTGAAAATTTCCAGATCACACTGTTTTAAGACAATCGATTGTTAAACATAGACAATCGATTGTTGGCTATTTTGAAAAATTCCAGACCTCACTGTTTCAAGACAATCGATTGTTATGCATAGACAATCGATTGTTGGCTATTTTGAAAAATTCCAGAACACACTGTTTCAAGACAATCGATTGTTATGCATGGACAATCGATTGTTATGCATGGACAATCGATTGTTGGCTATTTTAAAAAATTCCAGATTACACTGTCTTAACGACAATCGATTGTTAGACAAAGACAATCGATTGTGGATGATTTTTGAAAAATTCCAGATTACACTGTCTTAAAGACAATCGATTGTTAATCATAGACAATCGATTGTTGACTGTTTTTGTAAAATTCCAGATCACACTGTTTTAAAGACAATCGATTGTTGATCTTTGGCAATCGATTGTTTTGCAATTTTTATGCGGAATATGAGATAACCGACTAGTTTTTCAGGTTAGTCGATTACCTCTACTAGAAAGTAAAAATATTATTGATATTTGAGCATATTGATACATTCTAAAGAACTAATACTAACATTATGTCATGAACTAACTAATACGAGCTAATACTGATGGCTATTAGTTTATTCATTCACTAATACAAACAAGTAAAATAAAATCAAATAGCTCCATCTTCTTTCATCACGGATCCATCACCGATTAGGTGGTCTATCTACCCCTCGGGTTGCTCAAAGAAGTCTGCCACATCCAAGTGGGTGATGTCAAAGTTGTCGTCAGAGACAAAATTCGTTTCAGGGCGTTTACTCTTTCGAGATGCTTGATAAAGGTCAACCAAATGTCATGGTATACGGCAAGCCTTTGACCAGTGCCCGTTTCCACCGCAACGATAATATATAGTTTATAAACTATTTGCTTTTGGTTTCTTATCGTATCGTGCTTGTGGCAGAGTGACCAACTTCAGGTTGTCATATCTCTTCTTTAAGCCATTCCACAAGATAGGTGAATCTTTGACGGTGAGATATTCAATCTTCAAACCTTCATCAAGGTGATGGCGCAAGAAAATCAAGGCCTTAGCATAGTTTTGGGTGGATGCATTATTTCTGTCTTTAATGGCGTCTCCAAGACCCATAGAATCTAAGTGGATTTCAACATCCAACACCCATGCCATATAGTTCTTGCCCGAAATTTCAAGGGCAACGAACTTTCTTTTCATAATGTCAGACATAAAACAAATTTACATCAAGAGCGTGTTCATACTTACGGGCTCTATTACAATTATCACATTCACTTCAGGGAATGGATCAAAATCATGTGCTTTACACAATCTCATGTCAAATATTACTTTCATAAAGTGAAAGATTATTTTGAGAATCCTTATTGTTCTTATTACTACAATAATGACGATTATAACTTCGTCTATTGCCATGTCCACATCCATGGATACCTTTACGGTAATAATTTTGTCTTCTTTCAGACTTATCACATACTGCTACCACATTCTCTAAAGGGAATGGAGCAAATTCAATTGGACGGAATTCTTTGCCACGTCCACATTCATTGATACCTTCATGGTAATATTTTAGTCTTCTTTCAGACTTATCATATACTACTTCCACATTCTCTAAAGGGAATGGAGCAAATTCAATTGGACGGAATTCTTTGCCACGTCCACATTCATTGATACTTTCATGGTAATATTTTAGTCTTCTTTCAGACTTATCATATACTGCTTCCACATTCTCTAAAGGGAATGGAGCAAATTCAATGGGACGGATTTTCAATTATTTGCCCACAATCATACATGAATTTAATCATGGCAGGACATAGAGATTTTACCACTTCATGTGGTTATAATTTCTTACAAACTCCATTAGAGTTATAATCAAACTTTGTTTGTATATTAAATCAAATCGTAGAATTTCAAGAATTTGAAAGGGAAAAGTAAATTACTTACCTTTAAGGTATACCAATTATATTTTCAATGTTTTCTTCCTTTTCTCCACTGATGCAGACGACGGCGGCTTAATCTTCTTAAAGAGCTTCTTGAGACGGTAGAGTCTCGTGCTGATAACGTGTTATGAAACAATATAAAAGACAAGAACAATAACTCAAGAACAAGAGCAAATAGAGAGAAGAGTAGAGAGAGTTCTTCTTATTGATACTTAGAGAATGTTAGGGATGATTTACAGTGGTAGAGAGCACCTCTATTTATAGGGAGGGGGATGATTTATCTACCAAGAATAGAACTCTAGAATCTCTCTAATTATAGACATTCACCTTAAATAGGAGATTTCATAACAAAATTATAATTTTGTCCAATATGAATTTTATTTTTAAAAGGTAAAAAAGGCGAACGACATTTCGCTAATGGCCTTGATGATTTTAATATAATATAGATAAATATAAATTAATCTTTCTTAGTTCAAATTTTCTTCTCCTAAATTGCTCCTTTCGTCTCCTTCTGTTTCCAGGTTTACTCGTATCCTGCTTTATTTTCCAACCCACTTTCAATACTTTCCTCAACTCTCTCTTCATTACATACATTTTCTCCTTCAATATCCACTGTCAAAATAATTAAAGAAAAGATGAAAATGACGATGCAAAGTTGCAAACACACGGCCCTCTTCAAGATTGCTAATACTTGTTAAACTAAGAATGTAACAAACCCAAACTTTCAACCCAATTGCAGCATTTAAAATAAAAAAATTTATTAGTTAGATCAAATGATTACTACTGCAGCTATCACAAATGTTGAATTCACTTTTTCCGGTCCCTTCTCTTCCCCCCTTACTCCGAAGATGGAAACAAAGTTCGATTCATCACTAATAATTGATTGAATCTCTATTCACTCCTTCTCATGACAATAACAACAACAACAAAAACCCAGTATAATCCCACTTAGTGGGGTCTGGGGAGGGTAGTGTATAGGCAGACCTTATCCCTACCTTTGGGTAGAGAGATTGTTTCCAAATAAACCCCCGACATCCTTCCCTCCAAGAACTTCCCACCTTGCTCTTGGGGAGACTCGAACTCACAACCTCTCGGTTGGAAGTGGGGGTTGCTTACTATCAGAGCAACCCCTCTTGTCTTAAATGCTTCTGCCGGGAGTCGAACCCAGGTCTATTGCTTGGAAGGCAATTATCCTAACCGTTGAACTACAAACGCTGGGATTTTAAAAACATGTTAAACATGTAACTGAATACATATACTATCATAATCTGGATATTTAACCAAACAGGAATTTCATTAAGTAATTGCTCCTAGCTTTGAGAGTCTCGCTCGCCCAAGGGACGAATAACAAGATCCTAATAAAGCACGATGAATTTCATGTAAGCAAATGTTCAACAAAGGTTGAAACGGACAAAACCATACTGATACAGATACATTTTCCTTTTGGAGAAAAGATTGCCTGCATCGGTAGGTTTTCAATGAGTATCCTAGAATTCTCTAATACAATATTTTCTACTCTTTTTACGTGCAATTGATATGGGAACCAAGTACATACTGTTGTACATCAAGGACTTATGTACAGTTGTTTATTAAGGACTTACATTACACTTTTTCAATTCTTTTCTAGACGTAGTCCAATTTTATAGATTTATCCAAGAATGACTTTTCTATTCAGTTTCCTACTTCGTTTTGCTACTGCACTGAAGCACCCCAGGTGGCCGAACTCATTACCTGAAAGAGTTTCACCACCAAAACAATAACAATAGCAAGTTTGACAACACTGTTTAGCGAAACCATTAAAACAATAAAACTACCGATGGAAGCGAGACGCATGAAGGTCAAATTATAAGTAAAAGTGCACAAATAAAATAAGAGGGAGAGTACCTTGTGCTTCGTCAAGATAAGGCAATGTGATATTTCATAATAATTTTAAAACCATTTTAAGCATGTAACGTACCACCAAACTCTGCGAAGAATCAATGTGAACTACTGAATAAAACAGAGCTATTAAAAGGTGAAAAAGCTAAAAAGTAATGATTGAACTAACAAAACTTCTTACCAACTGAAAAGAGAAATATAAAATCCAGCAGATGAGCAACAGCAGCTTATCAGAGTCTGCAGAAGATGTTGAACTTCAACAACTGTATCAATAAACTATCCAAATTATAAATAAATTTCAAGCAGAGCTCCTTATATGGATTTTGTTAGAATATGTAAATATTAGTAAAATAACCCTAATCCAATATGTATTAGCAGTAAGATAGGTTATGTGTATATATAGGGCTCATTGTATCATATTTAATATCAATTATAATTTTTCTCCCGTACTTTCTCACATAGTATCAAAGCTCTAGTGAGAATATCATAGTTGTGCGTCATTCCAGCAACTTCCGGGAAGAAAGACCTCGTCGCCGTGTAATTTTCCGGCGACTTAAGAGGCTGTCCTTAACAAAACCACTCTTTAGTTGGTGTTGTGCATAATCCAAGACCACCACAAGGCTCGGAATATAATTCTGACCAACCCTAGAAAATATCACCGGAAAATAACCCACCACAACGCGCGTGAGATACTTTCCGGCCAGAATTTCAAAAACTTCCTTCAGGACAGTTTGATCGCCCTCGAATTCCGAGCATATCCATATTTTTATTTTTCAATTCCGACAATTTTGAATTTTTTCCGGTAGCTACAGTACTTTTTCCGGCAGCTACCTTCCCGTCCAGAATTTTAAAAACTTCCTTCAGGACAATCTGATCGCCCTCGAATTCCGAGCCTATCCATATTTTTATTTTTCAATTCCGACAACTTTGAATTTTTCCAGTCACTACAGTACTTTTTCCGGCAGCTATGGTGTTTCTAATTTTCCGACAGCTCCAGTTTTCTGTTTTAGTTTCAATTTCCGGCAGCTACAGCGTTTCCAATTTTCCAATTTTCAGTTTCCTTCATCTGTTTCAGCGAGTTTTCAGTTAATTTTTTCTGATTATTTGGTGTTAACCCAACAATGTCTTTGGGACTCGATGCTTTCGGGTCTAGAAACCCGGGTTCTGGCAGTTCAGTGTTATGATTACCTCAGAACCTTTAATGGGAGGTTCAAACTACCTAGCTTGGGCTTCGTCTGTCGAGTTATGGTGTAAAGGTCAAGGTGTTCAATATCATCTAATCAAGGAGTCTAGTGAAGGAGATGAAAAAGCCAAAGCACATTGGGAGAAGATTGATGCTCAATTATGCAGTCTTTTGTGGCGATCTATTGATTCCAAGTTGATGCCCTTGTTTCGTCTATTCCAAACATATTATTTGGTTTGGGAAAAGGCTCGTACTTTATACACTAATGACATATCTCCTTTCTATGATGTGATATCGCGGCTGACAAATTTAAAGAAACAGGAATTAGATATGTCTACTTACTTGGGTCAAGTACAGGCAGTTATGGAGGAATTTGAGACGTTGATGCCAGTTTCTGCGAGCGTTGCAAAGCAGCAAGAGCAACGACAAAAGCTGTTTCTAGTTCTTACTCTTGCTGGGCTTCCTAATGATCTTGACTCAGTACGCGATAAGATTTTGGCTAGTCCGACTCTCCCCACAGTTGATGAATTATTCTCTCGATTACTTCGCCTTGCTGCAGCACCAAGTCTCCCAGTGAGCTCATCACAGACACTTGATTCATCTATCCTCATATCCCAATCAGTGGACAATCGGGCATCTCATACTATGGAGAATAGACGAGCCGGAGGTCGTTTTGGAAGATCTAGACCCAAATGTTCTTATTGTCATAAACTTGGTCACACTCGTGACGTGTGATATTCTTTACATGGTCGATCACCCAAAAATACTTATGTTGCTCAGACCGAGACTACAGGTAATCAGGGATTTTCTGTATCTAAAGGGGAGTATAATGAGTTCCTTAAATATCGAGCAAGTAAGCAGACATCTCCACAAGTAGCCTCTATTGCTCAGACTGATGCTTCTGTTGCTGGTAATTCGTTTGCTTGTGTTTCCCAGTCTAGTCCTCTTGAACAATGGGTTGTGGACTCAGCTGCTTCTGATCATATCTCTGGTAATAAATCCCTTTTGTCAAATATTACGTATTCACAGTTTCTTCCCAATGTTACTTTAGCCAATAGGTCTCAAACTAAAGCAAATGGAGTTGGACAAGCGAATCCCCTACCCTCTGTCACTCTAGATTCCGTTCTTTATGTCCCTGGCTGTCCTTTTAATCTTGCATCTGTTAGTCGTTTGACTCGTGCCCTTCATTGCGGTATATATTTTATTGATGATTCTTTTATTATGCAGGACCGCAGTACGGGACAGACGATTGGAACAGGACTTGAATCAAATGGACTCTACTACCTTAACTCACTAAAATCCTCCGAGGCCTGTCTAGTTGCCGATCCTCCAGACCTACTTCACAGTCGTTTAGGACATCCTAGCTTGTCCAAGCTTCAAAAGATGGTTCCTAGTTTGTCTAGTTTATCCACATAAGAGTGTGAGTCATGCCAGCTTGGGAAACATACCCGAGCCTTCTTTCCTCGTAGTATTGAGAATCGTGCAGAGTCTGTTTTTTCTTTAGTTCATTCGGATATATGGGGTCCTAGTAGAGTTAGTTCAACCTTGGGATTTTGTTATTTTGTTAGTTTCATTGATGATCATTCAAGATGTACTTGGATTTTCTTAATGAAAGATCGTTCTTAATTGTTTTCTATATTCCAGATTTTTGTGTTAAAATTAAAAATCAATTTGGTGTTTTTATTCGCATTTTTCGCAGTGATAATGCCTTAGAATATTTATCCTCTCAATTTCAGCAGTTTACGGCTTCTCACAGAATTATTCATCAGACATCCTTTTCTTATACCCCTCAGCAAAATGGGGTTGCAGAGAGAAAAAATAGACACATTATTAAGAATGCTCGCACACTTCTAATTGAATCTCATGTTCCGCTACATTTTTGGGACGATGCAGTTCTCACATCTTGTTATTTGGTTAATCGGATGCCTTCATCTCCCATCCAGAATCAGATTCCGTATGAGGTATTGTTTCCCCAGTTACCCTTACACTCTGTTCCCCCTCGTATTATTGGGAGCACTTGTTTCGTTCATAACTTAGCTCCTGGGAAAGATAAGTTAGCTCCTCGTGCTCTCAAGTGTGTCTTCCTTGGTTATTCTCGTGTCCAAAAAGGTTATCGTTGTTATTCACCTGATCTTCGTAGGTACCTTATGTCAGCTGATGTCACATTTTTTTGAGTCCAAATCTTTCTTTACCTCGTCTGACCATTCTTACCATCTTGCAATATATGAGGTTTTACCTATACCGGCCTTTAGGGAGTCTGCTATAGCTCCTCCTTCACCTTCCGCCACAACAGTCTCACCCGAGACTACTGTAGCTCACCATTCACCTTCCGCTACAGAAGTCTTACCCATTCCAACCGTTGGAGAGTCTAGTGTGGCTACTCATAGACTCCCTGCCACAAAAACTCCACTCTTGACATATCATCGGCGTCATCGCCCAGCATCCGACCTGGTTGATTCACGTCCTGCACCTGACCCTGCTCCTACTGCGGACTTGTCTCTTCCGATTGCACTTCGGAAAGGTATACGTGCCACCCTTAATCCTAATCCCCATTATATCGGTTTAAGTTATCATCGTTCGTCATCACCCTATTATGCTTTTCTATCTTCGTTGTCCTCTGTTTCCATCTCTAAGTTTATAGGTGAAGCTTTGTCTCATCCAGGGTGGCGACAGGCTATGATTGACGAGATGTCTGCTTTACATACGAGTGGTACTTGGGAGCTTGTCCCTCTTCCTTCAGGTAAATCTACTGTTGGTTGTCGTTGGGTGTATGCAGTCAAGGTTGGTCAAGATGGTAAGGTTGATCGTCTTAAGGCTCGTCTTGTTGCCAAGGGATATACTCAGATATTTGGGCTTGACTACAGTGATACCTTTTCTCCCAACTAAGATAGCATCAGTCCACCTTTTTCTAACCGTGGCCGCTGTTCGCCATTGGCCCCTGTATTAGTCCACCTGGGTTTGTTGCTCAAGGGAGTCTCACGGCCTTGTATGTCGCTTGGGTCGGTCACTTTATGGTCTAAAGCAGTCTCCTCGAGCCTGGTTTAGTAAGTTTAGCGCTGTTATCCAGGACTTTGGCATGACTCGGAGTGAAGCCGATCACTCTGTATTCTTTCGACATTCTGATTCGAGTCTCTATATTTATCTGGTGGTCGATGTTGATGACATTGTTATTACCGGCAATGACCAGGATGGTATTACTAAATTGAAGCAACATCTCTTTCAACACTTTCAGAATAAGGATCTGGGCACACTAAAGTATTTTCTGGGTATTGAGGTCGCTCAGTCTAACTCAGGTATTGTGATCTCACAACGGAAGTATGCCTTAGATATTCTTGAGGAGACGGGAATGACAGGTTTTAGACCCATTGATACTCTGATGGATCCCTACTCTAAACTTCTTCTAGGACTGGGGGAGCCTCTTAACGATTCTGCAAGATATAGGCGGTTAGTTGGTAAATTAAATTATCTTACAATGACAAGACCTGACATTTCCTTTCCTGTGAGTGTTGTGAGCCAGTTTATGAGTTCTCCGTGTGATAGTCATTGGGATGCAGTTGTTCACATTCTTCAGTATATAAAATCAACTCCATGTAAAGGTTTATTGTTTGAGGATCGAGTCCATGAGTGGATCATTGGATACTTCGATGCTGATTGGGCAGGATCACCTTCTGACAGACGTTCTACTTCTGGATATTGTGTTTTAGTAGTAAGAAATTTGTTATCTTGGAAAAGTAAGAAAAAAATGTGGTTGCTCGGTCTAGTGCAGAAGCAGAATATCGAGCAATGGCTATGACGACATGTGAGCTAGCTTGGATCAAATAGTTGCTCAAAGAGCTGAAATTTGGTGATGTTAGTCAGATGGGACTTGTGTGTGATAATCAAGCTGCTCTTCATATTGCATCAAATCCAGTGTTCCATGAGAGAACTAAGCACATTGAGATTGACTGTCACTTTGTCAGAGAAAAGATACTCTCGGGAGATATTGCTACAAAGTTTGTAAAGTAAAATGATCAGCTTGTAGACATTTTCACCAAGTCCCTCACTCGTCCTCGTATCAACTACATATGTAACAAGCTCGGTACATATGATTTATATGCACCAGCTTGAGGGGGAGTGTTAGAATACGTAAATATTCGTAAAATAACCCTAATCCAATATGTATTAGGAGTGGGATAGGTTATGTGTATATATAGAGCTCATTGTATCATATTTAATATTAATTATAATTTTTCTCCCGTGCTTTCTCACAGATTTAATGTTTCAGTGATGACTCGGAGGAAGAATAACGAGATAATTTGCTAAACTTGTCTGGTTAATTTGCAAACTAAAACCCATAAGCTTTTTATGGTAAGAAATTTATAAATATCATGTAGCAAGGCCAATCAAGACGAAATTGTCTATAATTTCACAAACTGTCCCAGCCAACAATTTACCCAATTTGAACAATTTTTACCCAGCTGAAATTCCGAAAATCAGGAAAAGAAGAAATCAAAACCCACCTTATAACTATAAGCAAAACATAAAGAGAGAAAACATACAATATCAAAGGACTTTTGGTCAGGCAAGTTGATATGCAGTTCTTTTCTCAAGAGAAAAGAGTACCATTTTTACACTTCCTCAATTTAAAGGACTTCTGGTTAAGTTTCCATGAGCAAACTTGAATTGTTTAAGATAGTCATTCACCCCTCGTCCTTTGAGAGCTTGAGCAGAGTACCTACAAGTTGAGGATGGCTGAAGGGAAACACAAAGAGAATTCATTTCAAATGATGAAATCCAGTTCTAAAAGGGGAAAAGTTAGTCCAAGAGAACAAATTGTTTATCATATAGGAGCATACCATGGAATCTTCATAGAACTAACATGCCAAGTAGCCTTCCAAGGAAGGGGCCAGTGGAGGAGTAAGATTATCATTTCGTCAAATAGTAATTGCCAATTTAAGATGGATACATTTTTGTCAGATAAACTTGTGAACATGTGTTTCTGTAGTAAGTTCTCAAACCAAACATCTTTTGCACAATAAGAGAAGTTAACAAGCAATGTCTCCTAATATAAGTTCTTGCATAGTTAAACAGCTTGTGTTCAAAAAAAGCTACATTTCATCTTCTAATACTTTCTATCTTGCTTCTAATATTTTCCATTTGCACTTTAAGAACCAAAGTTTAGAATTCTCTAAGCTAAAATGAAGGTAAACATATACAAGCACATTATATAAGTGAACACAATATTTCAATCAGTAAAAGACAAAAAAATAATTCTCATATGCATGTCTTATTCATTTGTTAAAAGAAATGGAACTTTCAAGCTGGTTCACACAATCTAGAGACAAACTTTAAAGGAATAATTTTGGAAGAAGACCACCTTATGATTAAGCAAACTTTGAAGCAGCCAGAACTAATGAGTGCTCGTGCTGGTCAATCCTCCTTGTGTTATTAAATGGTTGTCGACAATCGAAATCCCTAACGAATCTTGTTGTCCAACTTCACTTGACTTGATGGGGGACCATGTGATAGTAGCATCAGGCCATACTTATGATCGAAATTTAATTGCTCAGTGGATAAATTCAGCGCACCACACCTTGTCCAAAAAGCGGTTAGTGGCTGATACACATGGCTCTCATTCCCAACTATGCACTAAAAAGTCTAATCCATCAGTGGGGTCAAGAGAACAACATCCCAACAATAGAACCTACATTATCTCCTTCATATTCAGATGGCAGCAGCAATAACAAGATTAAGAAATGTGACAAGGTAATTGACTAAAGTTCTGCTACTAAAGCTGCCATATATGTTGTGAAAATGACAACAAAGTTTTTAGTTAGGAAACTGCAAACAGGATCTCCAGATATACAGAGACATGCAGCATATAAGCTAAGTTTGCTCATGAAAACTGGAATGGACAATTACAGAATCATAGCTGAGTCTGGAGCTATTCCATTTCTGATGACTCTGCTTGGTTCCCGTGATAAAAGAATCCAGAAGAATGCAGTCACAACATTGTTCAACCTTTCAATACACGAGAATCCCAAGATCCTGAGTATGTCTGTTGGTGTTATCAACAGCTTAATTGAAGTTCTCCAATGTGGGTAAACAATGGAAACAAGAGAAAATTCAAAAACAACAACAATATTCATCTTTTTTTACAACAACAACAACAACAACAACAACAACAACCCAGTATAATCCCACTAAATGGGGTCTGGGATGGGTAGTATGTACGCAGATCTTACCCCTACCCTTGGGTAGAGAGGCTGTTTCCAAATAGACCCCGGCATCCTTCCCTCCAAGAACTTCCCACCTTGCTCTTGAGGAGACTCGAACTCACAACCTCTCGGTTGGAAGTGGGGGTTGCTTACCATCAGAGCAACCCCTCTTGTCTCAATAATATTCAGCTTGTTTGTAATCGACAAATACAAAGTAATCATAGGGGCACATACAAGCATCTCCATGCAAACTATTCTTCTTTTTCAGGGTCATTGTTAGCTACGATAACTTTTGTATTATAAAAGTTAAATTTGTTTCTTTGTAATGACCTGACCAATCCGTCAACAAAAACAACAACTACCCAGTATAATCCACAAAGAGGGGTCTGGGGAGGGTAATATGTAGACGAGCCGTACCCCTACCCGAAAGGGCAGAGAGGCTGACCAATCTGTCATGTGATAATAATTTTCTTCCAAGTAACATACATCCCAAGGTTAACCGAAATTAAATAAAATAAATTTGACGTGGCCTACACAAAGAAAACTCGACCTTTTCAATGTTTCAGTAATCACAGTCTCAAATATTTCCAACCTCACCAACACCCAATTCCTTTCCTGCCACCCCTTTAAGTCAGCATCCATCTCCAGCAATTCCGATAAAATTTGTCAAGCAATTGGTGACCACTTTTTAAATATTAATAGCCCGTTTCGCCAAGTTGCAAAAATAAGCTTATTTTGAGAAGTGCTTTTTTTCAAAAGTGCTTTTATCAAAAGCAGTTTGCGTTTGTCTAATTAGATTGAAAAGCACTTTTGTGCTGCAATTAGTATTTGGCCAAGCTGTAAAAAACTACTTCTAAGTGTATTTTTCTCAAAAATGCTTTTCAAACTGCTTCTACTTCTCCTCAAAAGCATTTTTTAAGTTTGGCGGAACAACTCAATATTTGGCCAAAAGTGCTTTTGACAAAAAAAAACACTTTTGGCCAAAAAGAAGCTTCTCCAAACAGGCTATAAAACCCAAAAAATGCACCTCATCTTGAATTCATTTATAGTATCGAATTGCCATGAATACTATGTCAACTAACTAACAACTTAATTCATATATATAGTTGGCTATGTGTCAGCTAATAAGCCAATTAGAGCCATAAGATTTATCAAGATGAAACAGAAAGCTAACTAAATGACCCAAGTCGAACTTGTTAGCAGAGTAGCACACAACGAACATAAAGTTCGACCAAAAGAAAATCTCACCTCTCAACAAAACTCATAGTTTTACGTTTCAGCAGTGCCAACATGGAGAACAACAGGAAGAAGAAAAATGAATCACCCAGCAGCCGTACAAAGAAGAACGAACTGCGCAAAACAGAGTGAGGAAAAGGATGAGCAGACAAACTGTGAGTCCAACTGCCTTGGGAGCCACGTTTCACAAGACCTACACTCTTCGCTATTTGAAGATACATATCCAGCACCGACTCCAATTCGATGAAAATGAACTCAAACCAAATTACATAGCTTTAATTCCAGACCTAAAAGAAAAAACAAAGAGGGAACGACAAACACAAGGGAAGGTTCAAGAATTGCACACCATGTGTTTGACAATGCAAAGTACACCCCCAACACCAGATAGAACGGCAAATAGACTATCACAAATGTTCATCTTCTCCAGTCTTGATTTAGTGTGAAGAGTTATAGTGGAAGGAACTTGGGCTTGGGATTAATTCGACCAGAACTCTCGAATACCAACAAAAACCAGGAACAAAATCAACAGCCCACAATACGCATCTTTAAATCCAAACTTTGGGAGAAAATGCAAGGTAATAGAGAGATCTATACCTAGAAAAATCTGAAGAGAGACAGAGAGAGAGAGAGTGCGTAGGGTAAGATGAGAAACTGAAGACCGTGCTAGCGCTTACGTGTTTAACAAAAGGGATGTACACCACAACAGCTTTAAGCCTCTTAGTGGGAGATGTTTGAAAATAACCTAAAGCAGGACGACGAAGAGCACCTAACTCCCGCCAGTCAAACTGAAGTGCATCCTCAAAAATTATCGTTCTTTGGTGAAAGACATAGTAGAAGGCGGCGGCGCATTGGAGTCTGTTCAGCAGCGCCTAATTTTGGAGACATCTTTAGCTGTTCCTGTTATGGGACTTTCATTCAATACATTCGGCTACCATTATTGGTGCATTTAGCGTGAGTTATGTAGATTTTATTTGAAGGACTGCGTTCGGCTCGAACTGTATATATGCATAAAATTTAAAATATATGTATGTATATTCACGATTTCAATTTGATTGGTTATATTCTCACGACTAGGCGTAATTATTGTTCATATGTTATGAAATAGAAGATTCTTACACTTCTATTTAAGGTGAATGTCTTTAATGTATTTAATTAGAAAGAATGAAGAAAGAATGAAAAAAAAAAAGGGGACAAACGAAAAACAAAGGAAAAGAAACGGAAACAGAAACAGGAAAGCAAAAGGAGAAAAACGAAAAAAGTTGAAAAGAAAATTTAAAGAAAGAAGGGAAACAGAAACGAAAAAGGAAGAAAGGAGAAAATATTGAAAATATATTTGATATACCTTAGAGGTAAGTAATTTACTTTTCCTTTTCAAATTCTTGGAATTCTATAAATTTTATATACAAAGTTTGATTATAACTCTAATGGAGTTTGTGAGAAATTATAACCACACGAAGTGGTAAAATCTCTATGTCCTGCCATGATTAAATTCATGTATGATTGTGGACGTGACAAAGAATTCCGTCCCATTGAATTTGCTCCATTCCCTTTAGAGAATGTGGAAGCAGTATATGATAAGTCTGAAAGAAGACTAATTACCATGAAGGTATCAATGAATGTGGACGTGACAAAGAATTCCGTCCAATTGAATTTGCTCCATTCCCTTTAGAGAATGTGGTAGCAGTTTGTGTAAAGCACATGATTTTGATCCATTCCCTGAAGTGAATGTGATAATTGTAATAGAGCCCGTAAGTATGAACACGCTCTTGATGTAATTGTGTCATATGAAAAAGAAAGTTCGTTGCCCTCGAAATTTCGGGCAAGAACTATATGACATGGGTGTTGGATGATGAAATCCACTTTGATGCTATGGGTCTCGAAGACGCCATTAAAAACAGAAATAGTGCATCCACCCAAAACTATGCTAAGGCCTTGATTTTCTTGCGCCATCACCTTGATGAAGGTTTGAACCTATGCTAAGGCCTTGATTTTCTTGCGCCATTACCTTAATGAAGGTTTGAAACTGTATGAAGGCCTTGATTTTCTTGCGCCATCACCTTGATGAAAGTTTGAAGATTGAATATCTCAACATCAAGGATTCACCCATCTTGTGGAAAGGCTTAAAGAAGAGAGATGACAACATGAAGTTGGTCACTCTGCCACAAGCACGATAAGAATCCAAAAGCAAATAGTTTATAAACTATATATTATCGTTGCGGTGAAAACGGGCACTGGTCTAAGTCTTGCCGTATACCAAGACATTTGGTTGACCTTTATTAAGCATCTCGAAAGAGTAAACGCCCCATAACGAATTTTGTCTCTGACGACAACTTGAATGTGGCAGACTTCTTTAAGCAACCCGATGGGAAGATAGACCACCTAATCGATGATGGATCGGTGATGAAAGAAGATGGAGCTGTTTGATTTATTTGTATTAGTTAATGAATAAACTAATAGTCATTAGTATTAGCTCGTATTAGCTAGTTCATGATATGATATTTGTATTAGTTCTCAATATGCTCAAATATCAATGATATCTTTACTTTCCAGTAGAGGTAATCGACTAACCTGAAAAACTAGTCGGTTATCTCATGTCGCATAAAACTGCAAAACAATCGATTGTCAATGATCAACAATCGATTGTCTTTATAACGAATTTTTCAAAAAGTGATCAACAATCGATTGTCTATATTTGACAATCGATTGTCTTATCCAGTGAGGTCCAGAATTTTTCAAAAATGACCAACAATCGATTGTCTATATTTGACAATCGATTGTCAGATACAGTGAGGTCCGGAATTTTTCAAAAATGACCAACAATCGATTGTCTATATCTAACAATCGATTGTCTTAAACAGTGATCTGAAGTTTTTCAAAAATAACAAATAATCGATTGTGTATGTCTAACAATCAATTGTCTATGTTCCAACAATCGATTGTGTGTGTTTTATAATCGATTGTCTTATAAAAAACGCTGAAATTTTCAAACTGCAAAGGAATTGATTATGGATAACATATCTGATTTTGTTAGCCAACTGTTAGTAGCAGATTTTGAAAATATTATGTGACACAAAAGAATTGAACTTGTTTATTCTTATGTTCGTGTATTTCTTTTGTATGTTAAACTATGGGATAGCAAATATAGATATCTCACAAAGCGAACTTGGACCAACGTCCAAGTGTAAAAGTATTTGCCTAGTTGATTCATGTACTACACATACAATACTCAAAGAAAAGAAGAGTAATTGTGTAAGGCAAACATTACTACAATCTATGGAAGTAGTAAATTGATTGAAGGCTCCGGAAGAGCAATTGTAACTCTGCGCAAAGGCATGACGTTAATCATAGAGAATGCAATGTTCTCCTCCAAGTCTAAGAAGGACTTGTTGAGTTTTAATGATATCAATCAAAGTGTTCTCCTCCAAGTCTAAAAGGAACTTGTTGAGTTTTAAAGATATCATTCAAAATGGATATCATATTGAGACAATAGATGAGAATAATCTTGAATTCTTCATGAAAACGAGGCTGCCCATTTCGGTTTGGGTTCACGCCATTTTGAATGCAACAATACTAGTTTGTCGGCTGCCCACTTCGGTTTGGGGTCACGCCATTTTGCATGAAGCAATGCTAGTTCGTCTCTGACTGACGAATTGACACAAATATCCCCATTGCAATTGGTTTTGGGTCATGAACCCAATATATCCCATTTAAGAAGCTTTGGATGCGCAGTATATGTGCCTGTAGCACCGCCATCCCGCACCAAAATGGGTTTGCAAAGGAGGTTAGGAATATATGTTGAGTTTGACGCGTCCTCCATTATTCGCTACCTCGAAACATTGACAGGAGATTTGTTCACTGCACTATTTGCAGACTGTCAATTTGATGAGACACTTTTCCCAAAATTAGGGGGAGAAGTTGGTGATACCAAACGGGAAATTTTGTGGAAAAATGCATCATTATCTCATCTTGATCCACATACCTCTATTTGAAAGAAAGAGGCACAAAAGATTATCCATTTGCAAAGAATAGCAAATCAAATACCTGAAGCATTTATAGATTTGAAAAGGATAACAAAATCACATATCCTCGAAGTGAATGTGATTCACAAATACATATTCAATGTTGGAAGAATATGAACATGAAATTGGTATTGAATATACCACACTCACTCCTAGAAGGAGGCTTGAGATAATACCACCCTCACCCCTAGAAGGAGGTTTGAGATGATATATGGCATGAATGATCGTTGGTCGCGTACCTATTGTACGCCAAAGTATTTTGGAAATATGACCATTAAAAGACAACGATAATGCAAGAAACATATCTTGCATATAAGTACGACATGACCATAATGGTATAACTTTTCCTTTAAGAAAGAATTCACCACATGAATGTTGATGAATCTGTGGTAGTACAAAATTAATTGAGAGCTCTCGAAGAGCCAATTATTACTATGTTGGAGAAACACAATTGAGTATTGTGATGTAGTAAGTCTCAAAGAAACTTATCCAGTTTCCAAAAGTACACGCGAAGGCGATTGATGATATTGAGACTATAAATAAAGGAAGGCTTTGATTCTCCTATTACTACAACTTGTAGCGGGGTAATTTGTATATGAAAAGCTACCCGCTTTGTTCTCCAGTTTGTACTACACAAAAGAAAGAATGCCACAATAAAGTGGATATCTATTGGTATAAAACCCATGTCATAATAAACCCGAAGTTTATTGATAAGTGCACATGTCATGGTGTAAATTTGAAGTTTACCAATATTGATAATTTATTCAGTTGACATTCGTGTTAGCCATCTCATTTGAAGTATGATGTGCAAATTCACATAGGTGAATATCAAAGAACTAGAAGTTCTTGTTCTCAGTAATGAACTGACCAACTAAAGAGTTCGGGTTGAAGCCCCTTGATTCTGGAAATATCAAAGGTGAATATGGGCCCATTCACCTGCCATGTATACCACATATGATGCATCTATGAAATGGTTACATGCGCAATTGTTGTTGACCCGCAGCCTGGCCGGTGCTTGCGAGGTAAATCGCTCAGTAATCTAACTTCGAGCATAGTTTCCAGATTCTCTACTCAAGAAAGTTCATCTTGATAAGTTGGTTTATATCAAAGTTGGTTTAGCAAGATAATTATTGAGTGCTTCCACTTAATAGCTAAACTGTTCCTTATGAGAACGAAGTTGTATATATCAGTTTGATATAAGTTGTATACAAGAGTATATTCTCCCCTCAAAAGTGGTTCAGGGTCAGGAACCAAATAATTTCATCTTATTATTAAGGTGCTGTGTATATTGACATAATGCACAAAGATGATTTCCCAAAGTTGAGGAAACAAGTTAGCTTTACTAACATGAGGGGGAGACATGATAAAAACTTAAGAAAGTGTTACATGGGATGAATTTTCATTTGTATATGTATATCCCCGAATATCATGATATGAACCTGAAGTTCATAAAAGGAATGCAATTGCAACATATTGCAAAGCATGCTATACGCATTTGCTGACCCAAAGAAAGTAACTAAATGGAAGAGGTACAATTCAAGAAGAATTGATTCCATATGAAAGACATGAAGTTTTGAACCTATAGTTCAAATGCTTGAAAGTATAAAAGTCAAAGGTATGTATAGTCAGTTTTCGATATCTTATTTGTTTAGTATCACTAATGAAAACTTGATATGCAGCTAAAGTTTATTATGTGACTTATATGACTTAACTTGAAAGATTTAAGTTGCTTGAAGCATATGCAATTCGTGGTCCTGAAGTACCACATCCTAAGTACAATTTGTGTACATATGTATCTTGCTACAACTATAAGCATGATGGCATTGAGAATGCATTTATGGAGATATTGAAGAGTTATTCCGCGACATTATATGAAGATGTTCATATCTATCAAGAATGATGATTTCAAGGTGCGGAATATTTATTCAAGTCAACATGGTTGATTTATTTATCAAATATCTACCAAAGATCGTTTTGAAGATGATGCACAAGATTGGAATGCAAATGCTCAAGGATATAAATTGATGTACTCATTAGGGGGAGTCAATGCGCGTTGCAATCTTTTTCCCTTACAAGGTTTTGTCCCACTGGGTTTTCCTTGCAAGGTTTTTAACGAGGCAACCAATAGGCGCATATTCAAACATGTGTACTCTTTTTCCTTACTTTAATTTTTCCCATTGGGTTTTGGTTTTAAGGTTTTATGAGGCACATCATTGAATAGACATTCAAGGGGGAGTGTTATGAAATAGAAGATTCTTACACTTCTATTTAAGGTGAATGTCTTTAATGTATTTAATTAGAGAGATTTTAGAGTTCTATTAGTGGTAGCTAAATCTTCCTCTCCCCTATAAATAGAGGTGCCCCCTACCATTGTAAATCATCCCTTGGTACTCCAATCAACTCAATAAGAAGAACTCTCTCTACTCTTCTCTCTATTGCTATTGTTCTTGCATAGTTGTTCTTGTCTTTTGCTTTAGTTTATAACATCATATTTATTTTTTTGGTCTTAATTTATGTGATATTGTTCAAAATTTTGACGGTCAAACGCATTTTTCTTTGACCGTTTTGTTCATATGCCTTGTTTGATCTTTGGATTCACAGTCAAAATTAAGAATTTTGACTCTCTGACTTTGAACTTATCACGTATATAAATTCGGACAAG
Source organism: Nicotiana benthamiana (assembly GCA_034376525.1). Taxonomy (NCBI): domain Eukaryota; kingdom Viridiplantae; phylum Streptophyta; class Magnoliopsida; order Solanales; family Solanaceae; genus Nicotiana; species Nicotiana benthamiana. The sequence goes on along the minus strand of CM067335.1, from coordinate 124,193,150 downwards.
GATAATATTTATTAAAATTTTAATAATTATATATATATATACATATATATATATAAAAGTATGAGTTCAATTAAATTTATCTTCTATACATTATATTTGTCCATGTGTATAATAAGATTACACTTATTTTAAATTTACTTATGCTTGGAAGTGTGCTGTCGACCTTGAGCCAAAATCTCTTTTAGTTAATATACCTTAGCCATCTTCTAGCTAGCTGATCTGAAATATCAATTTAGAATTTAAATTCTGTGAGTTCAACTTTTAAGATTTTCATTAAACTCATTATATTTTTAAAGTTAAGGATTTTGTATATATTACTTTTGAAATTTTAATCAATTTTTACATATAAAATCTGGCTTTATCCTTATTCTTTCCGCGATAAAAAAACATTAGATCTTATTACGTGGTAGGAAGAGATCGATGGTCTGAGTATGTTTCACATGCTTTGATCATATTAATCTGGTACAGCGAATTCCCTTGTGAGCTATCACCAAATGCTCCAGACTCTCTTTATCTGATTCCCTCGTCCCCACCGCTGCCCCTACTAAGAACTTCTCGTCTTCCCCTAAAGATGGCAAAGAAGTCCCTTTATTTTCTCCATGTTAGCACTCGTGACTAAATTGACTACTTTCCCATTTTCCTCCTTCTCGTTTACTAATGCAACAAAGTCCAGCTTTTTAGATGCCATGTACTCTACCATGTCATTGAAATCATAACTCGAAGGCAGAGTAGTGGGGGAGAAGTGTTCATATAAGCAGAAATCCTAGCTTCCTTATTGCTTAAGTTCTTCCAATCAGGCTTTGACACGTGTCTTAACAGTTTGACTCGGTGACGAAAATTCAAGGGGAGTTATAAATTCATCGGCGAAATGGATTGAATCCGAGGGAGAAGCGAAGATTAAGTCGGAGGAGAAAGAGATTTTATGAGATTTTGCAGCACGGATGATGGAGGCTTGTTGAGAGATAATATTGTTATAGTGAACAATACCTATTCCGCCGAGCGCCGCCATGGCAACGGCCATGGAGGTCTCGGTGACGGTGTCCATAGGAGAAGTGACGCAGGGGATGGAGAGAGGTATGTTGCGGCTGAACTTAGTGGAGAGGTTGACGTCGTCGACGGGAAGTCGATGTAGCTAGGGAGAAATATGACATCATCATAAGTGTAGGTGTAGAATTGGTTGAACAATCTCTCAACTGGAAATTCGTCGTCATTCATGGCGGCGGCAGTGGCGATGGCGGCAAATATCTAGGGTTGAGTTTTGTCTAAAAAAATTCGTATGAAGTGTTTAATGCTGGAAAAGGATGCCTAGGTCAACACGTCTGCTTGAGCTATTTGCTTAAGAGATTAGGCCCACAAGTGTACAACAACAATAACAACAACAACAACTACCCAGTATAGTCCCATGAAGTGGGGTCTGGGAGGGTAATACGTAGACATGCCTTACCCCTACCCGAAAGGGCAGAGAGGTTGTTTCCAATCGACCCTCGGAAAACAAAAACAAAATCCAAAGAGCATTAGTAACTTTAGTAGAAAAAGCTAAAATAATTAACCAAACATAAGAACAATGAATAAATAGCATGCAACAATATTAGAAAATAGCTACCATAAATAATTACCATTAGAGAGACACTATCCAATACATAAATCACTTATGGATAGCCCTGTCAAGCCTCACCCAACCCCGGGTGAGGAGTACAAAAAACTCTATGGGCCCTATCCTACTACCCTGATACTAGACCTCCAGACTTTCCTATCAAGGGCCATGTCCTTAGAAACCCGCATTATAGCCATGTCACGCCTAATCACCTCTCCCCAATACCTCTTAGGCCTCCCTCTACCTCGCCGTACACCGAAAATCGCCAGCCACTCACAACTCCTCACCGGGGCATCCGGACTTCTCCTCCGCACATGCCCAAACCACCTCAGCCTCGCTTCTCGTATCTTTTCATCCATCGGGGCCACCCCCACCTTTTCTCGAATAACTTCATTCTTAATCTTATCTAACCTGGTGTGCCCGCACATCCAGCTGAGCATCCGCATCTCCGCAACCTTCATTCTCTGAACATGAGAGCTCTTCACTGGCCAGCACTCTGCCCCATACAACATGGCAGATCTAACCACAGCTCTATAAAATTTCCCCTTGGGTTTCTGTGGAACTTTCTTGTCACACAGGACTCCTGATGCAAGCCTCCACTTTAACCACCCCGCTCCTATGCGCTGAGTGACGTTCCCGTCAATCTCTCCATCCCTCTGAATCACCGACCCAAGATATCTAACACTGTCCCTGCCTACGACGCTCGGCTCGACGCTAATCTCGCACTCCAGGTATTGTGTCTTAGATCTGCTTATTCTGAAACCCTTAGACTCGAGAGTCTGTCTCCATACCTCCAACCTCTCATTGACACCGACCCTTGTCTCATCTATCAACTCTATATCACCAGCAAATAGCATACACCAAGGTACATTCCCTTGAATATGTCGGGTTAGAGCATCCATCAGCAAGGAAAACAAGAGAGGTCTAAGCGTCGATCCTTGATGGAACCCCATAATCACTGGAAAATGGTCTGAGTCGCCACCCACAGTCCTGACCCTAGTCTTAGCTCCATCGCACATGTCCTTGATTACTCTGATGTAGGCTTCTGGCATGCTCTTTGCCTCCAAGCACCTCCATAGCACCTCCCTTGGGACCTTGTTATACGCTTTTTCCAAGTCGATAAGTACCATGTGCAGATCCTTCTTCTTATCCCTGAACTGCTCCACCAGCCTCCTGATAAGGTGGATAGCTTCTGTAGTGGAGTGACCCAGCATGAAACCAAACTGGTTCACAAATATTGATGTCATCTCCCTCAACCTCGCCTCGATCACCCGCTCCCAGACCTTTATAGTGTGACTTATTAATTTGATACCCTTATAGTTGTTGCAGCACTGGATGTCACCTTTGTTCTTCTACAAGGGCACCACTGTACTCCACCTCCACTACTCCGGCATTCTTTTGGTCCTGAAGATCGCATTGAACAACCTGCAGAGCCACTCCACTCCTGACCTACCCATGCATTTCTAGAACTCCACCGGGATCTCGTCCGGCCCGGTCGCTCGACCCCTACTCATCCTACGAAAAGCCCCCATGACCTCATCCGCCCTAATGCGCCTGCAGTACCCAAGGTCTCTATGTTGCTCTGAATGTTCCAGCTCTCCTAGCTCAATATTACGATCCCCCTCCTAGTTAAGTAAGTCTCGAAAGTATGCCTGCCACCTCTGCTTGACTTGAGACTCACCCATCAGAACTCTACCATCCTCGCCCTTGATGCACCTAACTCGGTCAAGATCACGCGCCTTCCTTTCCCTTACTTTAGCTAACCGGAATAACTTTCTGTCCCCGCCTTTCTCCACTAATTCCTCGTACATACGACCAAACGCCGCATTTTTGGCTTCCGTAACTGCCATCTTTGCTTCTTTCCTTGCTGCCTTGTAGATCTCTCTGTTCGCACTTCGTTCATCCTCGCTTGTGCTCCCTGCCATCTTAGCAAACGCCGCCTTCTTCACCCCCACTTTTTCTTGGACTACATCGTTGTACCACCAGTCACCCTGATGCCTGCCTGAATAGCCCTTGGCTACCCCGAGCACCTCCTGTGCTACTTCCCTAATCAAGTTTTCCATCTTTGACCACATAGCATCTGCTTCCCCAAAACTTGTCCAAGCTCCGTCCTCAGCTAACCTCCTCTCCAACTCATGTGTTTTCTCCTCAGTCAAAATACCCCATCTAATCTGCGGTTGTCCCCGAGCACCCATCCACTTCCTCTTCACCCAGAGACCGATATCCATTACTAGGAGTCTGTGAAGAGTCGAAAGGGATTCTCCCGGAATAATCTTGCAGTCCTTGCACATACCCCTATCGCTCTTTCTGAGGAGAAGGTAATCAATCTGAGTCCTCGCCGCCGAACTCTTGAAGGTGACTAAATGTTCCTCCCTCTTCTGAAATAACGAATTTGCAATCAAAAGCTCGGAAGCCCTAGCAAACTCAAGTAGAGACGTGCCTCCTCCGTTCCTAACCCCAAAGCCGAATCCACCTTGCACCTCCATCTTCAGACCCAATATGACCATTAAAGTCCCCTCCAATAACTAACTTCTCAGATTGGGGGATACTACTTACCAGCTCATCCAAGTCCTCCCAAAAGCGTCTCTTAACCTCCTCGTCTAAGCCCATTTGCGGCGCGTAAGCGCTGATGACATTGAGGACGCAACCCCCAATAACCAACTTAATAGACATTAACCTATCATTCACACATCTAACCTCGACCACAGACTCCCTTAGATGCCTATCAACCAAGATGCCCACTCCATTCTTACCTCTGACGACCCCAGAAGACCACAGCTTAAACCCGTCTGCATCCCTTGCCTTCGACCCTTTCCACCTAGTCTCCTGGACAAAGGCTATGTTAACCCTTCTCTTCTGAAGAACCTTCGCCAACTCGATGGACTTACTCGTCAGAGTGCCTACGTTCCACGACCCGATCCTTAATCTATGAGCGTACGCTACCCTCTTCCCACCCTTGCCTCCAGCCCTACCCGCATAACCACTCCCTGCCCCCTGCTTGCCCCTGCCCCTACCCCCGCCCACCGAGGACATGACCTTACTGTACCATCCCCCGCCGCGGCCAATACCCCAACCGATTACAGAAAATAGAGATGCACCCACGAATTAGAATGGAATACACAAAAGGATGCAAGCGAGGAATCGACAAAATAAACCACACACCGGGTGCTTAGATAGAAAACATAAAAGGGTGTACAGAGTAAAAAATAAAAAAAAATGAGGTCGGGAGGTGCCAACTCCCGATGGAATAACCTGGAAATATGCTTTGGTTCGCCCAATATCAACTACCGTTAGCTCTTGCCCACTTTGTCCTATGTTTCTTTGCTCTTCGAGTCCAAATGCCGAAAGCTCTCCTTGTCCGTCACAGTTTGTACATGAAAATCACACACACAAAAAACGTATAGAGAGAACACGAAAAAAAATGTATTGCACCTTCCTTTTGGCGTCTTCTTTGACACTTGCGAGATAAATGAACAGTTTTGAACTTGCTCAACCAAATGAAATTTAAGCTTTCTTATGAAAAAGAGTTAAAAGAAAATATGGCTCAAGGTCCAAGAAAATGAAGCAGAAGAAAGAACCCTTTTGAGGAGAAACGATGGAGAACGACAATATTTTTGAAAAAAAGCAATGCCTCTTTCGAAATCAGATCCAAATTCCATACCCAAAAATATTCTAAACTTCTTCCACAGATTTGCTTCCTCTAATAAATATATGTGTGTGCATATAAACAAACACATGGACCTCTAATAAATCCTATTATGGAAGAAAATTGCAAAAAAGAAAATTAACAAAATTTTAAAAAATCGAAGAACACCTCAAATTATAAAATTTGCTTGAAAAGTAACTTAACGACTACAAATTGTTTGTTTTACTAGATTGATTTACCTTTCGCTTAAAGGAAAATGCAAGTTCCCCAACATTGATAAACAGAAAAAGTACTTTGAAGAAACTGGAACAAAGAATCACCAAATAATAGCAAAAACTCATAACAGTAAACTCAACAACTTATATGAATCAACGATCAGCAAAAACACAAAAATAATCCTTTTTATTACTTGCACTGGTCGCACAATTTTAGATTCACAGTGAAACCCACAAATCAATCTTTTTACCTAACCCAAAACAGAACCACAGTAGAGCAACAAAAATACAGCTAATAAAACGATAAAACCCTAATATCCAAAATTGATATAACTGCAACCCACATCCACAAGCATGAAAATGACAGTCTTTAAACAAGTGAAAGTGAAATAAAGTCAAAAAGGGGTAAGTGGAATTTACTTGCTGGGGTTGATCGAATATGAGCCAAAAATAGAAAGAAAAACCAAAATTAATCGAAAAGCCAAAAAAGGAGCAAAGTATACTTAGGGGTCGCCGGAGAAGGGTCGTCGGAGGGGGAGGGGGTCGCCGGAGGAGGGGTCGACCGGGGTAGGGGAGAGGGGGCCTGGGAGCTGAGGAGGGGGGCTTGATGAAATTGACATTAGAGAGGAGAGAGAAGAGAGAGAATGAATCTCAAAAGAAAGATGTTACCTTCAATTTCAGGCCCACAAGTGTATTTTTGTAATTATAACAAAATTGAGCAACATTATTGGCTGGAAAAATAGATTACTATAGCTCCTACATCAAATCTTTATTGTGTTGACTAATTCAACTTTCTGCTGATAGGCTATCATCAAGACGGACCCACTTTCCCAATCTTTGTTGTGAATCACCAAAGTCAAATTCATCTTGCACAGGCGTAAGACGATGATTAACATCAGACTTAAGAAAACTATAAAGAAAGGGAGGCTAAGGTTATGGAGTAAGGTCAGCTGGTTAAGGAAAGCTCAGGTTATGAAATCACTTAGCCGTTAATTAATTTAAAAATTAAAAAAATAAAAGTAGTAGTGATCGGTACGGACGGATCAAGAACTCCTTTATTTAGTCTTATTTTGTGATCGAATTATTGCTACCATAACCCACCAGTAGGTGAAAGTAACCCTATTGACACTATTCCATTAGCAGATACTGTTCCATTGCTCGGTACTGTTCCATTGCCTCAACCAATAGAGATGATTGATACAACTGAGGTTTCCGAGCTTCAGCACTCGATGGAGCAAGGAAAGGGTGAAAATGACAACATGCAGAAGCAACTTCAACCATCTGGTACAGATCAAAGCCAACCAGAGGAGGGGACCAAATCTGAAGTAAGTAAATGATGGGCAAATCTCTTTCAGAAAAATCGATTTGCTTCTAATGGCATGGCTTTGGAGTATATTCTACCGACTATGATTGATGGCAAACCAGTAGGTCATTTGGTTAAAGAAGAAGTCGAGATAGAAGAACAGAAATGGAAATGTGCCCTAGTGGCTTTTGTTCTATGTACTAGACCAGGATACAATGCAATGAAAAGGTTTATTAACCTACATTGGTCTCATGTACCTGAGCCATACCTCTACTATCATGAGGAGGGCTACTATGTAGTAAACTTCCAATCTCTTGATGATGCTAAAGAAGTTCTTTGTGCTGGACCTTACTCCATTGCAAATAGACCTATGATCCTGAAGCAATGGACTGCTGACTTTGATTTCAATGCTGCTTTTCCTACTGAGATTCCCCTGTGGGTCAAGTTTTCTAAACTCCCTATGTCATGCTGGGGCATCAGATCCTTGAGTAGAATAGCAGTGTACTGGGTAAACCCATTTTTGCTGATGAATGTACAACTAAGCAGGCTAGAATTTCATATGCTCACATGCTTATAGAAATGAATGTCTCTAAAGAGTTGCCAAGTGATATTGAGTTAATAGATCCAAATGGGGAAAAGGCTTGCAGGAAGTGGTTTATGATTGAAAACCATCATATTGTGATAAATGTCTTGGGCATAATTGTCTGTCTAATCCCAAACCTTCCCAATCTAAGCAAATGCAGAAACCTAAAGTGATACAGGAATGGAGACCTAAAGCTCCAAGCCAGCCTGTTATGCAGCAACAAGAAGACCCTAAACAACACCTTGGACCACAGCAGCATGTTGTATCTCCCAAGGAGCATTATGTTGCTCCTATAAGAAGTATAGAGTTGAACAAACAGGTAGATAAAGGTAAACAAATTCAATGTATACAGCAATCTGGGCTCTCTGAACTTCCCTGGAAAGGGGAATTTTTCACATGGTCCAACGAGCAAATTGGCAAGGATAGAGTTTGTAGTAGACTGGACAGAATTTTTTGGAAATTATGAATGGATGCTTAAATAGAGCCATATACAAGCAGTATATGGCTATCCATTAATCTCTTATCATTCCACAATGGTGCTTACTTTGAATGAAGATACTTTGTCCATGAAGTCTCCTTTCAGATTCTGTTGGAAACACGTTCTCAAGGCTTTATACTAAAACGTGTGTTCTTATGTGTAGGTTTTGATGAATGACAAACAAGCGCACATTGATATATGACGAAGTTCAAGTACAAGCGCACAATTGGTGGATTACGAGATTCAAGCACAATACAAAGTTTTATAGTTTAAATGAGTCGTACTTAATTGTGATCTTGATCCGACAACTTGACTCATGACATGGCTTCTCTCGTAAAACTATTTTTACAAAATCATGCATATTTAATTTAATGCTAAATGATTTTAAATCATGCATATTTACTTCAGTCAAACTGATTTTTAAACATGACTCTAAAATCTGGACTAAGATAATCGATTATGTACTTATGATAATCGATTATGTTAAGCCAAGACTGCATGACAATCGATTGTGAACTAAATGATATTCGATTGTGTTAAGGCAGTAAGCATCAGGTTTTTCAAACCTGCATGACAATCGATTGTGAACCTTATGACAATCGATTGTGATGAGGCAGTGTACATCAAAGTTTTTCAAAACTCAGAATAATCGATTGTGAAGCTAATGACAATCGATTGTGAAGAGACAGTGTCCATCAGATTTTTCAAAGTCACAAAATAATCGATTGTGAACATATGACAATCGATTGTGTTGAGGCAGTGTCTTCCAGACTCTTTCAAAGTTATTAAATAATCGATTGTGAAGAGACAGTGTCCATCAGAATTTTCAAAGTCACAAAATAATCGATTGTGAACATATGACAATCGATTGTGTTGAGGCAGTGTCTTCCAGACTCTTTCAAAGTTATTAAATAATCGATTGTGAGTATATAACAATCGATTGTCACGAGGCAGTGTCTAAAATGATTTTCAAAGTCTGATAAATAATCGATTGTTAACATTGCACAATCGATTGTGAAGCTGACCGTTGTCGTAAAGTTTTCAAATACCGTCACGTAATCGATTGTTGATTTTGTACAATCGATTGTTGAAATTAAAATCTGGAAAAGATTTTTTGAACGTTGCTGAATAATCGATTGTTGATTTTGTACAATCGATTGTTGAAATTAAAATCTGGAAAGGATTTTTTGAACGTTGCTGAATAATCGATTATTGATTTTGTATAATCGATTGTTTTACGTAAAATCTGGAAATGATTTTTTGAACGTTACCAATAATCGATTGTTGATCTTGGACAATCGATTGTTAAGCGTAAAATCTGGGATTGATTTATGGAACGATTGGCAAACAATCGATTGTGACTTCTTGACAATCGATTGTCACACAGTAAAATCAGCAACTCTTAATTGGCAATTAGGCGACGGTAATGCCAAGTTTTTCAACTATAAATACAGCTTCATTTCAGTGTTTTAAACACAACAACATACAACAACTGATCATTCTATTGCTATAAGCTTGCATACTATTGTTTATCATTTTATATTCATTTCATAAAGCTTTTGAGAGCCGAAGTCTTGTCCATAGTTGTTGTGATCTTGAGCTTACTTCTTTTACTCATATCTACTCATTAAGGAGTGTATTGTTTGAGTGTTTAGTGTTTTGTACACTTGTAAGAGAATTGTGATTCTCTTGTTGTAAGGAACTTGTGTTTCCTTGGTTGAAGTCTTGGAGTGTTGTATCTCCGAGCAAAAGTGTTAAGGCGTGTGTCCTTAAGTTGTAAAGGTTTGTTGAGCACCCGTAAGCTTGACAAGTTAGTGGAAAATCTCGAGAGAGTCTCTCGGGGACTGGACTAGCCACGTGTTGTGGTGAACCAGAATACATCGGTGCGTACTTTACTATTTATCGCACTTATTTACTTCCTGCAATTTTTTATTTCTGCAAGTTTACGCCAATTTTTATTATAACGCTATTCACCCCCCCTCTAGCGTTTAGCGTATTATCTAACAATTGGTATCAGAGCCCAACTCTCTGAAGACTTAACAGTTTGAGAGAACCATCCATGGCTTCTACTCGTGACTCTTTTGCAGGAATTGATGAAGGACAATGCTCCACACGACCACCTCTATTCAACGGTACAAACTATACGTAATGGAAGGAGAGGATGAAAATCTTCGTTCAAGCAAACAATTTTCTTCTTTGGAAGGTGATAACGAAGGGAAATCAAATTCCAACCAAAAAGGTTTAAACCGAATGGGTTCCCAAGTCCGAAGAAGAATATGACGCGGATGATATCCGAAAGGTGCAAAATAATGCTAAAGCAATTAATTTATTATATTGTGCTGTAAATGCTTACGATTACAGGAAAATATCGTGTTGCACGACGGCGAAGGAAATGTGGGACAAGCTGGAAATTACGTACGAAGGTACGGACCAGGTAAGGGAAGCCAAAATTGATTTCCTAACCCATGCTTATGAATTATTTCACATGAAGGAAGGTGAAAAGGTGGATGAAATGTTTGAACGATTTTCAATAATCGTAAATGATCTACATGCTCTCAAGAAGACATTCGCGGATAGAGAACTTGTTCGAAAAATTCTTAGAAGTCTCACTCCGGCATGGCGATCAAAGGCCGACGCAATCCAAGAATCCATTGGCGTCTCAAATGTCACCATCGACGCATTAAGAGGTAACCTTAAGACTTATGAGTCTACTATACTTAACCCTCTTGTTGATGATCAAAGGAGGCAAAGAATAGCGCTTAAGGCAAGCACAAGCCAACCTCAAGTTGATGAGGACGGAGACAACGAGTTTGGACTCGTTATCAAAAGATTTCAGAAGTTCATGCGAAAGGAGTATGAACGAAAGGGCAAAAAGCAAGGCGAACAAATAAAGTGCTATGAATGCGGTGAAACCGGGCACATCATCAAATTGCCCAAACATCAAAAAGGAGAAGAAACCTTTTAAGAAGCAACGTGCATACATTTCTTGGGGAGGAGACTCCGGAGATGAGTCAAGCGAAGAAGAAGAAGACGAAGCCGCAAACCTTTGTCTTATGGCGCAAGAAGACAAGCAAGATGAGGTATGTCAAATCTCTTCTAAAAACTTCTTTACTCTTGAAGAAATGCGAACTGCTTTTGATGAGCTATATACTGAATTTATTAAGGCTTCAAAAACTGTCAAGAGCATAAAAGAAAATGCTTCTCTAAAAGAAAAAGATTTTCAAAAACAGCTTTCTTTGAAAGAAAAGGATTTAGAAAAACTGGTTTTAGAAAATGAGAAGCTGAAAGAGGAAAACAAGTTTTTCGGAAAAAGAAGCGCCGACAAGCCCGAAAGTTCTATTAAAAATTGTTCTTCTTGCATGCATCTCGAAAATGAGGTAGATAGACTTAAAGGTACCTTAGATAAGTTTAATTCTTCCCACAAAAATTTGAATAAGGTCCTTGTTAATTTGAAATCAACCAAGCATGGCATAGGCTTTAAGAATGAGCCTAAAGAAAAGGTTGAAGCCAAACCCCAACCACCTAAGGCTCAACCAAGGATTAATAAAACAAATGCTCATCCTAGAAATAGCAATCCTAGAACAAATATGCATGCTAGACCAAATGTTGAACATTTTAGAAGACCTAGAAATGACTACCCTAGAAATGATGAATATTCTAGGCCAAACACTAGAAGGAGTTTTGAACCTTTTAGAACATCTAGACATGACCATTACTCTCATGAAATGCGCAATAGTCATAATGAAAATAGAGCAAATCATTTTCGTCCATCAAGTTACTATGAACCTAGAAGAATGCATAACCCCAACGTGACTTTTCATTATTGTAGACGCATTGGTCATATTGCTCCTGCATGTTTTACACGACATAGACATATCACTCAATCGCATCATTATAATATGCCTAACCCTCAAGGACCCAAAATGGCATGGGTACCTAAAACGCATTAATTTGTTTTGCAGATATGTTTGAAGGGATCAAGCGTACTATGGTACTTTGATAGTGGATGCTCCAAACATATGACGGGAGACGAATCCAAATTCCTTCAACTAGAACACAAAGAAGGAGGAAGTGTGATTTTTGGGGATAACAATAAAGGAAAGATTATTGGCATCGGATCGGTCGGTAAGGATGAAAATTCCTCTATTAAGCATATATTACTTGTGAAAGGTTTAAAGCATAATCTCTTGAGCATAAGTCAATTATGTGACAAGGGAAATCTTGCCCTATTTGATTCGGATGAATGCTTAGTGTTTAGACGTAGTGATTTTAAAATTATCCTTCGTGGTTTTAGAGTGGATAATATTTATATGGTTGATCTTGCTAATTCCTCACCCGAATATGTTGATTGTCTTATGAGTAAAGAGGATGATACTTGGTTATGGCATCGTAGAGTAGCACATATCAACATGCATCTTTTGAACAAATTGATTTCTCAAAACTTAGTTATTGGTCTTCCCAATTTAAAATTTGAAAATGACTCTATTTGTGATTCATGTCAAAAAGGGAAGCAAACAAAAGCATCTTTCAAATCCAAAAATATTGTTTCAACTTCTAGACCATTGCAATTGCTTCACATGGATTTATTTGGACCATCTCGCATTGAAAGTCTAGGAAGAAATCGTTATGCTTTTGTGATTGTTGATGATTACTCTAGATTTACTTGGACTTTATTTCTTGCCAATAAAAGTGATGCTTTTTAGAATTTTAAATATTTTCTTAAGCGTGTTCAAAATGAGAAGGAAACAACCGTCACTTCAATTAGAAGTGATCATGGGGGAGAGTTTGATCACAATCTCTTTGCGGACTTTTGTGACGAACTCGGTGTCGAGCATACCTTTTCCGCTCCACGTACACCACAACAAAATGGGGTGGTGGAAAGGAAAAATAGGTGTCTCGAAGAGATGGCTAGAACCATGCTCGAAGAGGCCAAGATTCCCAAACATTTTTGGGCGGATGCCGTGAGTACCGCATGCTACGTCTTAAATAGAGTAGTCATAAGGCCTGTACTCATGAAAACTCCCTATGAACTCTACAAGGGAAGGAAACCAAATATCTCCCATCTTAGAGTATTCGGTTGTAAATGTTTTATTTATAACAATGGCAAAGATCAATTGGGAAAATTTGATGCTAAGTCCGATGAGGGAATTTTCATTGGTTATTCTTCACGTAGCAAAGCATATAGGGTTTTAAATAAAAGAACCGAAACTGTGGAGGAATCCCCTCATGTTGTATTTTCCGAAAATAATGCTCGCTTGGCGAGAAAGGATTCCGGTTTTGATCTTGCAGGTATTTTAGATAGCTTGAAAGACAAAATACAAGAGGAAACGCCTAAGGAAAATCAAGACGAAATTTTGAAACAACCAACGGAGGAAGCGCCACCATTGGAGAATGAAACGAAAACGCCTAACGAGTGGAGGACAATCAAAGATCACCCTCTCAAACAGGTAATTGGCAACGTCGGAGAAAAGGTAAGTACCCGAAACACTCTTAAGAACACCTCTAGGACACACTTCTTAAGAGATCACGATCTCACTTGACCACACTAGTTTAAATTACTATTTCTTTACAAATTACTGACTTAAGCGTCGGAGACGTCTAATTATATTTTGCAGGTATCGCCCTAAAGGTAGGGGGAATTATAAAGAAACGGCATAGAACAATCGATTGTTACAGCTAATAATCGATTATTTCACTGTGCAGAAAATCGATTAGCAAGTATCACTAATCGATTATTTATGGTTTATGCTTATTATGCAGTTTTGTTTAATAATCTATTTTTAACTGTATAATCGATTACCGTCTCAGCCAGTCAGTATTGCTTTCCTAAAACAATCGATTGTTTCAAAATATAATCGATTATTTTCCTAGTCAGAAAATTTCTGTACTCACTGTAACATAACAATCGATGACCATATTTGACAATCGATTATTTTCTGTCCGTATTTCAAAAATTTGTTACCGTTTGGCTTCTGAATATTCCTGCAATCGATTTGTGTCAGTTCCGAGATTCAGTCAAATCTTAATGACAATCGATTATCTCATTCCAACAATCGATTGTCTAACGGTCAGTAAGATTTATTTTTACCGTTTCTGACTGTTACAGGTTTCAATTTTCTGCAGATTTCTTCCATTAATGAAATGCCTTTCTCCCCTCTATAAATAGACTCCATATATGTTCATTTTTATTCACTCAAGCATCAACTTTAGCTCTCAGACTATCAAAATTCTTTCAAGTCTCTTGCAAATTCCAGTAATACTCAGTGAAAATGTCGGGCCGTCACTCCAAACGTTCCCGTTCTGCTAGGCATGGTGCATCCTCCTTTGCTGCTCCAAACTATCCTTATCAAGATGGTTCCGTTCTATATTTTAATTCTGACATCGAGCTTACTCGTTTTTTAACAAAATTTGAAAAGCGCGACATTCTTCCTGCCCGCTTTTCAACCAACAAGTATCTTGAATCTTATGGCCCTGCTGCAAATATGCTCAAAAATCGTCAACTTCTTGAATTCTTACTTCTTAACCATCCTTACATCAATACTACATTGATTCAAGCATTTTACTCCAACCTTCATAAGGATGATGACGGTGAGCTTGTGACAAATATAAATGGTGTTCAAATTCTTCTTTCCGATGAAAACCTTCATACCATTGCCCGTCTTCCTCATAATGGTGAAGACGTTTTTCGGTACATCGGAGAGGCCGGAGCCCTTTTTGATGAAGCAGTCCTCCTACATCAAACCGGACTTACTTCTTATGATCCAAATCTTTCTTCCCGTCGTCCTACAATTACGGGAATGGATCCCAGTTATCGGTTGATTTTCTATTTCATCACCCGAGTCCTCAAGCCTCGTAAGCATAACCATACTACCATTTCCCAAGAGGACACCAAGCTCATGCATGCCATAATAACCGGAGTTAACATCAATTGGTGTCGGTTCGTCAAGATTCACATGCGTGACGCTATCGGAGATGATAGACCTCTTCCTTATGCTCTTCTCATCATGAATTTTCTTGAAGCCTCCGGATTCATCACTTCCAACGGTCCTCTCAAAAAGAGTACCAAGAAGTGGGAAATTTCAGAATCCTCCTTTCATCATGACGGTGATCATGCAGCGCCTGCTCCTCCTCCAACCCGTCGAACTCGTCCGCCTCAAGAGCCCACTCTCCAATCCATTTCCGACCAAATTGCTTCCTTGACCACCTCTGTTGGTTAATTGACAAATGAGATCCATGGATATTTTGACCATGTTCATTATCCATATGCCGGTCTTGTTCCCTTTGAAGCAGTGCCGGACGATGAGGCGGGAAACAATGATGAATAATTTCTTTGTCTTTCTATTTTATTGTTCTATGTTTGCATTGTTCTCATTATGTACCCGTTTTATTTTCAATGAATAAACAAGTTTTTTTTCAATCCTTGCCATCTTATTACATTTTTTTGCTAATGGAAAAAGGGAAAGATGACGGGTATGCACTCTCAATATTTATAAGCTTAAATTGAGGGGGAATACATATATTGAGGGGGAACAACTGCATGTCTTGAATCGTCATTATAAATTGTTTAAGTTGCATATCCCGCTTAAAGTTTGCCATTATAAAAAAAGGGGGAAATTGTTGGAAACACGTTCTCAAGGCTTTATACTAAAACGTGTGTTCTTATGTGTAGGTTTTGATGAATGACAAACAAGCGCAAATTGATATATGACGAAGTTCAAGTACAAGCGCACAATTGGTGGATTACGAGATTCAAGCACAATACATAGTTTTATAGTTTAAATGAGTCGTTCTTAATTGTGATCTTGATCCGACAACTTGACTCATGACATGGCTTCTCTCGTAAAACTATTTTTACAAAATCATGCATATTTAATTTAATGCTAAATGATTTTAAATCATGCATATTTACTTCAGTCAAAATGATTTTTAAACATGCCTCTAAAATCTGGACTAAGATAATCGATTATGTACTTATGATAATCGATTATGCTAAGCCAAGACTGCATGACAATCGATTGTGAACTAAATGACAATCGATTGTGTTAAGGCAGTAAGTATCAGGTTTTTCAAGCCTGCATGACAATCGATTGTGAACCTTATGACAATCGATTGTGATGAGGCAGTGTACATCAAATTTATTCAAAACTCAGAATAATCGATTGTGAAGCTAATGACAATCGATTGTGAAGAGACAGTGTCCATCAGATTTTTCGAAGTCACAAAATAATCGATTGTGAACATATGACAATCGATTGTGTTGAGGCAGTGTCTTCCAGACTCTTTCAAAGTTATTAAATAATCGATTGTGAAGAGACAGTGTCCATCAGATTTTTCAAAGTCACAAAATAATCGATTGTGAACATATGACAATCGATTGTGTTGAGGCAGTGTCTTCCAAACTCTTTCAAAGTTATTAAATAATCGATTGTGAGTATATAACAATCGATTGTCACGAGGCAGTGTCTAAAATGATTTTCAAAGTCTGAT
Source organism: Nicotiana benthamiana (assembly GCA_034376525.1). NCBI lineage: Eukaryota > Viridiplantae > Streptophyta > Magnoliopsida > Solanales > Solanaceae > Nicotiana > Nicotiana benthamiana. The sequence goes on along the minus strand of CM067335.1, from coordinate 124,176,844 downwards.
AAATAATCGATTGTTAACATTGCACAATCGATTGTGAAGCTGACTGTTGTCATAAAGTTTTCAAATACCGTCAGGTAATCGATTGTTGATTTTGTGCAATCGATTGTTGAAATTAAAATCTGGAAAAGATTTTTTGAACGTTGCTGAATAATCGATTGTTGATTTTGTACAATCGATTGTTGAAATTTAAAATCTGGAAAGGATTTTTTGAACGTTGTTGAATAATCGATTATTGATTTTGTATAATCGATTGTTTTACGTAAAATCTGGAAATGATTTTTTGAACGTTACCAATAATCGATTGTTGATCTTGGACAATCGATTGTTAAGCGTAAAATCTGGGATTGATTTCTGGAACGATTGGCAAACAATCGATTGTGACTTCTTGACAATCGATTGTCACACAGTAAAATCAGCAACTCTTAATTGGCAATTAGGCAACGGTAATGCCAAGTTTTTCAACTATAAATACAGCTTCATTTCAGTGTTTTAAACACAACAACATACAACAACTGATCATTCTATTGCTATAAGCTTGCATACTATTGTTTATCATTTTATATTCATTTCATAAAGCTTTTGAGAGCCGAAGTCTTGTCCATAGTTGTTGTGATCTTGAGCTTACTTCTTTTACTCATATCTACTCATTAAGGAGTGTATTGTCTGGGTGTATAGTGTTTTGTACACTTGTAAGAGAATTGTGATTCTCTTGTTGTAAGGAACTTGTGTTTCCTTGGTTGAAGTCTTGAAGTGTTGTATCTCCGAGCAAAAGTGTTAAGGCGTGTGTCCTTAAGTTGTAAAGGTTTGTTGAGCACCCGTAAGCTTGACAAGTTAGTGGAAAACCTCGAGAGAGTCTCTCGGGGACTGGACTAGCCACGTGTTGTGGTGAACCAGAATTCATCGGTGCGTACTTTACTATTTATCGCACTTATTTACTTCCTGCAATTTTTTAATTCCGCAAGTTTGCGCTAATTTTTATTATCACGCTATTCACCCCCCCTCTAGCGTTAAGCGTATTATCTAACAGATTCTACAATGTCTGGGTTAATCATGTGGACTTTCAACAAATCATCAAGGAGAATTGGAAAAATACTACTTAATGTACTATCAAGGCTTTGTGGATTAATATCAAGGTATTGAAGCCAAGGTTAAAAGCACTAAATATTAGAGATTTTAAGAATATTGCACAAAAAATTGAGTCTAACATGAAGTAATTGAGGGACATTCAAAGCCAGCTGAGTCTGGCTTACACTGATGCTTTACATCTTAAAGAGAAAGAACTGGTATTGCAGTTAGAAAAATGGTCAAGGATTGAAGAAAATATCCTGCAACAGATGTCCAGGGCCAGATGGATCCAATTTGGAGACTCAAATAGTAAATACTTTTCTGCTGTCTTGAAGGAGAGGAACCAATACAAAAACATAATAGAATTACAACAGAAGGATCCAAGATATCCAATCCAGATGATATTAAAAAAGAGATCAATGATTTCTTTAAGTCACTTATGGGTACATTAGCTGCCTCACTACCAGCAATTAACAGATTGTATATGAGTAATGGTCCAAAGCTTACACTTCACCAGAAGAAAGAATTAGCTGCTGATATTATGGATTCTAAGATTCTGGAAAATTTAAAGTCCATTGGTGATGACAAAGCTCCGGGGATTGATGGATATAATGCTTTTTTCTTTAAGCAGACCTGGCATATCACTGGTGATCATATACTCAAGGCAGTCAAGAATTTCTTCCAGTCCAGCAAAATGTATAGACCAGCCAACAGTGCTTCCCTAACCTTATTGCCCAAAGTTGCTAATCCACAAACAGTTAAAGAGTTTCGACCAATTGCTTGCTGCTCAGTCCTATATAAAATAATTTCCAAGATATTGGCCAATAGACTACAGGGAATCATGTCCAGTATCATCTGTGAAGCTTAGGAAGGTTTCATCCCCGGCAGGAAGGTTGCAGACAATGTTATACGGGCTCATGAACTAATCAAAAGTTACTCAAGATCTCATGTGTCTCCTAGGTGCATGATTAAAATTGATTTGCAGAAGGCATAATGATTCTGTTGAATGGATTTTCTTACAGCAAATAATGGAGGCACTGGATTTCCCAGTCAGGTTTATAAAATGGATTATGGAATGTGTTCAAACAGTTAGTTATACAGTGCTGGTTAATGGGGAAACTAATGAACCCTTCCAGGCAGCCAAAGGATTAAGACAGGATGATCCAATCTCCCCCTTCTTATTTGCCATAGTGATGGAGTATTTAAGTAGATCTCTTGCTGAACTTAAGAAAGACAAAGCTTTTTTATTTCATCCTGGTTGTATAAGACTAGGCATCACTCACCTCAGCTTTGCAGATGATCTATTGTTGTTTGTCAAAGGGGAGCACCAATCTGTAGCAACTATGTTTAAGTATTTTGCTCACTTCATTGATGCATCTGGGCTGAAAGCTAATCTGAGTAAGAGTTCAGTTTACTTTGGAGGGGTTGCTACTGATCTCCAGCATCAAATTACTGATCTGCTTGGTTATGTGCATGGGGAGCTACCTTTCAAATACTTGGGTGTCCCTTTATCTACCAAGAAGATGACCTTAGCTCAGTGGCAACCATTGGTTGATAGGATTACTGCCAGGATCACTTCCTGGACTACCAGGAAACTATCATATGCTGGCAGAATCCAATTGGTCCAATCAATGATCTTTGGCATACAAACCTACTGCGCCCAACAGTTCCTCATTCCAGCAAAAATCCTAAAGCTGTTGGAAGCAGTCTGTAGATCATATATATGCACAAGGTCAGCCAGTATATCCAAGAAAGCATATATTGCCTGGGATAAGATGTGCTTGCCAAAGTCAGTTGGAGGATTAAACCTCCTGAATCTTTTACTGTGGAACAAAGCTACTATTGCTAAGCTTTGTTGGGATTTGGCTCATAAGAAGGATGTCCTATGGGTTAGATGGATCCACTCAGTCTATATTAAGCAACATCAGTTAGAGTCCATGAGTATTCCCAAGCAAGCCAGCTGGATGGTCCGGAAGATAATTGAAGCCACTGTTCTATTGCAACAATATCAGATATTGCATAAACCAGTGTGTTCTATAAGGCTGCTGTATTCTTCAGATTGGTCAATTGTCTAGAGTCATGTGGAAGAACTTAACCATCCAAAATTATGCTCGACCTAAGGCAGTCTTCAATATGTTGGTGCTTCAAGATAGGTTACCTACTAAAGAAAGAATGATTTAGTGGAAAGCCAATGTTGATAGCACCTGTGTGCTATGTAACCAAGATGCGGAGAACAGAGATCACCTATTATTCTATTCTTGTTCCTTTACTAGCCAACTGAGGCAGCAAGTTATGGTATGGATTAAAGTCTCTCAGCCTAATGTCCAGAATTGGGAGCAATTTGTTCACTGGACTGTTGCCAGAGCTAGAGGTAAAACCAGTCGAGCACATATCTTTAAAATGACAATAGCAGAATTGTTCTATGCTATATGGGTAGAAAGAAACTCGAGGATATTTGAGAATGTATTTTGTTCTAGTGATCAATTACTTAGGACAATTGCGTATGTTTGTAATGCTGGGGGTACCCCGAAAGTTAGCCTGCAGCTTCAGCATTTTCTACTGTAAGATAGAAGGTTAGGCATAGAGACAGTTGTTAGTGATAAGTTTCCTCTTGATAGTCAGCTGGGATTTAGCTGCACTATGGTTTTGTAACGTAACCTCTTTGGTGATTAATACAAAATTTTAATTACAAAAAAAAAGGTTGTACTGAAACTGAAAACACTATTGAACTTAACCCTATTAATAGCAGTAATACCTCGTTAAATTTGAAATCAAAGACTGCGAACAAGAAAAGTATAATTGGCTTAATTTGTTGAATTAACGTGTAAACACATTTTAATTAGTGTGAATTGATATCATAATAGAAGAATTGAGGAAAAATAAAGGTATAAAGTGAAAGTTGAAACCTCTTTTTCTTTCCTAAAAAGAGTAATGGGATAATGCCAATTTTCATCGCACGTAAAGATCAGGGAGGATTGGTATGAAATGGGCAAGGAGATGGTGGGCCGGGTTGCATTTTAATATTAGGATTAAAATACATTCTTTGACGGTGCCGTACGAAAATCACGTGTCTAACCAGTGGTCCTTTTTAATTGGGCCACAGCCCCTTTCATCTCTAGTAACTATCCAGCAATGCATCAAAAAGCCTCTCCGACACCAAAGATTTTATGAAGGGGCTGCAGCAATCTATTTTTCCAGCCAACAGAGTTGCTCAATTTTGTTATAATTACAAAAATACACTTGTGGGTCTAACTCTTAAGCAAATAGCGCAAGCATACGTGTTGACCTCCCGGCATTAAACATTTTATAGGAATTTTGTTAGAGAAAACCCAACCCTAGCCGCCATCGCCGTCGCCGTCATGAACGACGATGGATTTCCAGCCGAGAGATTGTTCAACCAAGGCTACTCCTACACTTACGATGATGTTATCTTTCTCCCTGGCTACATCGACTTCTCCGTCGACGACATCAACATCTCCACTAAGCTCAGCCGCAACATACCCCTCTCCATGCCCTGTGTCGCTTCTCCTATGGATACCGTCACCGAGACCTCCATGGCCGTTGCCATGTCGGCGCTCGGCGGAATAGGTATTGTTCACTACAACAACACTGTCTCTCAACAAGCATCCATCATCCGTGCTGCCAAATCTCATAAATTTCCTTTCTCCGCCGACTTAATCTTCGCTTCTCCCTCCGATTCAATCCATTCCGCCGATGAATTCGCTAACTCCCCTTGCATTTTCGTCACCGAGTCAGGGAACAAACAATCCAAACTGTTAGGACACGTGTCAAAGTCTGATTGGAAGAACTTGAGCAATAAGGAAGCTAGGATTTCTGCTTATATGAACTCTTCTCCCGTTACTCTGCCTTCGAGTTATGATTTCAATGACGTGGCAGGCTACATGGCATCTAAAAAGCTGGACTTTATTGCATTAGTAAATGAGGAGGAGGAAAACGGGAAAGTAGTCAATTTAGTCACGAGTGCTGACATGGAGAGAATAAAGGGACTTCCGAAATTGGGTTTGCCATCTTTAGGTGAAGACGGGAAGTTCTTAGTGGGGGCAGCGGTGGGGACGAGGGAATCAGATAAAGAGAGGCTGGAGCATTTGGTGAAAGAAGGGATTAATGCTGTGGTGATTGATAGTTCGCAAGGGAATTCGCTGTACCAGATTAATATGATCAAGCATGTAAAACATACTTACCCTCACTTGGATGTGATTGGTGGAAATGTAGTCACTAATTACCAAGCTGAGAACTTAATTAAGCAGGGAGTTGATGGATTGAGGGTTGGTATGGGATCTGGGTCCATCTGTACCACTCAAGAAGTTTGCGCTGTGGGTCGCGGTCAGGTGAATTATCTATCTCTTCATTAACTTGTTATTGTTGGAAGCAGCTGGTGTTTTGTTCCGCTAATTGTGCTCCTTTCGTTCGAATTTAAAATTTGTTGCATTGCTTGCTATGTTTGGTTATGTGATGGAAGTGCAGCTTTCTAAGTAAAAAATCTGGTGAATTATCTTTGAAGTGCCATTTTCTAGTCAAAAATATGGCGCATTGCAGTTTTTTTAGTCAAAAAATACGGCGCATTGCTCTGATGGTAAGCAACCCCCACTTCCAACCGAGAGGTTGTGAGTTCGAGTCTCCCCAAGAGCAGGGTGGGAAGTTCTTGGAGGGAAAGGATGCCGGGGTCTTTGGAAACAGCCTCTCTACCTCAGGGTAGGGGCAAGGTCTGCGTACACACTACCCTCCCCAGACCCCACTAAGTGAGATTATACTGGGTTGTTGTTGTTGTTGCAAATTTGAAGAGTACAGTTTTTATCATTGAGTGCAAATTTGAAGAGAATAGCAGTGAATGTTTCCTTGTGCAGGGAAAATATCTGATCTCAAAGCATTGAACTTAAAGCCTCTTTTGAGAAATCAGTTAGATTTAGGTTTTCTACCAACTGTATCATCTTTTTACCTACATCAAGGACTATATCTGTCAAGTGTGATACATATTAAGGACCAAAATAAAGCAACCCCAGATATCATTAAGGACCATTTTGATAGTTTTCTCGGTAAAAGTAAATGAAACTTATGTTCTCTATCAATTTTGTTTAGGCAACTGCTGTTTACAAGGTGTCATCAATTGCTGAGCAGCATGGTATACCTGTGATTGCTGATGGTGGGATTTCAAATTCTGGCCATATCGTGAAGGCATTGTCCCTTGGAGCATCAACCGTCATGATGGGAAGCTTCTTGGCTGGTAGTAATGAAGCTCCTGGCACATATGAATATAAGGTACATCAGGATTCTCAATGCTTTTATATATGTATGCAAAAGTTCCTTCCAAGATACATCTACGGTTTTTAGCTGTATCTGGAGTCTTATTTTTACATGGTATTGCCTGGAAACTTTCCTATCTGATTTCAGTTTATATCCCGCATGCAAGTTGACTTGGTCCATGGAAAGTTGCTCTTTGGAACATAGTTATATAAAACTATTTAATTTTTAGGCGGGTCCCTCAAGGTTGGCATGAAATGTTAGTTGATCAGCAGCAAAGTTTTAGTGTCAAACATACATTTTGTGCCAACTCTTACACTACCGGTATACTAGCCTTATTTTGAATAATTTAGTATATTTGATTATTTGGCACATAGTATATCTGCTATCCGTGACAAGAGTTTTGGTTATGTTAAATCTTCGAAGCTGCTTGATTGCAAATATTTGTACTGTGAGACTAAAAGAACCTTGGTGATTCTATTCATATTTGCAAGTGTAGCCAACTCAAATATGCCCTTGTGCTATTTTTAACTTTGGTCAATTTTTGGGCAAGGATAGAATGGTCTGCGTGTGAAAAAATATCGAGGTATGGGATCCCTGGAAGCAATGACAAAAGGGAGTGATGCAAGATACTTGGGTGATACTGCTAAACTAAAGATTGCTCAGGGAGTTGTCGGTTCAGTTGCTGATAAAGGTTCTATTCTGAAGTTCATTCCCTATACAATGCAAGCTGTAAAGCAAGGATTCCAGGATCTTGGTGCTTCCTCCTTACAATCTGCTCATCATCTTTTAAAATCAGGCAAATTGAGGCTAGAGGTTTGTCTCTTGTTTTTTGTTGTATCTTCTTACTCAACCATTATTATTGTTGCATGTTTGGGGTTTTTTTCGGGGTATTTGGAAAAAAACAAAATGAAACAGCAGAATCATCTTACCTCATAGTTCATGGGGATCTATTTTTTTTTTTGATTGTTAGTTCATGGGAATCTAACTTTAACTCTCTTTTCTGGTTCTCCAGGTCCGAACAGGAGCCGCACAAGTTGAAGGAGGGGTTCATGGTCTCGTCGGTTATGAGAAGAGATACTTCTGATTTAACTTTATTGGAGAGTAATGTAAGCAGTTACGTTTGATCCACAAGTTTCTTGTTGTTAAACTTTACAAAACCTTAGCTGTGGTTGGCAGTGTAGTCAAATTTTGGGAATGTATGCTCCAAGTTTCTCGCTTTATTTATCAGCAACTATTACTAAGGCTGTATCCGGTTCTGGTTCTGGGTCTTTTGGGTCTGCGGTTCCCGTTCTGGCGGTTCCGGTTCTGGCGGTTCCGGCGGTTCTGAAGGTGGAACCGGCCCGTGACGGTTCCAAGTACCATGCGGTTCCGGTTCCGGCGGTTCTGAATTTTTATTTTTATTTTTAAAATCAATATCTTGTATAGTAGTCATTAGTATATTGTAAAATATATTTTATATGATGTACTATGTTATTAGTATAGTATATATTGTGTTTGGCAATTAGTATATATTGTGTATAAGTAGTGTATATTTTGTATATAAGTAGTATATATTGTATTTAAGTAGTATATATTGTATATAAGTAGTGTATATTGTGTTGTAGTTACTAATTAGTATAAATTGTATATAAGTAGTATCTATTGATAAAAGAATGTTGTCATTAGTATATTGTGTTATATGTTATATATTGTATGTTATATAGATATTCAATGATTGATATAAAAGTAAAGACAAAGAAATATTGAGACAAAAGATATTCAAGGATATGATAAAGAGCATATTTATTGACCAAAATGGCATATCTTTCTTAGTTTTCTTTCCCCTAATGGAATGAGCACAACATGGTACTAATACCACCATTAAAAGAAAAAAAAACTAAAAGAAGACGTGCCAATGTACAAGTTACATCATAATTTATGCATTATTTCTAACAAATCTCATAAAACCTTCAAGGTTGGTAGGTGGTTGTGTTGGCGGTGCTGGAAATGAAGCTTGTTCATCACCACTTCAAAGTTGCTTCCTGAGCAAGTTCTGCTATCATTTCTTCATACGCCTCATCTATTTCTGGTTGTGATTCTGCTAGGCCAAAGTTCCTTCTTTCTGCGCGGATCCAATCTCGAAAAAGCACTGATTTTTCCAAGTTGTCCCGCATCGACGCTCTGTGATCACCTATTTGTAGTCTTGCTTGACTAAAAGCGCTCTCCGATGCAACAGTTGACGCTTGAATCAAGCGAACATCCCGAGCCATCCTTGCAAGAACGGAAAAATGCTTTTCCCTTGTCTTCCACCATTCCAAAAGGTCCAAAGAGCCGTCTGGATTCTCCTTTTCCAGTCCATGTGACAAATAAACTTGAAGCTCATTTAGATGGGAAATTTCATCTAAATTATCACCTTGAGTACCCCTGAACTCCGTCCACGATTTAAGAGCTGTTAAGCCAGCAGCTCTTTTAGACGATTGTGATGTAGACGAAATAGGGGTTGAAATATTTGGCATAGCATGCTCTAACGCCTGTTTATAAGCATTATAAACAGTTTGAGCATTAACTTTAATTGATGCTTTCGCATCAGCTAGTGTAGCAATTTCTACTTCCGAAAGATCTAAAGATTGATAAATAGTAGAATACCAAAAGTGAGGACCTCCTAATTTCATAGCTGGATTTAACATAGCAGACACACCAAAAATAGGAGGGATCGGAAAAAAATATTTTTTAAACTTTTTTTTTCATTTCAGTTATTGCAAGTTCATAAATGTCCCCTCCCTCGCAAAAATCAACAAACAAATTAGCAAGCGCGGCAATATAAACTAAATAGTTAGAAATAGTCGGATAATATTGGCCAGAAAAAGCATTTGTAGCCACATGAAAATATTCTAAAAAATCTAAAAGAATTTTAACGTTAGTCCAATCTTGTGTAGTTAGCATTTCATCATCTTCCTCACCACAATCTCGAGAATTACACGTAGCGTTAATTGAGTTTCTATATTCATACGCTACTACTAAACTTTCGTACGTGTAATTCCACCTAGTCGGACAAGGTTTAGGAACCTTTCTTTCTCTAAGGCCATATTCGTCACACTTTTTAAAATATTCTCTAAGTCTACTTCTACGGTTTGAATAAAATAGCCAATTAAGAGCCATTTTAACCTTTTCAATTTCTATGTTTAATATTCGCATACCATCACCAACAATTAAATGATAAATATGACAAATACATCTAACATGGAAAATATTAGTAAATGCAGGATTAAGTGTTCTTGTTAGCATACCTATTGCACTAGTGTTGCTAGAAGCATTATCCATAGAAATTGACATTATTTTATCACTAAAGCAAAAATATATGCATACATCTGAAACATTGTTAGCTATAAACCTACCCGTGTGCCGTGAATTAATTATCCTATATGCAATTGTGCGTTTTTGCATTGTCCAGTCTTCGTCTATCCAATGACTTGTTACGTTAAGATAATCACAGTCATTTCCACTTCTACCAATATCAGTTGTAATAGAAATACGATTAGTTATATAAGTAAATAAATAGCGCAAGTATTGTTTATATTCATGCTTTTATTTATAAATATCAGCCTTAACTGTTGCGCGAGGCCAACCTTTATAAGTAGGATTAAATACTCTTCTAATATAATGAATCCATGCAGGATTAGAAGCAAAAGAATAAGGCAAACACATAACAGTAATCATTTTCGCTAATTCTTCACGATCCTTATTTGGATCGTAATATAAAATACCTCCGGTGACTGTGTTTATTCCTGGTTGAACTAGATTTGAACCAGTACTTGGGTTAACTGTAGAATTAACACTTGTCCTACCCTCTTGTTGCGCTTTCAATTGCAAAAATCTAGCCTTATCGCTAGTGTGTAATTTTATATGCTTAACTAAACTACCTGTGCCGCTACGATCTCCAGTATACCTATGAACAAGTAATTTCCCACAAGATTTACACTTAGCCTTATCTTGTTCTCTTAGTTGAATAAAAAATTGCCAAACTAATGATGTTTCTGTACGTTTAGGAGGTTGTCTACTAAAAGTGGGAGTTTGTATAGGTGGGTGTGCCAATTCATTACCTAAGTTATGAGCAAGACTAGAAGGTGTATCATCTAAATCTACTGGAGATTGGGTTTCATCATCATCATCATCATCCTCATTTCCCTCTAATATAGGTGCATTAGGATAACGAGTATTTATAATATCATCGTCTGTTCTATCACCTACTGCTACATCATGTAGAAAATCAATATCGCTAAATTGAAAACAAGGGTGATCACTATCAAGGATTCCGAAGGGTTCATTAGGACATCTAGGTTGGCTACTACTTTCAACTTGCTTATCTTTTCTAGGTCGGGGAGCCGGGGGAGGGATAGTATTTTGGCCACTACTTTCACCGGTTTTAGCTTTTCCTTTACCGAACATTTTTTTCCAACGAAAATGCCATAATAATTATAATTAAGCAAACTAAAAACCCAAAAAATTACTATTAGCACGTAAGAGTTGAAACGAGTTTACCGGATTGACGAACAACAACAACAACAACAACAACAATCCAGTATAATCCCACTTAGTGGGGTCTGGGGAGGGTACTATGTACGCAGACCTTACCCCTACTCTTGGATAGAGAGGTTGTTTCCAAATAGATCCCCGGCATCCTTCCCTCCAAGAACTTCCCGCCTTGCTCTTGGGGAGACTCGAACTCACAACCTCTCCGTTGGAAGTGGGGGTTGCTTACCATCAGAGCAACCCTTCTTGTCCATCTTAGCTCAAAGAGAGGACACTTGAAAATTGAAAATCGTTGAACTTGAACACTTGAAAACTTCAATTCAACAACTTCACAATTTTTCACGAATTTGCAACAATAAATTAAGCACTTGCACTAGAAAGATTGAAAGAGAGCTTGAGAGAGATTGAGAGATATTGATGAATTGGTGAATAAAAATGAAAGAATGAGGGGGTATTTATAGTTGTGAAATGGAAAATAGTGTAATTATATAAAGTTTGGGGGTCAAATGGCTAATTTTTAAACTTCCAAACGGCTACTTTTTGCAAAGAGCCGTTGCTGAAATAATTTTAAAAATAATTTTTTTTTTTAAAAATGCCCGTTGGGAACCGGCAGAACCGTCTGGAACCGCCAGAACCGGTCCAGAACCACCAGCCGGTTCCGGTTCTGGCGGGTCCGGTTCTGCCGGCTCCCGAGTATAGAACCGAACCGTCACGGTCCCCTAGAACTGCCGGAACCGGAACCGCCGGAACCGGCAGGGCTACGATTCCGGTCCGGTTCCGGTTCGGAACCGTTACGCCCAACAGCCTTAACTATTACCATATATATCAAAAAGTGTGCTGCAAAATCAACCTCTTGCCAGTACAAAATGGCAAATCAGAATTGCATGAAACTTCTAACTGTCAATATACTATAACTCCATAAGATGAATTTGGAAAAGCTTCTTCCTTTTCATTATTAGTTTTAATAGTAAAACTTTATTGACCAAAGTACGAGAAAACATTGGTAGCCATATGGTGATGTGCGTGGCACATAGTGAATCTCCAATTAACTTTTATTCTTGGTGAATCCTTTATAGTTTAGGCTTCTCTGGTATTCTTTGTTGAAGGTCTTGCATTAATGATTTAATTTTCTATAGAAACCGGAAAATCCATATAAAACAGGTGCATGGCTAGTGATTTTATCCCGATGAGCAGCCATTTCTGTGGTCAAAGCCAAATTCTTCAATGTTAGTTCTAAATTTCTAGGCTTTTCTGATGCTTAGTGTGAAAATAATTGGTAGTCTATATCTTTCGCATTTTACTTTCTGTTTTCTTTGATATCAAGGTTGTATATTCTGATATCTGCAATCCTGGTTTTGTTCTATACAGTAAGAAACGGAGGAGTCGTATTGCATTTAGTGTGCCTTGTTCTTGAAAATCCTAGTAAGTTACACCTTCCAAAGTATCAGTCACATTAGTTTCACTTAGACAACCTCTTCATAAGAATGAGAATGATTTTGGATTAATTAGGAACAACATTGTCATTTTGTCTCATAATCAGTGTAGTCTGCGTGTATGTAATTTAGGAGTACCAATTACTACTATATATTATTCTTAATAGTCGTTCAAAGGTCTACGTCACGATCCAATACCATTCATGTGCTTCAGAGTTGTAAATTTACACGAACAAAAATATGAATAACAAAATCAGCTACCTTTTGAAGTCCTGCATGTGTTAATGAGCTGCAGGTTCAAGAAAGATGAAGGAATGAGTCTGATTAAAACGTTCATCTCGAGTGCACATGCAAAGCCTCCACAAAGTCATGGATTAATTCAAAGTATCAAGGATTTCTTTTGCATGATTTGTGAAGGAGAAGGGCCTTACCTGATCAAAGAAGAAAATCCTGCTCATCTGCTCGAGATATTAAGAATGCAACTCATAGACCCAAATGTTCTCAGAAGGCGGATGCTATGTAAGGGGTGAATGGTGCTCATATCGTTCAGCCATGGAGCTCAAGAAAGCAGGAATACGTTTCAGAGCTGTCGTCTTTCAGACATTAAGTTCAATTCATTTCATTTCTCAGCTCGTTTAACACTTCCACCTATAACCATAGATGATTCAACCAAGTCGGAGCTATTAAACTTGGTTGCATGCCCTGACACACCAGATGACTTTGGTATTACATCTTATCGTTGCTTCATGGATTCACTAATTGATCATGCTGAAGATGTGAAAGAGCAGAGATCAAAAGGTATACTTCTTAACTTTCTTGGAAGTGATCAAGAAGTAGCAGATCTCTTCAATGAAATAGCAAAATATTTGGTGCCTAATCCACATGCCTTTGTTGGTGTGAAAGACAAAATTGAGAATAATTACAATAACAAAGGAAAAATATGGATTGCTGAGTGGAAGAACACTCATTTTAATACCCCATGGACTATTTTTGCATTTATTGCCGCAATTTCTGTCATTGGTTTGGAAGTTACTGGTACAGGTCTATCAGGTAACCAAACCTACTATGCAGTCCATCCCAAAGACAGCTAGTAATGATAGTATTGAAATTCTCTTATATTAGAAGCAAGAGTTAAGTACCTGTGTCATCTAAGTAAACTATTTATGGCTTGTTGAGGTAATCTTTAATGGACATGTGGAACCTGTGGGAGCCACAGTACTATACAACTCCATTCTTTCATAGTTTCCTGTTCTTCCAAATACCCACTCCCCTCCTTTCTCCTTAAACATTTCAAGCGTTTATTTTAAACACAAAATCAATTGCTACATTACCTGGTTGAATTACAACTTGGTGTGTCTCAATTAATTATAAACTTATTATCTTTGAAGAAAATGATTTAATTTTGGTATTGTTTCATGGGGAATCTGTAATAGTACGTACAAGACTAATTAATAGCGTGTAGGTGCAGGATTTGAGTCCTCCAAGTTTGAATTATTTGACAACGTAGGGACGACGCTCAAGCTTCCCGTGGATTTTGGAGCTAAAAGAACTTCCCTTTTAACATATACTGTTTGTAATGCTATATCATTCTCCTCCAGCTATAAAACTTAAGGAATGTTTGGTTCATGGAATAGTTATGCAAGAATTATAACCTACAATATTATCTACAACAACAACAACAACTACCCAGTATATTCCCACCAGGTGGGGTCTGGGGAGGGTAATATGTAGACGAGCCTTACCCCTACCCGAAAGGGCAGGGAGGCAGTTTCCAATCGACCCTCGGCGCATAGGATAAAAGGAAGGGCAGCATTAGAAGCAAAGACAAAATTAGAAACAAAAACAAAACAAAACAAAGCAGTAAGGTATTAGTATATCCCGCAGGAAATAACGTAAATAAGTATGTACACATAAGAAACATAAATACAGTCGCATGCTATAATAACAATAGTAATAAACAGTAACTACCATACCAACAACCATAGGAACCTACAATATTATCTATATAGTAAATAATACATAGTATCTTGGCTTCTTCACCACCCTGTGTCTTCAACATGGCTGCTTGAGATTCAAAGGATAATCAGGTCATTTTTTTATTATAACTGTTATATTTCATATATCAAAGGAATGTACAATATGGAGTTCTATAGTAGTTGCCTGGACTAACAACTACTTATGTACATACAATCTCTATACTAAGGCAACGACCAGTAATCACAATTGACGGTTTAGTATAGGAATATCAATTAGACTATAACTAAGGAAACCAATTAAGTTGCCGCAAGCCATTTTGGCAACGCCTACAATTCCTGCCACGAATGTGAATAAGTAGTGCAACTTCTCTGCAAATCTGCTCTTCCTGATATACTATTCCATTAAATCGAATGTTGTTCCTCTTCCTCCATATAAGAGCAATGGTATTGACAAAAACAGTGGCAGTTATAGCATTCTGCCACATTCTACTCCTTGCTTTGCTGCAAATCCAGTGCAGCTCAATTTCTCAATCACCCACAGTTCTTTAGTGTCCTAGCAAGCAGCAAAGTCTGGACCATAATCTTCTAGTGGTGGTGCATTCAAAGAACAGGTGATGAAATTCTTCAACATTTTGATTACAGAACACACAAGTTGCAGGAACTTGTATGCCATATTTCACCAATCTGTCAACTGTGGGAAGTCTTTGTTGAGCAGCTAGCCATGCAATGAATTTGTGTCGAGGTTGAACATTTGGAGTCAACAGCAGATTCTTCCAATCAACCTTATTGAAGCTGGGACGCATTGTAGTGTAAAGTTTCTGAATCTGGAATTTATCCAGTTTGCATACTCCTTTCAGTCTGCTAATAAGATCACCCTGTAGCTGCTGGTTCTCCATTAAAGCATTCCTGCTATCCAGTATCTTCCTAACAATCAAAGAAGCTGACTTAGTAATGGGCATTGTGACAATATCTCCCTGTTTGATGTAGTAACAGTACACCCATTTGACCCAAATGCAGTCTTTTTTTCTGGTTAAGTCCCAGAAAAGTTTAGTAATAGCTGCTTTATTCCACACAACCATATTTAATATGTTGAGACCTCCAGCTGTAAGTGGTTTGCATACTCTTTCCCAAGCAACCAGATCTCTTTTAGAGATATTAGTAGTTCCAGTCCACAGAAAGGTTCTACAGATTGCTTGCTTTCAATACTTTTTTTGGCAGTATGAAAACCTGAGACCAGTATGACTGAATACCAAAAATAACAGCTTTGATCAATTGACATCTCCCTGCATAAGAAAGCAACTTAGCTGACCAGCATGCAATTTTTGCTGTGATATTCTCTATCAGAGGCACGAAGTGATGAATGGCTAATTTTTTTTAGAATCAAGGGGAATCCCCAAATATTTGAATGGAAGCCGGCCCTCAGTGAATCCCAATGCCTCTATGATTGCTTCTCTGGTATTCTGCTGCACTCCAGCCAAGTATATTGCACTTTTGTAATATTAGCTTGCAGTCCAGAAGCTTCAGAAAATCTAAGGAAAGCCTCCTGTAAAATCTGGATGGAAGCAAGATCAGCTCGACAGAACATAAGAAGATCATCTGCAAAACAGACATGAGTACAGTTAAGTTTCCTGTATTTGGGATGGAAATTGAAGTCCCCATTCCCGTGTAACTGTCCCAATATCCTTTTCAGGTACTCCATAGCCAATACAAATAGATATGGTAACATAGGGTCACCCTGTCTAATTCCTCTCTTGGCAGTGAATGGCTTAGTAAATCCACCATTCAGCACTAGGGAGTAAGAAACAGTAGTAACACAAGCCATTATCCAGTGGATGAATTTAGCAGGGAATCCAAGGTCAATAAGAATCTATTTAAGGAAGGTCCATTCCAGGTTGTCATAAGCCTTCCTCAAATCCAACTTCAAGACACATCTAGGAGATACTCCTTTCCTTGAATAACCTTTGAAGATCTCATGGCTAAGCAGGATATTATCAACAATGCTTCTCCCTTCAATAAAAGCTGACTGAGCTTGCCCAACTAATTCACCAATAACAACTTTCATTCTCCTAGTAATAACTTTGGAAATGATTTTGTACACAATGGTACAACAAGCTATAGGTCTATAGTATTTAACAGTTATAGGGGCTCTGACTTTAGGAACAAGTGCAATAGCAGTGGTATTGATCATGTGAGGTATTTTGCATGTAGAGAAGAGTCCTTTGTAGCAGCTAGTATATCATCATTTACTATCTCCCAGTTTCTAATATAAAATTCCACAAGGAAGCCATCCGCACATGGTGCTTTATCTTTAGGCATCTCTTTTAGTGCTTCTGTAATTTCTTCTAAAGTAACCTCCTGAATTAACATTCTTTGCTGTGATAAAGTTAGACATTGTCCTTCTTTAATAACAACAGTGTTGATACAAGGCAACTCATCAGCACACACTCACATCAATGAATGGAAGACCTTTATAAACTCCAGCTCCACAGATAAGGGATCTGTGAGTTTCAGTCCTGTGTTAGTGTAAATAGAAGTAATGCTATTCTGGCAGTTTCTGATCTTCCACTAGGCATGGAAATATTTTGTGTTGGCATCACCGCAGTCAATCCAGCAAGCCTTGGATTTCTGTCTCATGACTTGTTCCTCCACACAACTCAATTTTTCAATTTCTTCTAACACTGCCTTTTCCTCAGTGGATAGAGATTGTGATAATGGATTGTGCTGCAACTGAGTCTGAATAATACCTAGTGATTCCCTAGCCTGGTCAAGTTTCTGCTTATATGATGCCATATGAACATTGGCCTCCTTTAAGTGCTGTTTCATGGTCTTCAATTTAATCCATATCTGCTGTATAGGGGTCCCTTAATATTCCTGCCCCCAGACCTGTTGTAGTATGGTATGAAACTGAGGGATCTCCATAATAGCAAGATAAAGTCTGAAAGGTTTAGGGTGCTGAAGTTTCTGATTTCCAAATTTAATAAGAACCGGAGAGTGATCAGAAACTGAGGGGTTCATGAAGTCAGGTTCTAGGTGTCCGTACTGCTGTATCCACTGGAAATTGCCCAATGCCCAATCGATCTTGCTATAGACCCTAGTAGTAGTACTTTGTTTGTTTGTCCATATAATGCCACCCCTTACCTCTAAGAGGAGTGAGCTGAAGGTTAGCAATGACATCTTTAAAATCTGTAACTTCGGCTTCAGTAATAGGAAATCCAATCCTATCTTCAGAACATAAGACAGAATTTAAATCTCCACTTAACAACCAAGAATCTTGACTGGGAATGTAAACTTTCCTTAAATCACTCCACAACTGATCTCTAAGGCTTGCAGTATTATGAGCATAGATGACACTTAAATGAGTTCTGATTTGGATTTGAGGTCTTCTAAGAAGCATTGAATAAGCTGGTCAGTCACACAAGAAATTTGGACCTGGATGTGAGGTTTCTAGAATAGCCATATCCTCCCATTTATTGCCTTTGAGTAGTTGCAGTGGATCTTCCATCCCTTTGCAATCTTATCTTGTATCTTCTTTGCTTTGTGTTCCTTCACTCTAGCCTCAAGACATCCCATAATATCTACTTTATTAACAGTAAGAAAGGTTTCAGCTCTTTCTGCTTATGGGCTTGGTTTAGCCCCCTAATGTTCCATGTAACAATAATCATAGAACAGTAGGAAATAAGCTCTGAGAAGGCCCCGGATCAATCTGTTGGCCCCTTCTGCCAGCATCTAATACATCTATAATAGCCTTCCCCTTATTGCATTTGTCTACTATGACTGCACTGTTAACATTGGATTCATTAATTGCTATCTCATTCCTTTCATGATTGTCAGCTCTTTGTTGTGTATTGTGTTGAACATTAGCCATACAAGTAATGCTATTACCCACCCTCTCAGTCTCCTTATTGTAGTCTGATTGCACTGGCAAGCTTTCCTGAGAATCTGTACTGGCTGGAGGCTGTTTAACAAGCCACTATTTCTTAGTAACTTTTGCCTGCCTTTTCAATCTAGTCCTATGTCTCCTTATCTTACCCTTCTCCCTTTTATCTTGCTCTACATCATTGTTAGCATTATACCAACAATCAATAGAATCATGTCCAAATTTCAAACAATGATTGCAGAAACTAGGCTTCAATCATACTCAATCAGCTGAATCTTAGGGCCATATGGAGTCTCAATCTCTATCTGATCAGGTAGAGGATGGGCAGCATCAACCTCCACAAGAACACGAGCAAAAGAAATTTTCTCAAAGTGAGCTTTGAACTTGTCTGTGTACAATGGTTTACCTACTGCACTAGACAATTTACTCAATACTTCTATAGACCAATAGCCCACCGGTAGTCCAGGAAATCAAATCCATAGTGGAACAGTACTCAGTATATCATTCTGAAATGAGAAGTCAATTTCCCAAGGCTTCAATACCATGGGTTTATTCCTGTATGAATAAGGCCCAAATTGAATGTCTAGGTCTCTGTCCTCAATATTATTGAAAAGAAAAATGCAATAACCTTAAGAATGAATCAAAATCCGGGGTTTAGAAACAAAATTCCACACATGCAACACAAAGTTTTCCATAGTTTTCTCATTAGGATTATCTCCAATTATGTAGCCAATTAACGAAGTATTCCAGTAGTCCACCTGAGATTTCAAATCATCTTCACTGATTTTGACTACCTTCTTACCATCTCTGTTAGTAGGAGGCATGAAAGAGAGTGATTTACCCATCTGAGCATTGCGATTACCTCGCACAACCTCAGCAACAGTCGGAATTGATATCTCAGACCCAACTGCATCAGAAAACTGTAAGCGTCTCACAGCAAGACTAGTAGGCACTTCAATTTTGTTCATCGGAGGAGGCATTTCATTCTCGACACCATCTGCATGCTTCATATCTTTTGATTGGAATTTCTGGGGAAGGAAATTACCAAATGTCAGCGGTTCTAGTTCCTTAGTAACACCAGGAGCTGGAGTAACTATTTGAGCAGTAATAGTAGGCACATTTCGCCGGCGACGAGCCATTTTCCTGGCACGAAGGCAGTCTTGCTAACATGCGCCGAGAGCTCACTATTCTATTGCCTTATCATGCGCCCAACTCAACTCCGTTATGTATTTTAATTTAAATAAGGTCATTTCAATAAAAATGGAACATCATGTTATATATATATATTTTTTGATTAGCAGAACTCTAGTTGAAAGGTATCATTTCCCACAATTAAACACTCCATACGAATTTTTTTGGACACTTAACCCTAGATATTTGCCGCCATGCCTCCGCCGTTAGGAATGACGATGGATTTCCAACTGGGAGATTGTTCAATCAAGGCTACTCCAACACTTACGATGATATCATCTTTCTCTCTGGCTACACCGACTTCCCCGTCACGACGTCAACCTCTCCACTAAGCTCAGCCACAACATCCCCTTCCCCATCCCCCACGTCACTTCTCCTATGGACACCGTCACCGAGACCTCCAGGCGGCGCTCGGCAGAATAGGTATCGTTCACTAAACAACACTATCTTTCAACAAGCATCCATTATCCAATGCTGCCAAAGTAATATAATTATCACTACAGTCTAGTAATTGGATAGACTTGCATGTCAATATGAATATGCTATATAGATCTTTTTTAGAATAAAATACTTTGACATTTATATTAGAACTCTCACATTAGATCAGTGTGATAATATTTTCTATATGATAAGTATTTGATATTTATATTTAAATTTACACGTTTGATCAGTTTAGCAAAGCTTTATCCATAAATATGTTTTGGCATGAAATATTTTATGAACTATATACATTTTGGTACGTTTTTTATACCCTTCTATAGAACTAGCAATAATTCTATCTCGCAAAATGAGATTAGTTTCATAGACCTCCCCTTAGGTTTTACTTCGTAGCACTAACTTTTCGTATGTTTTGTGATACTAATTTCGAATATGTATTGCAGGATAATAATTGCACATGTTAACGTTCAATCGCTAAAAAATTTGACGTTCGTAATTTTTACGTAGATTCTCAATCAATTATAAGGAACCAAAATTAAATTTACTTAAAATATTATCTATATGAATGCAACAATTGTGTGAAAGAAAATGTAACAATCTTCAAATGTTATTACACATACATAATACTTTATAGTTGTTCCCTTACGATACATTGACGAGAAACTTTTAGAAAATCATCATATTTTAGTGGTTATTAGCTAGTTGTAACTATCATTTACTATATTACTTTCTATAGTTATATTTTTATATTTTAGACTGTATTCGATGTATTTAATCTACTTTATTCATACAATAGCATTTCTAGGCGTGAAATAGGGGATTATAGCTAGACAGATTTTTGTATTCGGGTGTATTCGACTATATTCATAGCGCAAAACATAGGGTTACAGTTGAACAGATTATTATATTCAAATATATTTTGACTGTATTCACGGCATGAAACAGGGGATTACACTGTTTTTAAATGGAAAGTGAATCAATTAACATAATAGACTCCTAATATAACTCAACAAACTCAATCATAGCACACAAATTTGTATTTTCAATTATAAAAAAGATTCTCAATCGAAAAATACCCCAAAACATAGCAATCTTCAGAGAAATTTTATAATACATCTTAATACATAAATTATATTAATTACAAAAATATATGAATACATTCGTGGAATAAAACGAGACAGTGAATACGATGAAATACATAAAATACAACGAGAGACGTTGAAATACAATGAAAAAAAAGATATCGAATACAATAAAATACATGAAAATACAACGAGATACATTGACATACATTGAAATATATTAACAGAAAATTGAAGTTGCTCAGCCCCAAACTCTGTCGTCTTCATTCAAGAACAACCCTAATGTCATCTCGTCGAGAGGGCCGCGATTCTGACCCGAAACGCCATAGAATTTGAGAAACTTCTAAGTTCTTTACTAGGCTATTACGAGGAAAACACCAAACATAGCAATCTTCAAAGAAATTTTATAATATATCTGAATACATAAATTATATTAATTACAAAAATATATGAATACATTCATGGAATAAAACGAGAAAGTTAATACAATAAAATACATAGAATACAACGAGAGACGTTGAAATACAATGAAAAAAAGATAACGAATACAATAAAATATATGAAAATACGACGAGATACATTGAAATACATTGAAATATATTAACAGAAAATTGAAGTTGCTCAGCCCCAAACTCTGTCGTCTTCATTCAAGAACAACCCCAATGTCATCTCGTCGAGAGGGCCGCGATTCTAACTCGAAACGCCATAGAATTTGAGAAACTTCTAAGTTCTTTACTAGGCTATTACGAGGAAAACATCAAACATAGCAATCTTCAGAGAAATTTTATAATATATCTGAATACATAAATTATATTAATTACAAAAATATATGAATACATTCGTGGAATAAAACGAGACAGTGAATACGATGGAATACATAGAATACAACGAGAGACGTTGAAATACAATGAAAAAAGATAACGAATACAATAAAATACATGAAAATACAACGAGATACATTGAAATACATTGAAATATATTAACAGAAAATTGAAGTTGCTCAGCCGCAAACTCTGTTGTCTTCATTCAAGAACAACCCTAATGTCATCTCGTCGAGAGGGCTGCGATTCTGAAAACACCAAATTCGTGCCAGCACACTAAATCATGTCAAGGATATGACTACAAATATATTCGTGTTTATCGCCAATGACTTAATTTCATTTCACATAACTGGAAAAACTCCATGATTACTATCAATTCATCTTTTTGTTGTTCTACATCTTTTTGGCTAACTGGGAGGTGTGAAAGTAACTCTTTAAACATTGGCCCTCTAATTCTGAGGTGGAAGATGAGAGAGAGGGGATAATAGATATGTGACAGGGGATACGAGAAATTTGAGGGGTTATATGACATTTTAGTGAAGAGAGAAAAATAAGATAAAGCCTGTTTTATTGCTTAAAGGAAGAAGGTAATCATAAATAGATATTTGGCTATAAAAAATCAAAAGGTAGCTATGGAATATAATGTTTTAAAAGGGTATTTATTTAAAATAAATAAGGTATCAACCTTTGCTATTGGAGCTAACTAATCCTACTTTGACTGCTTTGTTATGATTAGAATTATCACGGTCCAAGACCATGATATATATTGTCCGCTTTGACCCAACAGACCTTACAGAGTTATCTCTTGGACTATGCCATTATCGAGTCTAAAAGCGCACATATCGTATGAACTTGTGCTTTTTACTTTTCTCTCCTATTCTGATATGGGGTTCAGCTAAGGCGTCATGTATAATTCTTCTCTAGAAGTTTGCCAACTTAAAAATCTATCAGTCCTGCTTAACCCGTCCTCATCGGCCCGCTCTCCATCATGGAATAGCCTTTGGTTCGTACATGCATTTTTTTTCTCCTCTTGCTTTCCACGCGATAGAAAATGAGAAATAATAATTTACAAAATGTAAAGTAAAACAAATATAGACAAATTACACAAAAATATTATCGCTATTTTTCAAATAAAATAAGTTAAGAAATTGAATCTTTTGTACTTTTGGGGATATCTGAATGAACAGGTGGTACAGAAAAAATTGATAAGTTCATAGAAAGTCTAAAATGAGTAATTTCAAAATTGATATTTAACAACAAACATACTGATTTATTATTAGTTAAATAAATGCAAAAAATAGAAAAAAATAATAATCATTAATAATCTACGATTAATTAATCATTAGGTGCACGCCAATATTGTATATATCCATATATATTTTATTATTCTGGAAGTTCTTACAAAAGATCTTATCTGCACAAATAGTAATCCCAGCCAACTGTAATTCAAACGACTATCTAATTATTTTCTAACCTGTGCAGAGTACTATACTTAATTTTTCTTCTTTGTTAACGCAGATATGCTAATTAATGAATTTGATTGACGAAAGCTACAATTTATGTGGTTCGTGTTATTTAAATTTCTAAATATTAGGAGTTTTTGCATAATTTAAATAGGGAAATACTATTTATTAGCCAATTTTTTTGCTAATATTAAAGTTCTAAATATTAGAGAAATCACTAAATGACTACATTGTCTAGAGTAAAATTTATTTTTAAAGTAAAAAAAATAAAAGATATTTATTACGAACTTTGTACTTTTAATATAGTATAAATAGATATTTTTCAACATGTAATAGAGGTTTTTTTCCAAACATATTCTCTCTTGCCAATCTAAAATCAAAAACTATTTCTAGATATTCATTGTTTATAGCTCGGTCTTGGGTTGGGAAGGGGGGGAGGGGGGTGTTGGTCCACTATAACAAGTAAAAGACAAAGTTTTATTTACAATTGTTGTAGGAGGATTTTTAGAAATATTATTTTCTAAACAAGCCATAGATTAGCAGTCTTGAATAAGTCATGTATTGTTTCCTTGTTTCATGTGTAACAGTTTTAAATGAGTTATCGGTTAGATTTTTTTTATCTGATTTGTAGGTCATAGGAACCTTGTATAATAGCATGTTCTATATATATATATATATATATATATATATATATATATATATATATATATATATATATATATGAGGTAAAGTTTTCTTGTTAGAAATATGATTCCTACTAAAGACAATAACCTTCATATCGAATAATTTGGAATTACAACTGCATGAGCGGAAGCGTACCTGAATCCATATGTGGAAATCCGAAGTCCTCCTTTGGAGATTGTTTGAAAGCTCCTTAGTCCATCCTTTGAAGTATTAGCTTTCACAAGAACTTATCATTAAAACCAAAATTGAGGAATGGTTTTCCACTTGATAGCAAACCAAAATTACTCTCTTGATTTAATGGGAGAATGAAGAGAATTGGAATTACTTGCTTCAAATGGGAACCATAACCCCCCTCTTATAACTTATGAAAAGTCATGAGCATGTAACCATGGTTACATGTATGTAACCTTAGTTAGCCCATCATTAACTAAGGTTACCCTTTTGGGTATCTACACATTAGTCCTACACTTTGTATGACAACACATTGGCCCCCTTAACTTAATGTCCATAAGACCACAAAATTAGGCCAAACCAAAAGATAGCACATAACATATAATTTATCCATATATTGTTCATATGTATGTAGATATAAGTCCATATATCTTACAATCTCCCACTTGGACGAGATACACATACATATGTACAAACCTTATCATTATATGTTACAAACCTTAGGAGCTCAAAATCTTGCTATCAAAATAAAATTGTCATGAACAATCTGGTCCATCAATCATACCAACATAGGACCTAAGAGCTCTTGTTACTCATTCGTAACTCGAACCAACATAGATCACGTATATCAATATAACCAACGACATGGATCAAGTGTAGGTATGTAGCATGGAAATAACATAAAGTGTGGTCAATATAATGTCTATTTCCAACTGGTTCTCTTTATTGAGATCAATCATAAACTGTAAGAGTACAAAAACTTTAAAACTGAATATCTGCGCAGATATAACTGAATTACTGAATTTTTGAAAATAATGGAAAATATATAAATGTGCAATACAAACTCCCACTAAAATACATAATCCTTATCTGATTTGACACCCATACAAGCAATATGCTCAAGAAATACTTTTGGTGTCAATCCCTTAGTGAGCGGATCCGCAAGCATGGAGTTTGTACTTATGTACTCAATGCACAATTGTCCATTTTGTACTCTTTCTTTAACAACCCGAAATTTGACGTCCATATGTTTTGCTTTCGTCAAACTACTGTTGTTATTAGCATAAATGACTGCTGATCTGTTGTCACATAATAGCCTAAGTGGCTTTTGAATGCTGTCAATAATACGCAGTCCACCAACAAAATTCCGCAGCCATAATGCCTCATTGGATGCTTCATAACATGCCATAAACTCCGCTTCCATGGTGGAAATGGCTGTAAGAGTTTGCTTGATGCTTCTCCAAGAGATAGCACCGCCCACAAGCATGAAAATATAGCCTGAAGTAGACTTCAAACTATCCTGACATCCGGCAAAATCAGAGTCGGTATACCCAATGATCTCAAGCTGGTCCGATCTCTGATATGTAAGCATGTTATCCTTTGTTCTCTGTAAGTACCTCATGACCCTTTTGGCTGCTTTCCAATGGTACATACCCGGATTACTAAGATATCTGCCTAACATCCCAACAATGTATGCTATATCAGGTCGTGTACATACCTGAGCATACATCAGACTACCTACAGCCGAAGCATACGGCGTCTTCTGCATTTCTGAAATTTCATAATTATTATTTGGGCACTGTTTGAGACTAAACTTGTCTCCCTTAGCAACAGGGGTGCTGCCTGGTTTACAATCCTGCATGCCAAATCTTTTCAGAACCTTATCGATATAGCCCTTTTGTGACAGACCGAGAACACCTTTTGAGCGATCTCGTATTATCTGAATTCCTAATACAAAAGAAGCTTCACCAAGATCTTTCATTTCAAATTTCTTTGAAAGAAATTTCTTAGTTTCAAGTAATAATGCTATATCGTTACAGGCAAGCAGTATGTCATCGACATATAAAACCAGAAAAATATACTTACTCCCATTGAACTTATGGTATATACAGTCATCAGCAATATTCGGTTCAAAACCAAAAGATGTAATGACTGCATGAAACTTATAATACCATTGACGGGAAGCCTGCTTGAGCCCATAGATGGATTTCTTTAATTTGCAAACCCTTTTCTCTGATTCATCCGAAATAAAGTTTTCAGGTTGCACCATATAAATTGTTTCCTCAATGTCACCATTGAGAAATGTTGTCTTAACATCCATCTGATGAAGTTCAAGATCAAAATGTGCTACTAATGCCATAATAGTCCTGAAAGAGTCTTTCGATGAAACTAGAGAGAAAGTCTCTTTATAATCAATGCCTTCTTTCTGAGTGTAGCCTTTTGCGACAAGACGAGCTTTGTACTTAATAACATTGCCCTCTGAATCCC
The DNA here is from genome assembly GCA_034376525.1 of Nicotiana benthamiana. Classification (NCBI taxonomy): domain Eukaryota; kingdom Viridiplantae; phylum Streptophyta; class Magnoliopsida; order Solanales; family Solanaceae; genus Nicotiana; species Nicotiana benthamiana. The sequence goes on along the minus strand of CM067335.1, from coordinate 124,150,604 downwards.
TTTTGGTTTTAAAAATCCATTTACAACCAATAGGTTTAATACCTTCGGGCAATGTAACAAGCTCCCAAACGTCATTATCGCTCATAGACTTCATCTCATCATTCATGGCATCAATCCACTTTTGAGAGTTAGAACACTTAATGACTTGACAGAAGTTGATTGGATCATCTTCCTCAAGTCCAATATCACTTTCTTGTTCTTGGAGAAATACAATATAATCATCCGGTATTGCATTTCTCCTCTCTCTAGTGGATCTCCTTAATGGCATTTCAGTTTCTTGAGGTTGTTGAGTTTGATTTTCATTAGTAATTTCAGGATCCTGATTGGGGAGATTTTCGATATTGTCTTGAACTGGAGTTGTATGATCCGTGTCAGGAATGAGAACACCCTGACCAAGATCAACAATTTGAGGGAAAGACACATGTTCTTCCTCAAAGACAAAATCTCTAACAACTTTATCTCCCCACCCCCCCAAACTCAATATCCTCAAAGAACCTAACATTACCCGTCTCAAAAATAGTTCGTGATGTGGGATCATAAAACTTAAAACCCCTGGATTTTTCATAGTATCCAACAAAATAGCTACTAACCGTCTTAGCATCCAGTTTCCTTTCATTCGGCCTATAAGGCCTTGCCTCAGCTGGACAACCACAAATGTGTAAATGCCGAATACTGGGTTTATGCCCAGTCCAAAGTTCATATGGGGTTTTGATTGTAGCTTTTGTTGGAACTCTATTAAGAATGTAAGTTGCGGTTTTTAATGCTTCACCCTAGAGTGAGTCTGGTAAAGTAGTACGACAAATCATACTTCTTACCATATCCTTAAGGGTCCGATTTCGTCTTTCAGCTACACCATTCATCGTAGGACTTCCTGGCATAGTATACTGAGGGACGATCCCACACTCATCTAGGAATTTAGCAAAAGGCCCTAGACGTTGTTCACCGGAACCATCATATCTGCCATAGTATTCACCACCACGATCAGATCTAACGGATTTAATTCTTTTGCTTAGTTGATTTTCAACTTCAGCCTTAAATGATTTGAACACGTCTATGGATTGGGACTTTTCATGAATAAGATATAGGTACCCATAACGAGAGTAATCGTCTATGAATGTGATAAAGTATTGTTGACCATTCCGACAAGGAGTAGGAAATGGCCCACAAATATCCGTATGTATCAATTCTAAGACGTCCGAAGCTCTCTTAGCACCTAATCTCGTCTTGTTTGTTTGTTTTCCCTTGATACACTCAATACAAATTTCCGAATTTGAGGTATCAAGAGAATCAAGAATTCCATCTGACACAAGTTTCTGAATTTTTTGAATGGATATGTGACCCAAACGTTTATGCCAGAGTGATATAGAATTCTCATTAGTTAATTTTCTTTTAGTACCACTTAAACTTGTATGCAAAGTTTCTTTATTTGAAGTTATTGTATCAACCAAATATAGGCTATCAAACGTTGATAAAACGCCAGTACCAATAAGATTTGAATTCCGAAAGAGACTAACTTTATTATCCCCAAATGTACATTTATAACCGGATATGTCCAATTGGGGAACCGAAATTAAATTCCGTCTAAAAGACGATACAATAAAGTCTCATCCAAATCTATATGAAAATCGGTCTTAAACAACAACCTAAATTTGCCAATAGTTTCAACTGGCACCTTCTTGCCATCACCCACATAGATGTATCTTTCACCATTAATTGGTTTTCGGTAATTCAGGCAACCCTGCATTGATATACTTATGTGAGTAGTAGCAGCAGAATCTACCCACCAAGTATCTTTAGGTACTGAAATTAATTAACTTCAGAACAAACAAGAGAAATAAATGTACCTTTTCTCGCACGCCAGGCACGATACTTGGTACAATCTTTCTTCACATGATTAGTCCCCTTACAGAAAAAAACAACCTAATTCAGAATTTCAACCTTAGGTTCCTTATGTTGCTTAATCTTGGGCTTTGCAACCGCAACTTCCTTACCTTTCCTCTTCTTAGAATCCTTAGAAGAGGATGCCAAATGAGCACTTTCTGCCTTATCTTGCTTCAGCCTTTCCTCTTCTTGCACACAGTGTGAAATGAGCTCATTAAGAGTCCATTTCTCCTTCAGGCAGTTATAACTGACCTTAAACTGATTAAAGTGTGCAGGAAGAGATATCAAAACTAAGTACACAAGCAGTTCCTCAGGTAATACTAGCTTGAGTGACTTAAGTTTCGAAGCAAGATGAGACATTTCCAAAATGTACTTCCTAATGTTTCCCTTACCCTTATACCTCATTGAAACAAGTTTACTCAATAGTGTACTTGTTTCTGCCTTTTCGTTTTGTTCAAAACGCTTTTCAAGGTTTGCAAGGAAAACTTTGGCATTAGCTTCATTATTCATAGTGCCCCTGAATGATTCTGGAATTGCACGTTTCATAATCATTAGACTCATGCGATTTGAGCGTTCCCACTTCAGAAGAAGATGTATCCTTAAGAGAAGCAGATTGCTCAATCCGAAGAGCAAGGTCCAAATCCATGCAACCGAGAACAATCATAATGTTCTCTTTTCATTCCTTAAAGTTTGTGCCGTTAAGCACAGGGATGCTATTAATGTTTGCAGATATCGAAGCAGCTGAAGAATTCACTGAAATAGAACAAAGGATTACTTAATACATGCTTACAACATTACTTGAACTTTAACTTTATAGATTCAAAATAGGCATATCCCATTACAAGATACCTAGCACAACATTGACTTTAGTCTTTGGACAGAAAATCAACTTGTAAGTGGTACTCTTGGTGTAGTGATCAAATATAGACAATAAACTCCTGTCAAATATCAAGCCTTCCTTTGGGCCGACTTAATATTCACATGGAAAACCAAATAATTGTCTCATATTTATCACCACAAGGATGTTCGAATTCCTGCCAAATAACACCTTCCTTTGGGCCGATGTTAAACGCATGGAAAACTAACATCCACACTCACCTTATATTTCAAGATCAATCAATCTACACAATAGAGGTTACTTTGGCAACATAATGCTTCAATTGACTAATTTAAAATATTAGATGCTATAAACTTTAGTTCCTTAAGCCATATTATGAATCTCACATAAATATGCTACATGTTTTGACATGTAACAAACTGAATATTAATTGTTTTAACCTTAATTGGACAATACCAAAGTCTTAAGCATGATGGACTAAAACAATTAATATTAAAACTGAATATTAATTGACATATAATAAATGTACAATTAAAAATCTGAATTCATATAATATATAAATATATTATATTGTGGGCCATAAATTGATTATATTAAAGAAAATATGGTTTTCTTTAATAAAAGTCATCTTTATGCTTTAATAGTGGTGTGACCACTCAAAACCTTTAATGGTGGACCAAATCAATTATATTTTCATTAATAATAATGAAAATATAATCTGAAAAATTTTATAATGCTAATGGGACATGTATTGATTATTATTAATAAAATTATGGATTACTTTATTAATGGTCATCTTTTAGCTTTAATAGTGGTGTGGTCATAAATTTACTTAAAAAACTTTAATGGTGGACCAAAGTAATCATTTTTATTAATAATAATCAATATATTCAGGCTCACTGATCCACCACAATCGATTGTTCTGGCATTTTAAAAAAAAGTGTTTTACTTACTGGACCAGTACAATCGATTGTACTCAACCATACAATCGATTGTTACTGATATTAGGAAAAATTTCCAACTCACTGGATCAGTACAATCGATTGTGTCATCCACACAATCGATTGTGTAATCCACAAAATCGATTGTGTCATTCATACAATCGATTATACTGGTATTTCATAAAACGTTTCACTTTACTGGACCAGTACAATCGATTGTTGTATCCACACAATCGATTGTAATGGTATCTTTTAAAACGTCATAACTTTCTGGACCATAACAATCGATTGTACTCAACAATACAATCGATTGTTTTGGTACACAATCGATTGTAATACAATCGATTGTCATTAGGCAGTGAGCAAAATTATGATTTACAACATGAATCTAAAGCATGAAAACATGTTGTTCATCAACCAAAACCGAATCCTAAATCAATGTTTTAATTCAAGTATTGATTACAAGATATTAAAACATCATAACATTCATAAACTTCATGCTACTTCATGGTACTAGAATTTTCATAAACAAAATTCTAACTTTACTTGAACATGAATCCTAACATAACATGAATCTTATGAACATCCAAATTATCCAAAAAATGAAGGTGGCTCTGATACGAATTGTTAGAAATATGATTCCTACTAAAAACAATAACCTTCATATCGAATAATTTGGAATTACAACTGCATGAGCGGAAGCGTACCTGAATCCATATGTGGAAATCCGAAGTCCTCCTTTGGAGATTGTTTGAAAGCTCCTTAGTCCTTCCTTTGAAGTATTAGCTTTCACAAGAACTTATCCTTAAAACCAAAATTGAGGAATGGTTTTCCACTTGATAGCAAACCAAAATTACTCTCTTGATTTAATGGGAGAATGAAGAGAATTGGAATTACTTGCTTCAAATGGGAACCATAACCCCCCTCTTATAACTTATGAAAAGTCATGAGCATGTAACCATGGTTACATGTATGTTACCTTAGTTAGCCCATCATTAACTAAGGTTACCCTTTTGGGTATCTACACATTAGTCCTACACTTTGTATGACAACACATTGGCCCCCTTAACTTAATGTCCATAAGACCACTAAATTAGGCCAAACCAAAAGATAGCACATAACATATAATTTATCCATATATTGTTCATATGTATGTAGATATAAGTCCATATATCTTACATTTCTTACTTGCATCATTATGCTTCCATATCTGTAGTAAGAGGTCGAGTTTCCTCCTTGTGAGCAATTTTTTTAGCGGCTTTAACAAGTTGTACCCTTAAAAATTCTTTTTTGGAAATTTTCCGATTGCATCCATACTTTTTTCAAAAAATTTTGAGCACCCACTAAGGTTCGGGCATAACAGATTTGTTCGTCTTCTCCGGTGCTTTAATGATCCGACCAGTCATTTTGGACTTTACATCTCATTCGGCGATTTGAGATCGTGAATAGATTTATATGATGTATTATGACTTGTGTATATGGTTGTTTTCGATGTTCGAGAGGTTCGGGATTGATTTGACAGAGTGATTCTCAATTCGAAAGTTTTAAGTTGGAAGAGTTGATTAATGTTTGACTTTTGGGTAAATGAGCGTGGAATCAAGATTTGATGGTTTCAGTAGTTTTTATGGTGATTTTGGACTTGTGCGTTTGTTCTTATTGAATTTGAGTGTTTCTAGAATGTTTTGGCTCTATTTAGCGAAAGTTGACAATTTGAAGGTTTGCAAAATTTATAGGTTTGACCGGAATTTAACTTTGATATTATCGGGTCCGGCTGGTATTCCGGGACTTTGGTTAGGTTCATTTAGTGTATTAAAACTTGTGCGGAAAGTTTGATTGTGATATAGAATGTCTAAATATGATTCGGATGAATTCGGCAAAATTGGAACTTTGAAAGTTTAAGAGTGATTTTAATTTTCAATTCGTGATTTTGATGTTATTTGCGATATTTTGAGCTTTTGAATAAGTTTGAATATTTTATAAGGATTTGTCAGTATGATTGGATTGGGTCTCAAGGGGCTCGAGTGTGTTTTGAGGTGATTTCGGACCATTTCTATATGTTTTGAGCAGTTGAGTTGCTGGTATTTTGTAGTGCTTTGCGATCCTGAAACTAGGCTCGTGATTGTGAAGAAGGATTTGGGGCTATGTGCTTTGCATTGATACGGGTTCCTTCACGTTCACATACTGTTAGCTTGCGTGTGGTGTCAATGGTTCATTTCGGCCAATTATTTTATAAAATTTGTACCATACTAATTTTCGGTTATTCTATTATGTACAACTAAAATTAAACTTTTCAAAACTGTCCCAATCATGTCGGTTTCTCTTTCGTATCGGTACGGTTTGGTTAATTTTCAGTATTTTGTTAAATATCCTGAAAAGTTACCAGTAGAAGTAGAATGCAATAACATACATTGTTCTTTTATAGGATTTAGCAAAACTCTCTAGACATTTTAACTATTTAAATGGTGATGAATTAAAAAAAAAAGATGACTAGAGTATAGATCCATCAACTATGCAAAAACAACATAGAAGAAACCAAACAAAGGCAAAAAAAAGTATATATCACACAAGTGGAAAGATATTAAGCAAGCTAGGATTCAAGAATAAAGTCTATAGAAGATTAAATATTCAAAAAGATAAATCTAAATTATATAAAAGAAAACACATTCAATATATTGCAGTTTGTACTCATAATCGATAGAATACTTTATTTCTTGCTAATAAAGATACTTGAAATAACTTAGATTTAGTAGAAGTTTAATAGGTTTTAGGAATTAGTATTTTGAGTTTGATTATTGTTGGCTTCTAATAGTTTTGATAATTCTAAGACCCAAGAAAAATTTAATGCATTATTATTTTTATACTTACTAGATAAATATATTTTTCACATGTAAAATTTATTCGATATGGTTCGATATTTTTTGGGTTTATTTTTATAAAATAAAAAATTTATCCTAATTATCGGTGCAATTATAAATTTATATAAAAACCTATGGTTTCTTAAGAAAACCAAAAAGTCAGTTCGGTGTGGTACAATTTGGTCAATTTAGTCAGTTTTTGAATATCCATTGACGCCCCTACATATCTTTGTTCGGGTTCGCATAGAGGGAGAACATGGTTGGTGCTCTTCATCATGTTCGCTTAGTCAGACGCGTTCGTGATATTATGGGAGCAGCAAACCGTCGTGATTGCGTGGGCTATTTTGTGATTGTATAGTATATTTTCCTAAGCAACAATATTTTTTGCCTCGCGAACTCGAGACTTGTGCCGTGTTCGCAAAGAGAACTTCTGGAAAAATTATTTAAAATGTTATTTCGGGACTTTTACCCATTCTCTCATATTGAGCCCTAGAATTCGAGAAGAGGAGATTTTGAGGAGAAGTTTCACTACTACATTGGAGGTAAGAAATTTTCACTTAAATTTAATTTTACATATTGATTCCCCATGGATTTATACACCTAAAAAATGAAATTTTGAAATTGAGACTTTTGCCTATAATTTTAAAAAAGTGTATTTTGGGAGTTTTACCATTGATTTAGACTCGGATTTGAAAACTAATCATATATCTAGACTTAGGAGGTCACGAGTCATTGAATTTTGGTATTGATTTTGAATTTCAGGCACGTGGTCCGAGTTGACTTTTTGAGAATTCGACAAAAATTGAACCTTTATGATTTAGGATCGCTTCCTATAGCATTGTTTGACTTCCTTGGATGATGTCGGGCTTAGATTTTTGTGATTGGAGGGTTAAGAACGAGATTTTGATGCGATTGGAGGTTAACGCTAGCCCAAAAAAAGGTAAAAATCTTGGCTAACGTTGTTAAGAGGGGAATATTGAAATTTGACTTGATAATTGCTATGTGTAAAAGGTATTGGTGGTGGTGTCTATGCAAAGTGGCGACCCAAGTTTATATCATGTCCGAGATATATTTGAGATACTTTATGCATTGTTTTAATTAAGTACTTATTTAGATTCATTATGTATTTGACTTATATGACTATATTTTCTCTCTTATTCATATTAGAAATTATGCCAAAGTTTATCATTATTTATGAATACTTGAGAGGTTGTTCGTAATATGTTGAATTGCTTGAATCATTTGTAATTATATAGAAATTTCATAAGCACATATCCGCATAATTATTATTAACTCCTTGTGCATTTTTTATCTATTAGTTCTTGGGCATATGCATACGTATTATATTCAGGGGCGGACCCAAGTGGTGAGAAGTAGGTTCAACTGAACCGACTTCGTTATAAAATAATACTGTGTACATGTATAAATTATGACTAAAGCAAGATAAATTTTGTATAGAAATTATTTTTGAACCCACTTATACTGCTTATGTTAGTAGTGGAATTCTCTGACTGAACCCTCTTGCACAAAATCCTGGGTCCGCCACTGATTGAATTTGGATGCTTTATTTGGACTGGGACTGCGCACGAAACTTTAAAGTTTGTGCGGTTGAGATACAGTTATGGCACAAGATATCAAGGCAGATATTTGATTATAAGTGAGCTATCAAGCTCCCGTTACTCCGAAGTCAGGTAAGTACATATGTTACTTTGGACCCTCTGAGTATAGTTGATACATGGATTGCATATTGAGTCGATACATAATCGAGTTTCAGTAATACATGGATCTTGTATTGGTTATGGTAAGAGACAGAGTTTCGAGCATGCATAGATACCCTGACTCATTTAAAAGCATTCATTTAAATGCTAAATATCACATGTCACCTATATACGCTAGTTAGGAGCCTGACTCCATTGATTGAAGCATGCCATCTTAAAGCATGCTTTATTGTATTGGGGAAAAAATTATATTTAAGGAAACGTGTCAAGACACGTAGACTGATTGAATGATCAACGAATGACTGCTAGCCAAGAGGCACGAGCTGCAATGTTACGAGCAAATGACAGAAGAAGAGGCATAGGTAGTTATTCAAATAACTCAGCACCCCTACCTATTGAAGTCATTTATATCCGAGGATCAAAAAGAATGAATCTGACAATAGAAAAGAATGCAGATACGATATTTAATGGACATTAAATATGGAATACGTCAGGGAATTTGTATTGAATGTAATGATTATGTAATGTAGCATTCAATGTCTTTAATTACTCATAATAGTCTCATTATGATTCGGGCAAAACATATATCTTTAGGACACCTATAAAAGGAAGATATCTGATCAGTTGAGGACACGAAATCATTGGAATATATCTTGGTTTACTTGTTTTTCTCATGTAATACTCTTTTGCTACCTAAATTATTTCTTTTTATACATTCTTTTGATTATCAGTAACATGTGTTCTTCTAAATTCTAGCTTTGACTAAAATTTTATTTTTTGGTTAAACAAATTGGCTCCGTTATCGGGAATCTGATAATCTATTTTCTCTCGCTTAAATTTTCTTGTTGATTAACTATGTCGAACAACAATGCTAACACTCGAGGAAACCAAGAAAACCAACAAAATCAGGGAGATCCATACGATATTAACACTTCAATTCCCACTCCACAAGGCTCTCCCCAACAATCTCGTGAAGGAACCCCTGATGGGTCTCAAATGAATGAGCATGCTCAATTTGAGAATTCTGAAACTGTTGATGACGCTTTGCAGAAACTAATTGCTGCTCAGGTCAATAAAGTTGTTGAAGCGCTTGTTAACCGGTTACCTATTGTAACCCTTGCACCGACTCCAAATAATAACACTTTGGAAAACCCTCATTCTGGACTTGTCAACTCAGACAACAGAGGAACTCCCAATGAATCCCAAGAGAGGAAACCAGGTAATGTGGTTAATTCTGATTTACTAAACTTAGTACTAACCTTGCAGAGAAAACTCAAGGAACAAAGTGAGCGCATAGAGCAGATGCCTTGGGTGCCACATGTAATCAAAAGAGTGGATATGGATCGATATTTGCAACAACCCTGAAAGCCAAATGCTGCTCCACTTCAACTTCTAAAAAAGTTCAAAATGCCTGACATTCCAAAATATGATGGAACGTCAGACCCACAAGACCACATGACTACATTCATGACGAGTGTAAAAAGCAACGACTTGACTAAGAAGGAGATTGAATCTGAATTAGTTAATAAATTTGGTGAAACACTCACTAAAGGAGCGCTCACATAGTACTTTCTTCTACCTGAAAATTCTATAAATTCTTTTGCTGAGCTTGCAGATTCTTTCATTAAATCACACTCGGGAGCCCAAAAGGTAGAAAAAAGAATGGAAGATGTTTTCAAGATTAAGCAAGGGGACTGAGAATTGCTTAGAGAATTTGTGGAAAAATTTCAGCGTGAAAGAATGACATTGCCATATGTACCTAACAACTGGGCAGCGATAGCTTTCGCAAGCAATTTGAATGAAAAAAGCTCGAAAGCCACGAGGAGACTCAAAGAAAGCCTTCGAGAATTCCCAGCTACAACATGGAATGACGTTTATAAAATGTATAGCACTAAGCTGAGGATTGAGGAAGATACCGTTCCATAATTTCAAAAAGAAGAAAAGGTAAGTTCAAGACGTGCAGAGACCGAAAAAAGATCCGGTAAAAATAGATACGGGCCTTACACGAGACCTGAGAGAAAGGACTCACGATAAAGACAAGATAATCAAACGTACGATCATAGACCAAGAAATAGAGAATCAAGTTCTTCATCAAAGTTTAGAAATGATCGAAATAACTACGAGTCACGAGATGACGATACAAATTTAAAAGCAAGACTTGGTGGCTATAACTTCAACGTCAGCACCTCCGAGCTCATGGCTATTTTGAGAAGCATGTGAGGTAAGGTTCGATGGCCAAAAGAAATGAGATCGAATCCAAACACGAGCAACCCTGATCATTGGTGCGAGTTTCATAATGACCACAGACATAAGACAACCGACTGCAGATAACAAAGTAAAGTTGATTATTTATTGAAGCAGGATATCTCACTGAGTTGTTCAGCAAGAAAGGCAAGCAAGCTTACATGAAAAATAGGTAGGAGCCTCCAAAACTACCGTACCCCCAAAGGACTGTCAATTTCATAAGTAGAGGTGAAGATATCAATGGTATATCATACACGACCGCTAACAAGATTTCAAAAATAAGAATTACCCAAGGGAAACAGGTGCGACACATCTTAGAAGAAGACAACATTACATGCAACGATGCAGATGCAGATGGCATATTAATATCGTATAATGACACACTGGTAATATCTTTAATTGTATATGATACTAATGTAAAGCGAGTTTTAATTGATCTAAGTAGCTCCTTGAATATTAGTTTTCTAAGAGTATTGTGTGAAATGCAAGCCAAAGACAAAATAATACCAAAGGTCCATACTCTATCTGGATTCGATAATTCCAATGTGATCACGAAAGGGGAGGTAACTCTTATCTCATTTGCTAAAGGTGTCAACAAAAATATAAAGTTCCAGGTAGTAGATATGGAGATGACTTACAGCATGATTCTTGGGAGGCCATAGATCCACGAAATGCATGCAATACCTTCAACTTTGCATCAAGTTATTAAATTTCCATCGCCATGGGGAATCTGTCAAATTCGTGGAAATCAACATACATCCAGGGTGATCAACTCCGTTGCAGATACAAGCACGAGAAATGAAGGTAAATAGCAACCACATAAGGCAGTTGAGTTCACCACAACACACACCTCAACTGAACAAGGGCAAATAGATATAGACTCAAGACCTGATACTATTCAAGAACCAGAAGAAAATGAAAATATCAAAACCATAATAGAAAAATTGGAGCCCATCGTGTCATTTGCTCAATTGCCTAATAGGAAAGTTTATGTTGGAGCTAATCTTAGCCAAGGAATAAGAGGTAAGTTAATTGAATTTTTGAAAACTAACATGGACTGCTTTGCTTGGTCCCACTCTGACATGACAGGGATTCCACCGGAGGTGATGACTCATAAATTAAATGAAGATCCCTTGTACCCTCCTATCAAACAAAAGAAAAGAAATCAAGGAACTTTCAAGAATCAGGTGATTCAAGATGAAGTCCAAAAAATGCTGAAAATTGGTTCTATTCATGAGGTAACGTATCCTAACTAGTTAGCTAATACTATTGTGGTTTCAAAGAAGAACAGTAAGTGATGAGTTTGTGTAGAGTATACTGATCTGAATAAAGCTTGCCCTAAAGATTCTTTTCCACTTCCACACATAGATCAACTGATTGATGTGATTGCAGGTCATGAGCTATTAAGATTTTTAGATGCATATTCAGGTTATAATCAGATTAAAATGGATCGGGAGATAAGGAAAAAACTTCATTCAGAATAGACAGGGGGACTTATTTTTATAAGGTAATGCCCTTTGGTCTAAAGAATGCAGGTGCAACGTATCAAAGGTTAGTTACCAAAATATTTCAAGAACATTTAGAAAAAACATGGAAATATATATAGATGATATGCTTGTTAAAACTAAGTATTCAAAGGATCACATCTCTCATTTATCTGATAAATTTTTAATTTTGCGCAAATTTAATATGAAGTTAGACACCGATAAATGTGCATTTGGTGTTGCATCAGGTAAGTTTTTGGGTTTTCTTGTCTCTAACCGTGGTATTGAAGTAAATCCTGCACAGATTAAGGCCATTGAAGAAATCCCCGATATACTTCCAAACAAGAAAGAAGTTCAAAGATTAATAGGGAGAATTGCAGCTTTGGGGAGATTCATTTCTAAGTCATCAGAGAAATGCTTTAAATTCTTCTCGGCCCTGAAAAAGCAGGATCATTTTAAATGGAATGAAGAATGTCAACAAACACTCACAAATTTGAAAATGTACTCATCAAATCAACTTTACTGGTAAAACCAAAGGCATGGGAAAGACTACTATTTACCTTGCCATTTTAGAAATAGCGGTAAGTGTTGTCTTGGTCCGGGAGGAGCAAGGTAAATAATCCCCCATCCATTATGTCAGATCTTTGTTAGATGAAGAAAAACGGAATCTTCATTTAGAATAACTTGCACTTGCATTAATTATGAAATCTAGGAAGTTAAGATCTTATTTTCAGTGTTATCCTATTGTTGTAGTAACTGCTTACCCTTTATGAAATATATTGCATAAACATACGTTATCAGGAAGATCGGCTAATTGGGCTACAGAGTTAAGTGAATACTAAATCACCTATCAACCTAGGGCTGCTATAAAATCACAAGTATTAGCCGATTCGTGGCTGATTTTAGCTAAGGTATGCAATTAGAAGTAGAAAAAGAATTACATGTGTTCAATGGAGCTAACCCAGTAACTTGGACTTTATTCACTGATGGTTCATCTAACATAAAAGGTGCAGGTTTAGGTATTATTTTGGTACCACCTACGTGTGAAAGCATTCAACAACCTATTAAATGTAACTCAATAACTAACAATGAAGCAGAACATGAGGATGTGATTGCAGGTCTAGAATTGGCGCGAGAGCTTGGCATAAATCAGATTATAATTAAGAGTGATTTAGAACTAGTGGTTAATCAAATACTGGGAACTTATACAACTAGAGAAATCAGGATGCAGCAGTACCTAGAAAAGATACGGGAATTGATAAAGCAATTTTAAACTTGGAAAGTTACACAAATACCTAGGGATGAAAATGTTGAAACAGACTCATTAGCTAACCTCGCGTTTGCGGCTGATGTGGCAAGCGATGAAAACGCCTCAGTTATACATTCATTTCATTCATTCTCGACCCTGATAAGAATGATTTAAATTTTAACAATTTAACTTAGGATTGAAGGAACGGGATTGTTGCTTTTTTTGCAGTATGGTACCGTGCCTGATGATAAGAAGAAAGCTCATGAGCTTTGAAAAAAGGCTATCTGGTATTGCTTAAAGCAAGGCAATTTATATCATAAAATGTTCAGTGGACTTTTAGCAAGATGTATCAGACCTTCCCAAACAGAGTATGTAATGACAGAGATTCATGAGGGGCATTGTGGGAATCACGCAGTAGGAAAATCATTGGTAAGAGCCCTTATTAGAACAGGCTATTATTGGCCTAAAATGGAAGAAGAAGCAGAAAGTTTCGTGGCTAAATGCGATAAATTCCAAAAGTACAACAACAATATACACAGACCTGCGGATTTATTACATCCAGCAATCGTACCATGGCCATTTATGAAATGGGAAATGGATATTTTTGGTCTATTACCACAAGCAAAAGGACATGTAAAATTTCTGTTCATACTTACTGATTACTTTACTAAATGGGCAGAGGCAGTCATATTTAAACAGGAATGAGAAAAGAAAGTCAAGGATTTCATTTGGAGGAATATCATATGCCAATTCGGTGTACCGAAGGAGATTGTGTATGATAATGACAATCAATTTATAGGAGCTCAAATCACTGAATTTTTTAAAGTTGGCAAATTAAAAGTATTACGTCAACACCTTATCGCCTAATGGGTAATGGGCAAACGGAATCGACAAACAAGGTTATTTTCAGCAATCTAAAGAAGCGATTAGAAGAATCAAAATGTAACTGGCATGAAGTATTACCCAGAGTTTTATGGGCATATCACACAACTGCAAAAACAAGCACGGGAGAAACACCGTTTTCATTAGTTTATGGAGCTGAGGCTCTAATTCCCGTTGAGATAGGAGAGACAAGTACACAATAGGTAACACAAGAATCTAATGACGAGGAAATGAGGGTCAATCTTGACTTACTCGAAGAGAGGAGAGAAGCTACATTAATAAGAATGACAGCACAGAAACAGGTTATAGAACGATATTACAATCGAAACGCACGCCTCAGTTCTTCAAAGTTGGGGACTTCGTGCTTAAAATGGTTTTTCTATCTTCGAAGGCAACTAACCAGGGTAAATTAAGTCCAATGGGAAAGACCCCATAGAGTTCGTAATATAGCAGGAAAAGGAGCATATGAACTGGAGACAGTGGATGCAAGATACTTCCTTCACATTGGAATGCTATTCATTTGAAGAGATATTATTTCTAAGCAATACTCACGGCCAAGTATCGTTATTTTAAGTTGAATTTTTAAATTGTTAAGATTTTATTAACGATTTTAGATGATAGGAAAAAAAGCTAACCTGTACTAAATGATGAGTCACGACTTGTAAGGCACACAGAATAACTTAAAATTCCTGACCTAGGTTTACAATTATTCTGATAGAAACTTAAATAGGTTAAGCAGTCTTCATCTATGATCACATCTCCGAGTCCTGTATGTTTTTCCTTTTCACGGAAAAGACCAAATGAGAGAAACTATCAGGTGCTCGAGGCTTCATACTTCAACACTCAAACACTTGGGGGACTATATAATATGCATAGACATGTGTATACAAAAGTCATGAAGTCAGAAGTGTGTATAAAGAAAGACCTAAAGTCACAAGATGAAGCCATGAGTTAAGGTCAAAGAGAAACCTAACTATAGTTAGGGTAAAGGCTATATACTGAAAACCTTGTCTATTATTCTTCTTTTGTAAAAATCTGTTATAAGAAAAACAGTTACGAGAAAGTTATAGATGTACCTTAAATACATGTAAAGTATTATTTAAAACTTGTTAAGTATTGTTCAAAACTTATCAAAGTTATTTCAAAGAAACATGTGTGTTCCTATTTCTTTTATCATATGATAACACCATTATGAAGTTGAGATGTCTTCTTCATTAAGTGTCGAAATATAAAAGGGCCCTATTTTAAAAAACTCATGTTTAAGTTAATTAGCCATGAGATTAACAGAAGGATTTTTATAGGACAAAAATGCAAAATTATTTTGTAAGTCCTTAAAAAGAAAATAAAGGCAAGAGTAAATATAATAGAATTTTGAAATACTAACATAAAGAACTTCTTAATAAGAAAACTTAAGACTAAGTACGAACTTAATCCTAAAACTAGGAAATTGTTTATTCAAATCACCCCATAAAAGACTTGGGGACTTGCATCTCCAAAAATTAACCCTCAATAAAGCTAAGGGTTTGATTATAAGTTTTTCAAATAAAAACAAAGTCATTAAAGTTGATCATCGAGAAGTTTGTGGAACTGAAACGGATCAATAGCAACATGCTCAATTTGGGCAGGTACATCAGCTATCATAGGTTCAACTTGGCTTTTAGCAGTAGGCTTGGTTGGGCTTGAATGAGTCACAATACCAAAATAACCTTCAACATTCACGGAAGCTTCAGCCATAGGGGAAGGGAAATCCTGGGGTTGCTGAGCTTTTTCAATGTTTTCATTGATCTTAGCTAATTCTAACTCTAGGTTGAAGTTCTGTTGATCGGCTTCAATCAGGGTATCATGACGAGAATTCGAAAATGCCCAACTTACCTCAACAATAGACTTTTCTTCAAGGGACTCATAATCCTTTTCCCAACCAGCAATCTCATTCTTTATCTTTTCATTTTCAGCCAAGGCAAAGTTATAAGAAGTTTGAAGAGAAGCGTGGGAGCTCTCTAAAGCACGCATCTTATCAAAAGAGACTCGAAGGTCTTCTTGTGATTGAGTTAAACTTTGTACGAGCTCCCTTGCATAAACTTCTTTTTGACTTAAGAGAGCCTTCAACTATTTGATCTCCTCACTGGCTTTAGATAACTGTTCTAAGAAGGTCGATTCGAGACGTTTTTTCTCTTTTTCTGCTTGGCTTGAGGAAGCTTTTGCAATTGCTAACTCTGAAGTTAAGGCCTGCACTTGCTGCTCTAAGATACCTTTGCTCTCTAGTAAGTCTTCCACATCAATTTGTACACTTTCAAATTGTTCCTTCCAATTGATCATCTCCAGCTGAGAATCACGTGCTATCTTCTCTGAGTCACGTGCTGCCTTCTCCAAGAGAGGGATTCTGTTCATAATTTTCGTGCCGATGAGATTTACCTAAGCAAAAAGGAAGGAAAATAAGAATTCCAAAGATAAAAATTTTTAAAAAGTAAAGAAGAAAGAAGAGGAAAGTACCTTTAAGGTGGCATACACGATATCGTTCATCAGAGCTATGGCTCTCCAGCTTTGCTTTTTCAATTGGGCCAATTAAAGGCTCCAGCCACACGTCTGCATGACTTGACTTCCTCAAAATGATGCTATCAGAAAGAACTTCAATAGTAACCCTTCTCATAGCGGCACTTCTACTTGAAGAACCCCCTTTCGTATGATGAATTGTGGGAGGAGGAATTAACAAAGGAGGAGTGGTAGAAGAAGTGACAACAACAGAAGAAGGAATAGAAACAACTGGAGACGGTAAGGGAGGAATCACATACACGATTGTTGAAAAAGAAGATATGGGTATTTAATCTAAAACAAGCCCTAAATTGCCACGACCAATACCAATGACGCAAAGATGATCAAAAGACTCACGAGTATCATAAGGAGGGACATCATCGTCAGGAATGATTACTGCAATCTCAATAGGAGGAGCGATAAAACGAGGAGAAACTTCAGCTTCATCATCAGAGACGATGCGTCTCCTAGCTCATGGCCTCGTCACCAAGGAGCCACCACCACCAGCAACAAATTTCCTTTTTGCTTAAGAAGAACCCAAGACTCCTCTTTCAAAGGAGATATGGGTTTTCGAATGAGTACGGGTTCCCGAGGAGACACAAGAGGTCGCAACTACTCCAGCAGAAATCCCTCGAATAGCAAATCCTGACAAAAAGAAGGATGGGAATTAAAGCAAATCCTTGGCACAGGGTGGCTACGCCACTGATTACGGGTTCGAACTCTGGTGCAAAAAAAACTTGATAATTAAGTGAAGAAGGATAGAGGGGTGGGTCCATTATCTCGCAAGTTGCAAATTGTACCAGCTAGTCCGGGGGATTTCTGTGTTGTTGGAATTTTCTTTTTCCTCTTTGTAAATTAATGCGTCAACTTACCATCTTAACCGAAGTTGATTTCATGTTCGTTTTGAGGGTCAACTAGGAAATGTGCGCTTCATGGATTGTTTCTTATATAAAAAAAAAATTCCTTTTTCTTACGACTTTTTTACTTCCCCTAATAATTCTTTTGAGTACAAATATTTTGAAATCCCTAAAAGCAAAGTACTCATGACTCGGCTCTCTCGATTCTCAGTGGATTCAAAGCAGGAAAACCATTGCTCAATATTAAGCGCTTTTAAAAACTTTTTTGAATGATTGTTTAATTTGCTATATAGAGTGTGAGATATTTAAAAACTGTAAGTAATGATGTTATTATAGACTGTTTTCAATAAAAACTCTTCGAGGACAATTGTAAAGTGAATGATACTTTTTGCAAATATAGTATTAATATAGTTTGCTCATCAACTTATCGCCATCATAAAATTTTATATAATGAAACCAAACAGGAACTAAACATCTATCTTAAAGATAATAGTGCACCCATGATATTAAAATCTTGAATACGCCTCTGGGCATGGTGGACCGAATCTAGGAAACCGGTCGAGGCAATTAACCCCTCAAAACCAGAGATCTTGCCTCGTGGTGAGGAAACTCCGAGTAAACACTTAAGAACCCCCCCCCCCCCACGTGAGTAGTGATGCTTTTCTCGGGGTCAGGGATCTGCACCATGACCTTGTCTCCCCACCTGCAGTCCTTCTTCATAGCCTTGTTATGCTTCTTCGATATTGAACTCTCATGGCCATGAAGAAGGACTGCGGCCGGGGAGACGAGGTCGTGGTGTAGCTCCCTGACCAGGAGGAAAGCATCACTACTCACGTGGAGGGATTTTTAAGTGTTTATACTTACCCCTTCACACGGGATCCTTCGATCCAGTAGTCATTGATTTTGTATTTTCGAGGTAAACACGGCATAAATGGGGTAGGTGAGAACGAGGCTGCAGCGGAACCTGGTGCTGCTGATGGTGGCAATAGCTGGTGGGGTATTGCGAAGGAGATCCAAATGATTGTCTTTGGGTTCATCACTTCCCTTTCCAGGTTTTCACAATGTTGATTAACCTGTTCAGATCAAATGGCAGCAGATAGCAAACAGAGGGATAAAGAGAACTTTTCTCTTCTTTCCAAAATTTACAATGGCCAGTTACTACTGATCCATATGTTTGAGAGGACATTAAATGTATTAGTAGATTTTTTCTCTTCATTTTGGTCAAAAATCTGAATGTCATTCTTGCTTTTATTTTGATTGGCAAGGCTTTGTGTTTAAATTAATGGAAATAGTTGTTTAATTCCTGTCTTACATTGTTTTTAAGTGCGAAACAAGTTGAGAAGAGAGAAAATTCTAATTGTGGTGATTAAAGACATGAGAAAGTCATTTTCAGCATGAGAGATTACTTTTTATGATAACTCATAAGAGTAGTATCTTTGAGTTATGTGAATAAAGAAAGTATAATCTAATTCTTGCGATTTTAATCATATGATGAGTAGTTCTAATTATATTATGTGCGGCTCCTACATGAAAAAGGATTAATCAAATAAAAGTGAGTGAAGAAAGCCTAGCTTTTATGAAGTCAGCTCTTTTGATTTCCTCAAGGATTCACAGGTTCTATGAATTGGTTTCTCATATTTCTTTAAGATAAACCAAAACTCGGTGTAAGCCCTTCTTTTAATACACTTCTTATCAGTCTTGGGTGGAGGCTAGTCCACCTAAGGAAATGACACTATATATATATATATATTCTTCAATGATCCACTGAGTTTGTAAGTTGGATTCTTAGTTTTTCTGTTTCCTGTGAATGTTTGTTTTCTTGGAGGTATGTGATACCACTGGAAAATGACCTTGAATTCAAAGAATGATTTAGGTTCTAATGGTTTTTCAACTGTAGGGTAAATGCATTCTAAGGTAACAGACTAAGAACTTGTTACTCCAATTCCTCTAAAGTTCTCACTGACAACAACAACAACAACAACAACTACCCAGTATAGTCCCACAAAGTGGGGTCTGGGGAGGGTAATATGTAGACGAGCCTTACCCCTACCCGAAAGGGCAGAGAGGCTGTTTCCAATCGACCCCTGGCTCACTGAAGGAAAGGAAAAACAAAAACGAACAAAAGAGCATTAGTAACTCCAGTAGAAATAGCGTAAATAATTATCTAAACATAAGAACCATAAATAAAATAGCATGCAATAATATCATAACGCAGATCATCTATGGATAGCCCTGCCAAGCCTCACCCAACCCCGGGTGAGGAGCACGAAAAACTCCAGGAGCCCCTATCCTACAACCCTGATACTAGACCTCCAGACATTCCTATCAAAGGTCATGTCCTCGGAAACCCGCATTCTAGCCATGTCATGCCTAATCACCTCTCCCCAATATCTCTTAGGCCTCCCTCTGCCTCGCCGAATGCCGACAATCGCCAGCCGCTCACAACTCCTCACCGGGGCATCAGGACTTCTCCTCCGCACAGGCCCGAACCACCTCAGTCTCGCTTCTCGCATCTTCTCATCCACCGGGGCCACCCCATCTTCTCTCGAATAACTTCATTCTTAATCTTATCTAGCTTGGTGAGCCCGCACATCCACCTGAGCATCCTGATCTCCGCAACCTTCATTCTCTGAACATGACAGTTCTTCAGTAGCCAGCACTCCACCCCATATAACATTGCAGGTCTAACCACAGCTCTATAAAATTTCCCCTTGAGTTTCTGTGGAACATTCTTGTCATACAAGACTCCTGAAGCAAGCCACCACTTTGACCACCCCACTCCTATACGATGAGTGACGTCCTCGTTAATCACTCCGTCCCCCTGAATCATCGACCCAAGATATCTGACACTGTCCCTTTTGGCGATGACCTGGGATCCAATCATCACGTCCCTACCTATTTCGCTCGGCTCGGCGCTAAACTTGCACTCTAGGTATTCTGTCTTAGATCTGATTATTTTGAAACCCTAAGACTCGAGAGTCTGTCTCCATAACTCTAACCTCTAAGTAACACCGACCCTTGTCTCGTCTATCAAGACTTATGTCATGCCTAATTACCTCTCCCCAATACCTCTTAGGCCTCCCTCTGCCACGCCGAACGCCGACAATCGCCAGCCGCTCACAACTCCTCACCGGGGCATCAGGATCTCCTCCGCACATGCCCGAACCACCTCAGCCTCGCTTCTCGCATCTTCTCATCCACCGGGGCCACCCCCACCTCTCGAATAACTTCATTCTTAATCTTATCTAACTTGGTGAGCCCGCACATCCACCTGAGCATCCTCATCTCCGCAACCTTCATTCTCTGAACATGATAGTTCTTCACTGGCCAGCATTCCGCCCCATATAAAATAGCAGGTCTAACCACAGCTCTATAAAATTTCCCCTTGTGTTTCTGTGGAACATTCTTGTCATACAAGATTCCTGAAGCAAGCCTCTACTTTGACCACCCTGCTCCTATACGATGAGTGACGTCCTCGTTAATCTCTCCGTCCCCCTGAATCATCGACCCAAGATATCTGACACTGTCCCTCTTGGCGATGACCTAGGATCCAATCATCACGTCCCTACCTATTTCTCTCGGCTCGACGCTAAACTTGCACTCTAGGTATTCTGTCTTAGATCTGCTTATTTTGAAACCCTTATACTCGAGAGTCTGTCTCCATACCTCTAACCTCTCAGTAACAACGACCCTTGGCCTTGTCTCATCTATCAAGACTTATGTCATCAGCAAAATAACATACATCAAGGCACATCCTCACTGATATTATTTAATAAAAATAATATCACTCCTGAGGTAGCTATGCATATTCCATAGAATCATAATGTAGTAGGTTCAAATATCTTTTCTTTATAATCCTTTTTTGTAGTTTATATTTATCGTAGTAAACTATTGAAACGTGAACATACGTAGAAGTTATAAGGCCAGAAAGAGACTTGGAAAAAAATGAAGACACCCAAGTTTTCACAACTATGCACATTTATCATCACAGCACTTCTGTTGCACCAATCGGAATCGAACCCGGGTCTGTAGCATGGCAGGGTACTATCTACCGCTGGACCACTGCTGCTTGTTGTTTGTCACATCAAACATATATTATACTAACTTTAATCCATATAATGTAAATCTCTAACCTAATAATATCATATACATCGGCAATAGTCTTACGGAGATGGAATTTTGTGACATAAACTAACATTACTGATGGAGCATTCATCTCTATCACAGTAATTAACTAGCTTTAAAATAAACTAAAACTAGGTTAAGCCTTTTTTAATCTCATTGGCTCATTACAACAACAACAAAAATCGGACGAGCATAAGATAGTTGATATTTTTAAGACTTTTCAGTGCTATAGGAGAGCAAGAGAAAACAAGCATGAAAGATAAGAAACTTATGCGATGAAATTGGAGCTGATTTTCATACATAAAACAAAAGTTTGTTTTACACACAAAGTAAACAAAAAGTAAAAAGTTAGTATACTGTTTCTCAAAATTCCAGAGAGATGTGAGAGACACTCCTCTTTCTCTCTACACATACCTATCACTCTCTTCACTACAACACCTCTAACATGGACCAAACAATCACCAATTCCCCACCGGAACCACCAGATCTAAGCACAATGCACATTGATTCTCCGCCATTCAACACTCAAGCTACCAAACCATCCTTCAAGAATACTCTCCTCAACCAACAACTACTCCACATAGGCAGTACTAGTCAAACGTCACCACCACTTATCGATTTAGACGAAACAATATGTGACCAAGAACATGAATCCTTTATACCCCCACATCCACTGACAAATCTCGTCTCTACTTCCCTTGGAAATCATCAGTAATAGTAAAAGTGTTTGGACGTAAAGTTGGCCACCAAACACTAAAAATCAAACTCGGCAACCCACTGAAGACATACCTCTCATAGATCTCTGATGTGACTTCTTCTTAATCAAATTCCAACAGGAGGAAAATATGAATAAAACTACACATGGAGGACCTTGGTTCATCTTTAATCATTTTCTCTCGGTCTGTAAATGGGAACCAAAATTCATAGTTCAAATGCACAACTTACCTACTCATCCACATGGATACGTCTACCAGAGCTACCTACTGAATTTTACGATTTTGAGATCTTACGTAGGGTTAATTCAAAACTTGGAATGCTATTAAAAATCGATACATGCACATCCGCCACCACTGGAGGTAGATATGCACGCATATATATTGAAGTTCCTTTAGAATGCCCCGTAAAAGCACACATATTCATTGGCAATCATTATCAACAAATACTTTATGAAGGTCTTACTCTGTTATGCATATTATATGGACGTTTAGGTCACAACAAAAATTTATGCACACAATCAGACTCTCCTACGACCCCCATCACCACCAAACCATCACCACCAAAACCAACTCCACAACTACTCCAAAAGCCACAATATATCCACCTCCGACAACAACACAATTGTTCCACCCTCGTCCATGAAACACGTCCAGACACGCACACCACTCCCCCCACTATACTACAATCAAATAGCTTCCATAGATCTACCATTTTATCCACCACAAGTTTCACCTCACTTACTACTTCCATGGATACAACAAAGGTAAACCATCTATATCCCATCCCCCTTGCATGCACAAGTAGCACCCTATCAACTCACTCTAGTACATATGCCACAAGCAACTCCCAACATACTCGATGAAATAGAGCAACTCGAGGTGGCAGCCACAACGGCGGAGATCTGAGATGAACAACTAATCTTGTGTTTTCTCAACAACAACAAACATTACTACCTCAAATAACAATATATAAGAAAGGTGATCATCATGTGCCCGTCGGAACTTCAAAGCTGCTCACTCAATCTCTGACCAACAAACAACCCAAAGGTAGAAAAGTACATGCTTGTATTGATTCTCTCACTAATCGGAACAACAGTGACGCAAGTGGAGACACCACAGACTCCACCAACCTCATCCCCACACCCTCGCAGTAATCAAATACAGATTATAATATGGAATCGTCGTGGAGCTCAGTCACAAGACTTCAAAAGAAATTCACGATTGTTACTCAACTACAACCAACCAGCCCTAGTAGCACTACTGGAAACTCACCTCCAAAGCCATGCTCATTTGAAAGAAGAGTTTAGTTTTACAAACATAGAACAAGCACTAGCACAAGGGAACTTAAGTGATATCGCACTACTATTGCATGAGGAACTGCTCAAGCTAGACCAAAATAGAGGTGACTTCAGAAGCCATACACTCTATTGTCCAGGTACCTCCTAACCCTAATACTTGGTTATTTTCATCTATATATACAAAAAATGACTTGCATGCACGTACTTGTTTATGGGATCACTTAATGACTATGGATGATAATATCTACATGCCTTGGTTAATCGAGGGTAAATTTAATGAAATAACATGTGCAAATGAAAAATATGGAGAGAACCCTATAAATAATTCCAGATGTGACCATTTTATCCGATGTCTTTACTGTTGTAAGCTATTAGATTTATTCTTTTTGGGGGAGTAGTTATACCTAGACAAAACAAAAGATGCCTAGCTAATAGAAGTTTAGAACGATTAGATTGATTTGTTTGTAATTATGAATGGACTAATCTATTTCCTAAAGCCAATGTACAACATCTTCCACGAACACGTTCGGACCATTGTCCGTTACTTCTTCAACTAAAACAAAAATTTTCTCGTAAAAGATATTTCGATTTGAAATCATTTGGTCGTCTCACCCGTCCTTCCCTACTCTTATTACCAATAATTGGACTCCTAAAAAAATACTTGTTGGCAGCAATTACTGATTTTCACTGAGGATGTCCAAAATCCGAATCGAGACACTTTTGGGAACATTTTAAAAAAAAACAAAAAAAACATATTGGCTTGTCTTAATGGGCTTCAATCATCATCACTAGTCATTTCCTTCAAATATTAGAAAAAGACTTCGTAGAGTAATTTAATCAATTGCTTAAAATGGAACATGATTTTTGGCGCTTAAAATCTAGAGTTAATTGGCTTCAACAAGGTGATTTCAATACTAAGTTCTTCCATCTCACAACACTCCAATGACGGAGGAGGAACAAGATCACAGCTCTTAAGGATCTAGGAGGTAACTGGATTACGGAACAACCGCTAGTAAATTCTTTAATAACTAACTATTACAACACTTTATTCACCACTACCCACAGTCACTCCTACATTAAGCAGCCTACACATGATTTTCATACACTCACTCCCATGGATAATACCATCTTGACATGCCCATTAACTATTCAACAAATACATCATGCCATTCAATCGTTCCAACCCCTTAAAGTATCAGGGTATGATGGTTTACACCTATTTTTTTATCAAATATATTGGCTACAAATTGCCCAATCAGTAGTCTCCTTTTGTAATGAGGTTGTTACCACTTGCCAAACTCTTAATCAAATTAAAGAAACATAACTATGCCTCATTCCTAAGGTCAAAAACCCTTCAATGATCGCTCAATATTTCTCAATCGGGCTTTGTAATACTATCTATAAAATAATCACCAAAATAATTGTACATCGTAGTAAACATTTCATAAATAAAATAATTACTCCAGAGTAATCTGCCTTCTTAAAAGGGCATAGAGCATCAGATAATGCCATGATCGTTCCAGATATTCTCAACTACTTCCGTAAGAAGAAAGGAAAGGTAGCAAATTTTTTTATTAAACTAGATCTAAAAAAGCATTTGACAAAATGGAAAGGGGCTTCATTAAAGAAACATTACACTACTTTAATTTCCCTCATAGAATTATCTCTCTAATTATAGCTTGCATAACAACCATTTCTATTCCAATTCTTATCAATGTCACCCTTCCGCTTTCTTCTTTCCCTCGAGGGGCATCAGGCACAGAGATCCGTTATCCCCTTACCATTCCATGGAAAGACTCTCACGACAAATACATTAATTGATGGATTATCAATAATGAAAAGCAATCAAACTAACCAACAAAGGCCCCCAATTCTCACATCTACTTTTTGCGGATGATGTCACTCTGACCTCCAAACTAACCACATCTAGTGTACACATAATTATTGATACACTTTCACTTTTTACACAAAAAAAGGGACAAAATATCAATTTCACAAAACAGAATTTTATTTCTCCAATAATGCCACATCAGTGGACAAATCATTTGTCCTAACCTCCTTTAACATGAGGAAAGGTGTCATTTTTGGTAAATATTTTGATTTCCCATTGTTTGTTAATAAACCAACATCCCGTGATTTTCAGTACATCTTAGACAACTTCAAAGTTAAGTTATTAGGATGGAAAATCAATATGCTTTCAATGATAAGATGAACTACCTTAATAAAATCTATCTTAACTACATTACCAAACCACATAATGTAATACATTAAAATACCTTCCCAAGTTATCCTAAGAATGAATCGCTATCAAAGAAATTTTCTTTGGGGGTACCACTGATCACAAAAAGAAATTTCACTTGATTATATGGTCAGTAATACAAAAACCTAAGAATTAATTTGGTCTAGGTATTCAAAACCTAACTGCTAAAAATAATGCTTTGTTAGGAAACTTAGCTTGACGTCTTTTTAAAAGCCCTACCACTCTCTGGGTATCTCTACTGTTTAGTAAGTATCAAAACATCACCAAAGTCTCTACCACATCCCTTACGTGAAAAAATACACAAGTAGGATGGAAACTTTCCCAATTAGGCTTATTATGGAATGTTGCTAGAGGAACACACATCAACATTTGGAATGAGCTATGGGTAGGATCTAATATTACCCTTCGAATTTCTATATAAGGACCACTAAACTCTCATGAATTATATGACACACTCAGCCACCACATCATCAATAATAAAATTGACACCAATTAATTATCCTTTGTCTTTCTAGAACACACACTTTCCTTGATTAACCAATATATCCCTACTTTAACTAAGCCCCATGCTTTTGATCAGATCATTTGGGGGCTCACTCCTAAGGGACAATTCTCTATTAAATCATTATATCGTACTCTACACGAACCAAAAATAGCCTACGCACATATTGGATTTAGAAATTACAATTACCTCCAAAAATAATACATTTTCTTTGGCCAGTCTCACATCAAATATTAGCCACAGCTACATACCTACACCATATAAATGTCACACAATCTAACATATGCAATCTTTGTCTTCAAAACACAGAAATAATTAACCACCTACTATTCCAATGCCCTAGACAACCACTATATGGTCTCAATTGAGGATTTCCGCTACATTACGTACTTGTGACATCCACCTCTCAGCATCCATCCAAATCATACAACACTTAGTCAATAATACTAACAGCTTCCCTTTCACTTTGCCATCACGCATTCTTATCCCACACATAGTATGTCATATTTGGAAGCTCTGGAATCATTATCTTTTTAATAGGCACTCACACCGGCCTCTTTCAACATAACATTTGATAGCACAAGCAGTAAAGTATCATTACCTTATTAAATAAAATGTACTGGCACCAACATGCACACACATGTATGTCAAATGGCATCCACCATCGCTAGTAAAATTAAACTAAACACTGATGGAGGAGCCAAAAATAATCCATCAAACAATGGTATAGGAGGAGTATTCCTTAATACAATGGGATAGTATTTATAAGCCTTCATGGATACAAGAGCTACAGGTAACTCCACCTATATGGAATTACATGCACTATTACAGGGTTTGCAATTAGCATGGCTTTATCACCTCTTACCAGTGGAAGTGAACATGGATTATACTGAGGTAATATCAATGCTTAACAGAGATAATTTACAATAATCATCCACTTTAATGGAATGTATGTACTTAATCGAGCAGCTGGGTAATCCTCTGATTATCCACACATAGAGGGAGCAGACATACTCTGCACACACTCTTGCTCAAAATACTTCCACTGGCACCGGGGGATACTACAAAACAACCTTCATCAACACACTAAGTTTTTTGCTACCACATCTATTGGTTGATAAACAAGGCACGACCTACCCAAGATCTGTGAAGACTACATGTCCAACCATCTTATCCTACAGTCCGTCTTTTTTGGAAAGTGATCACTCTAACGATCACCATTTTGATTACAATTTTTGTAATGTATTGCAACAAGCTCCTTGTACAGTCACAATTTTAATCAATATAAGTTCTTCTGTTTTCAAAAAAAAAGTAGAGTCTTATCAAATCCTGGAAATTGACACCTTATCATTACTTTGTGCATCTCTTTCTACTTGAAATCCATCTTCAATCAATTAATCTTCCCCAAATGCAACCACAAGAACATGACACTTCCACCTGGACCCTTCCTTTTTCGTGCGATTGGGTGCTTACTATGGTTTAATACCGATATACAACTCATCCTTAGGGACCCCAAGACTAAGTATGGTCCTCTCATAAACCTCAGAATTGGATCTCTTCGTCCTTCCATATTCGTCGCTAGTCACTTGTTAACCTAGAAAATGTTGTCCAACACGGCGATGTTCTCCGATCGGCCAAATGATATGCCGACTTTTAATAATCAACAAATTAACCATTTGACCTAGTTCTTTTAGCCATTTATTCCGAGAATCTATTAGCTCTGAAACTAATGTTAATTGATATGTTAACTAAATCATAGGAACTGAACAATAGATCGAGAATTTAATGGCTAATTCAGGAATTATGCAGGATAATTCTAGAAAATAATCTAAATGATAGGATAAAGAAGATGAATTTAGAATAGCGTAGTATCTAGATAAAGAGTAATTGTATATTGATGATCTTACTGAAATAACAAGTCTATATATCACAATTGTAATGAAAGAGTAGTTTGTTATTTCATAACTAACTTTCTCGCACAATTTCCCTTTAACCACTTCTAACTAACTCGAATAACAACTCAATCATTTCTTCACCAACTAACTAATCCAGTTGACTAGCATGATAGTCATATACTTACAATATACTGATATTAGTATATGATGCATATATAATTTTTTTGTCTTGTTCTTTACCATTGGATAACACTGTTGCATAAGTTCTTTTATGATTACACAATTACATATTTGTATCAGTTGTTGATTTCAGTATTTGCGGCAAAGAAGGTGTTGCCTGTTTGTGGTAATCAATTGATTTACGTGAAAAATATTTATGGAGTATCTTCATGCATTTCTAATAGTTGTATCATTTTTTTCTCAGACTAGTCTTGAACTTGTAGCCAAATTATCCAAATTGCATTTGCTAATATTTTTCTATTGTTTGTTGCAATCTGGTGGACACCTATAATTGTGGATACATTTTTTTTTTTTTTTTTTTTAGTTTAACTGTCATCGTTGTATTAATACCAAAAAAAGAATATACAATGCAAACCTAAAGTAGCAGTATGGACTCTACTACTTACTACCCTCATCAACTACCATTACAACCTATTTTCCTAATTGTAAACTAACTGTGTATGCTATATACATTTCAAGCTATCTCTATGGAAAACTATTTAGCAATTGTAGACCCTTAGACCATCTTTTACATTGCCTACCACGAGTATGAATCAATATAGCAACTTCTCTAGCTGCTCTGCCTTCATCAAAAGCCAAGTTTTGAAATCTCATATTGTTCCTGGATTTCCAAATTATAGCAACCACATTGACAAATGCAGTAGCTAACACTGACTTCCTCCATGCAGCACTTCTAGCTCCTTTACATATCAATGTCAATTCCTCCTCCCATGTGAGTATTTGTCTTTGACACCCCAGCCAGCAGCAAACACGATACCACAGTTGCCTAGTAATGCAGCATTCGAAGTATAAGTGGTGGAAGGTTTCCTCATATTGCTTACAGAATATACACAAGGATGGAAGTTGGATCCCAACTTTGGCTAGTCTATCCACAGTGGGGAGTCTTTGGTGTGCAGCCAACCAAGCCGTGAATTTGTGTCGAGGGATCACATTTTGAACTAGCATCAAGTTTCTCCAGCTAACTCTTTCATAGCAAGGCAACATAGCAATATAGCACTTGTGTATTTGATATTTTCCCATTCTGCACACTGCACCAAGTCTGTCATATAGGTTGCCTACCATCTTCATGTTTCCCATTATACTTTCTCTACACTGTAGGATTTTCCTGATTACCCAAGCAGCCTGTTTTGGAACATTTGTTGTTTCAACTTCACCTTTCTTTATATAGTAGCTATGTATCCATTTCACCCATAAACAGTCCTTTTTTCTGGTCAAGTCCCACAGCAATTTGGACACTGCAGCTTTATTCCAAATTGACAAATTCATAATGTTTAGTCCTCCTGCATTTAAAGGTGTACACACCTTATCCCAAGCAACTAATGCTCTCCTAGAATAGCTAGTTGAGCCAGTCCAAAGGAAGGTACGACAGATAACATCAATGGCTTTTAGAACTTTCTTTGGCAGGATGAATAGCTGAGACCAGTAGGATTGGATGCCAAAGATAACTGCTTTAATAAGCTGGCTCCTGCCAGCATATGATAACAATTTTGCAGACCAGCATCTCACCCTTGCAGTAATCTTCTCAATGAGAGGTAGATAATGTTGAATGGCTAGCTTTTTAGAGTCCAGAGGGATGCCCAAATATCTGAAAGGGAGCATCCCTTCACTGACTCCCAGTCTACTAATAATATCTGCCTTGAAATCTTGATTAACTCCTGCTAGGTATATTGAGCTTTTGTTGGGATTAGCTTCCAAACCTGATGCCTTTGAGAACTGTAAGAAAGCTTGGTGTAATAGCTGGATAGCTGGATAGAAATAGAGTCAGCTCTACAGAACAAAAGTAAATCATCAGCAAAACACACATGTGTGCAATTCAATTTCCTGCATTTAGGATGGAAGTTAAAGTTTCCATTCCTACTCAACTGTCCCAAAATTCTACTCAAGTACTCCATTGCCATCACAAAAAGGTAAGGGGACATTGGATCCCCCTGCCTTATTCCTCTTTTAGCCTTGAATGGTTTGGTAAGTCCTCCATTCATAATAAGAGAAAAGGATACAGTAGTAGTGCATGCCATGATCCATTCTATGAATTTTGCTGGGAATCCATAAGCCACCAGTAGTTGTTTAAGAAAAGACCATTCCAAGGAGTCGTATGCTTTCCTCAAATCCATCTTCAAAACACATCTAGGTGAGACACCCTTTCTAGCATAACCTTTGAAAATTTCATGACTCAATAAAATGTTATCAACTATACTTCTTCCCTCAATGAAAGCAGACTGAGCCATTCCCACAATATCAGTGACCACCTCCTTTAATCTTCTTGTGATTATCTTTGGAATCAGCTTGTATAAAGTGGTGCAGCAAGCTATTGGCCTATAATCTTTCACAGTAGCAGGGGAGTTTGTTTTTGGTACCAAGGCAATGGCTGTTGTATTAATGTAGCTAGGCATGCTGTTTGTCCTGAAGAAATCCTTAGTGGCTGCAAGGATATCATCCTTAATAAGCTCCCAATTCTTTGTGAAGAACTCTACAGGATACCCATCAACCCCTGGGGCTTTATCCCTTGGCATATCATGCATTGCTTCAGTCACCTCTTCCATAGTAACCTCTTTGATGAGCCTTCTTTGTTGTTCTAAGCTAAGACATTTCCCTTCCTTTACTATGGCAATATCAACACTAGTTAGTTCTTCAGCACTTCCTCCCAATAAATCTTGGAAGACAGATATGAACTCAAGCTCCACTGCAGCAGGATCAGTAATATGGTCACCAGCTTCTGAATAAACTGAAGAGATAGTGTTCTGGCTGTTCCTAATCTTCCATTGAGCATGGAAGTATTTAGTATTTGCATCACCACACTCAATCCAAGTAGCCCTTGATTTTTGCCTCATAACTTGCTCCTCAATGTTACTTCATTTTTCAATGTCTGCTAGTGCTTTCCTCTCCTCATTTATTAACTCCTGTTGCTGGGGATTAATTTGCATTTGGGATTGAATAATGTCAAGCTGCTCCCTAGCCTGTATAATCCTCTGCTCATAAGTTGCCATGTACCTGTTTGTCTCCTTTAACCTGTTCTTCAACATCTTCAATTTAGACCATATCTGCTTCATGTTGTCCCCTATAAGCTTCTGTTGCCAAACATCCTCAACAATAGTATGGAACTGTGGGAATTCCATTACACCAATGTAGAATCTAAAGGGTTTTGGATGAAGGAGCTTTTGAGTGCCAAACTTCACACAGATAGGGGTGTGGTCAGAGATTGAAGGATTGAGGAAATCTGCTTCAATATGCCCAAATTGCTGCATCCATTGGAAATTACCTAAGGCCCAATGAATTTTACTATAAACATGTTTATTTGTCCAAGTAAAATTCCATCCAATTCTTTTTAAAGGTGTAAGCTGCAGATCATAAATGAGTTGCTTAAAACTCCTAATTTCAGCATCAGTAACCATTGAACCAATTCTATCCTCAGAGGAAAGAACATTATTAAAATCACCACTAATTAGCCAAGTGTCTTGGCTGAGAATAGAGATATCCTTAAGATCAGCCCATAATCTTTCCCTTAAAACTCCAGTGTTGTGGCCATACACTACACATAGGTATGTTTTCACATGACTCAAAGAATCCTCTATATGACAGTGGATCATTTGGTCAGTTACCTTTACAATATTAACCTGAATATGAGGCTTCCATATCAACCAAATTCTACCATTCACAGCTTCAGAGTAGTTACAATAGACCTTCCAGCCCTTAGCTATTTTTCCTTGAATTTTCTGTGCTTTGTGTGCTTTAACTCTAGTTTCAAGACATCCCAACACATCTACCTTATTTACATTTAAGAAACTTTTCAGTTCCTTTTGTTTATGGGCTAAATTCAGCCCTCTTATATTCCAAGTAACAACTTTCATGTATATGATGGCCCTGGATCATGCTGGCTTTTCACCCTAGCATCTTGATCATCCAATATGGTTTTACCCCTGCTACATGTAACTACACATTCTGCAATTTCTTCATTTTCCATGACCACTTCTGAATTGGTAGTCATGCTTGGAGGATCATTTTTCTGCATAGGCATTAGACTCCTATTTTCCCCATCATAAGCACAAATAACAGCATTTAGTTGCATAGTAGTCTGAACCAAACACTCCCCTGTAGCTATCTGCTTCTGTCCATCATCTACACTGACTTCAACCTTTGTTGCAGATTGTAACAAATTTTCCCCTGCATCTGACTGTTTAACCACATCTGTACACTCATCTACTTTGGGAGCATGGACTTTTTTCACAGTCCATCTTTGTCTATTGGCTTTAGTCTTCCCAGGCCTCAAAGGTGTCTCTTGCTTCACATTAGTGGTTTCATCTTCATTTTTCTCAGCATACCAACACTCACTAGTGTCATGCCCAAATTTAAGACAGTGATTACAAAAGGTAGGCTTCCAATCATAATCAATCAATTGCACCTTATGACCATATGGAGCTTCAATATCTATATGATCAGGCAAAGGTTGAGAGGCATCCACTTCCACTAGCACTCGAGCAAATGATATTCTCTCATAGTGAGCTGTTATTTTATCAGTGTATAATGGCTTACCTATAGCACTGGCAAGCTTACTTAACACATCAGCTGACCAATATTCAACTGGCAACCCTGGAAATTTAACCCACACAGGGATGGTGCTTAACACATCACTTTGAAAAGAAAAATCTGTTTCCCAAGGCCTCAGAACCATCGGCTTGTTTCTAAACGAATATGGCCCAGATTGAATTATTAGGTCCATATCCACTTTGCTCGCAAACCTAAATATACAATATCCTTCAACATGCATTAAGATCTGTGGCTTAGAAACAAAATTCCAGACATGAGCTACGAAGTTTTCCATTGCTTTTTCAGTTGGTTTATCCCCTATTATGTATCCTATAAGTGAATCCTTCCAGAGTTCCACTTGTGGTTTCAATTCTTCCTCCTTAATGGATACTATCAGCTTACCATTTCTATTGACTGGAGGAACAAATTTTAGAGTGTTCCCCATGTGAGTGAGCCGATTGCCTTGCACTGCCTCGGCAAAAGTAGGGGGAGGAGTTTCATCTTTCACAACATTTGAGAATTGCAGCTTCCTCACAATCGCTTCCTTTTGCTTCTCCTCTAGTTGCATGCATTCATCAGTAACTTTCTTCAACTTTGCTTCAGATTGCAAAATTGGAGGTAGAAAACTTCCGAAAGTGAGAGGTTCAGGAGATTTGGACTGTATTTGGACTGGAGTTGTGAGGGACGTCGACGGCGTGCCATTCCCGGCGATTTTAGCGTCGTGCTAACGTACGCCAGTGAACAGCGCCTTAACGTGCGCCAGTCCTTTCCAAGAGAACTATTTGTTGTGCGCCAGTCCTTAATGGATACATTTTTATTATAGTCCTATTATTGTTGATGCACATTATTATTAAGTATCATTGCTCAGTGATATGGCTCTAGCTTTGAGCAGGAGAGCAAGGAGTCAGCATCACTTCATTTTAATTGTGATACCAGAGTACATGCATAATGACATGGGGTAATGTCACGCCGAGATGCCTATGCAAGGTAACCAAGCTTATATGTGTGGATTCATGTGGATGCGCCAAGAAAGTATGCATAAATCATTATAAAGAGGGCGCGGGCGCATATATATATATATATATATTCTTTCTCCATACTTAATGTACATAGTGCAACATTCTTCCAAGAAATAAATTATAGCTTCACATAATCATCTTATTATTCGTATTAATAATAACTAATTCAATTTAGTAAGAGGTAAGCCATATGTTTGCAATATATTATCTTGAATATTGTTGCAAAAATTTCATTTACTAAAATATATTATAGAAAAATATACTAACAAGTTTTTTGTTTGGGACACCAGAAAGTGAGGAGACTTGGGAAAAAGGTAAAGGCTCAGAGGTGCAATGGTGCGGGGGTTTTGTATCTATAGTCTATACACGGTTTTAGGGTTACAATTGAACCTATACCTACTTTATAAGAAGAAATTGCAAGCCTACCCATTTTACGATCAACTTCAAACTTATTGGATGTGAAGTTAAAAGAAAATAGTCTGAAGTGAAAAAATTACACTTCAGATGCACTGAATGCCAAAAAGGTCTGAATTGCGACCAATGATTTCATGCACTTAAGACCAATAAATCTGAAGTGAAAAATTACATTTCAGATGCACTTAAAACCATAAGGTTTGAAATGCAAACGTTTTCCTATACTCAAGCCAATAAGTCTGAAGTGAAAAATTACACTTTAGATGCACTTAACACCAATAAGTCTGAAGTTAAAAGTCGCACTTCAGATGCACTTAATGCCAAAACTTCTGAAGTGCAACAAATGTTTTCTTGCACTTAAGGCTAGGGCTATTCAAAATCGAACTAAAACAATTAACCAAATCGGTGGCTTATTGGCATCGGGGTACCAGGATAATAAGGTGAACGGATTGAGATTTTAAAATTATTGGCTTAATGGTTTGGAGGCGGATTACTTAATTTTCTTATCGGGTAAGCCGTTGATCCGTTAGTTGTGTGTGTGTGTGTATATATATATATATATATATATATATATATATACACACACATTTTTACCCCCTATATATATAAAATACTATTAAAATACTGTAATAGTTGACTCTATTCTCTAGCGATAAAGTCTACTGTGGTAGCTTTGCCGCCATTATCAGACCTAAAAAATAAGATCTTAGCATCTTTTGGCCACAGACCAAGCAATGCGAGAACTCCGTAGAACCAATCAATCAAAAATATTCATTTGAAATTGATTTTGATTGACTATGATGCTGATTTAAGAAAAAAGACAAATTTGATGGATCGAATGATATAAGAACAAAGAGCGAATCACAGTCTCTAGATGGATTCAAGGGAGAATCTTTCCTCAAAATGGTAAGATTTTATCACTTGAGAGTAGAGTTAAGGTAGACTTTCTATTTTTATTCTTCACCCATTTGGTATTGATTTTTTTTTTGGTTAAGCCAATAAACTGTCCAATAATTATTAATTCGATATTAATCCACTCATTATCTTATTGGATGGCTAGCAGATTATTATATTTATAATTCGATAACCGATAAGCCGAACCATTAAGCATAATTAATTGTCTAATAAGCACCTTTATTTAAGGTCAATAAGTCTGAAGTGAAAAATTGCACTTCAGATGCACTTAAGGCCAAAGAGTCTGAAATGCAACCACCGTTTTCATGCACTTAAGACCAAATAGGCCTGAAGTGCAAATTGCCCGGAAACAAAAATTTGTTCTTTAAATTTAACAATCAAATATACGAATTAATACATAAATCTACTCCAAATGAGCCCAAACTTGAAACTTAACTTCCAAATATCATCAAGAGCAAACCTCATTCATCGATTTGTCAAAACAATAATAAATCTAACGACCCCGTTTTGTAATTAAGAAAAAGAAAAAGAAAAAACCCTAGGCAATAGTAAAAACTAAAGCGCCACATTAGCTTAGTGCCGTAAAACATCATAAATTTCCTTAAAATATGTTCACAAATATCATATAAAATCATTGTTATCCGAAGAAGAAAGAGAATAAAGCCTGAAGTTATTTAAATAGTGTGTACAAGTTTAAAAAAAAAATTAAAAAGTAGGGATAAACCATATCGCCTATGATGAGAGTCGTTGAAGACCCATGTTTTCAGCAATGTGCACATTTATTATCACAGCACTTTGTTGCACCAGCCAGGAATTGAACCTAGGTTTCTACGGTATTATTCTACCACTAGGTCATTGATCCTTGTTGTTTTGATATTTCAAAATGTTTTAAGCTAGACATTTAATCTATCTGTTTACGTTCATAAAATGGAAATGTAAGTTATAATCATTTTAATTATCTTGTACATCACCAATAGTCTTATGGAGATGGACTTTTGTGACAAAATTAACTAAGGTTATTGGTGGATATTGTTGATATTTGATTGAGTTGAAGTAGAAACTAATCTAGTAGCTCACCACGATTAAATAGTGACACTAGTGATGGAGCGTTCATCTCAATCACAGAATCTGGCTTTAAGATAAAATAAAACTAGCTTAAGCCTTTTTAATGTCATTGGCTTAATATTAACTCACAAAACAGACGACCATAAGATTGTTCATATTTTATAGACTTTCAGAGCTAATAAATATAGGAGAGAAAGAGAAAACAAACATGAAAGAAAGGAAGCTAATCTGATGAAATTGGAGCTGATTTTTCATTCTTACAGCAAATGTTTGTTTTATACATAACAACAACAACAACAACAACAACAACCCGGTATAATCCCACTTAATGGGGTCTAGGGAGGGTAGTATGTACGCAGATCTTACGCTTAAATAAAGCTCCACCACATTACACCTACAATAAAATCAACATTTACATACTCCACCAATAAAATAAACTATCATGCACAGACGGACTCAGGATTTTTAGGCTACAGGGACACAATAATCTGTTCAATCAGTGTACATTGAAGGCTTTTAGTGTTTAGGTTGCCAAGCGCTTTAAATTAATTATTTTCAAGGTATATACATGTACAAATACAAGATTTTTTCCGAAGTTTATAGGGTCAGTCACCCATCATTATAATATATAGATCTGTCTCTGCTATCATGTACTACTAATTTTATTTCCCAGAGTTCGAAACAATACTTTAATTCGTCTGCATAATTTAAGTCATAGCATTTTATTATGTTTATTTTTTCCTTTTTTTTAATTATTGTTTCTCTGTCTCTCTTCTCCCTCGCCTCACACATTTGACAACACTACTACTAAAAAAAATTGTCAACTTGTAGAATAGTAGATGCAATAAGGAGTTCTATATAGTATAATAGAAGGAAGAGGAGCCTTTAGAAAGTGGAGCAGAAAAACAATGGAATCATGGCTCATGATAATCATCACTTTATGTATCTCTTTCTTCTTGAAATCCATCTTCAATCTATTAACCTTCTCCAAATCCAACCCCAAGAACAAGAAACTCCCCCCTGGACCCTTCCCTTTTAGCGCGATTGGTTGCTTACTATGGTTTAATGCCGATATACAACTCATCTTCAGGGAACTCAAGACTAAGTATGGTCCTCTCATCAACCTCAGAATTGGATCTCTTTGTCCTTCCATATTCGTCGCTAGCCACTCATTAGCCTACCAAGTATTAGTCCAGCACGGTGCTGTTTTCTCTGATCGGCCAAAGGATATGCAGAATGTTAATAGTCAACGGATTAACATTACTTTTCCCCCTATGGCCCCTTATGGCGTCTCCTTCGTCGAGACCTTACCTCTGAAATCGTCCAACCTTCTCGCGTCAAGTCCTACTCTAATGCCCGATCTTGGGCGCTCAGTATCCTTATTCAACGGCTCCTTCATGCTCAATCAGACTCTGGACAAGTTGCGAGATTAATTGATCATTTTCAGCATGCCACGTTCTGTCTTCTTCTACTAATGTGCTTCGGGGAAAAGATAGAGGGGGTTCGAGCTAAACAGATTGAAGATACACAACGGAGGTGGCTTCTAAGTAACAGCCGATTCAAGAAACGGATCAAATTCTTCCCGAGAGGACTAGGAAAGATCGTTTTCAGGAATCATTGGGAAGAGCTCGTTCAACTGCAACAAGAGCAAGAGGGCATCTTTATCCCTCTGATCCAAGCACGAATGAAGGCTAAATCGGCTGAAAAGACTAGTGATCGTTCGAATCAAGAAACAGAAGATGAAGCAAAAGTAGCGCCTGTGGCGTGCTATGTAGATACGTTGTTAAATTTGGAATTGCCAGAGGAAAGGAAGAAGCTTAATCTTGGACAGATAGTTAGCCTCTGCAGCGAATTCCTCAATGCGGCCACTGATACCACGTCCACCTCACTGCAATGGATTATGGCCAACTTAGTCAAATACCCTTCAATTCAGGAAACACTATACCAAGAAATATGTGAGGTAGTTGATACAGGGAACCTGAACGAAGAAAAACTGAACACAGTGAAAGAGGAAGATATACAAAAAATGCCTTACTTAAAAGCAGTGATCTTGGAAGGTCTAAGGCGGCATCCACCAGTTCACTTGCTGTTGCCTCACGCGGTGACAGAAGAAGTGGAACTCAACGGCTATGTCATACCTAAGGATTCAAAGATCAATTTCATGGTTGCAGGAATAGGTTTGGATCCAGAAGTGTGGGAGAATCCCTTGGATTTTAAACCAGACAGATTCTTAGATCATGATACAGCAGAAACATTTGATATAATAGGGAGTAGAGAGATTGAGATGATGCCGTTTGGTGCAGGGAGAAGAGTATGTCCAGGCTATGGTTTCGCTATGCTCCATTTAGAGTACTTTGTGGCTAATTTGATCTGGCATTTCGAGTGGAAGGCTGTGGATGGAGACAACATTGATCTATCTGAACTGCAGGAACTCACTGTTGTCATGAAGAATCCGTTGCGTGCTCGCGTCCTTCCTAGAGTAAATCGGTGACATGTGACCTTAATGAAGCAAACATAGAATTGTATTTCTCCAAATGTGAGGCTTGTCTTTTGGAATTCACTTAGAATTGTAGATGCAGTAGAAGAGAAGCTAATATCTTGCCACTTGCACATATAATGTGACTTTAAGCAACTGGAGATTTGTGTTTGGGAATTCTAAAGAGGTCCAAATATTATGATGGAAAGAAATGGAATTTATCTTTCTTGCGAGTTTCTGCACATTTCTTTCCTTATTCCATCAAATCAATCAAGAGTCAACCCCAAGAAAGTGCAATAGCAAAATGGATTTCACCTACCTTTCTGGGGTTCACTCAAATACTTCTCGTTTTTTTAAGGAATACATCTCTACATATTGACAAGAGGGGTTGCTCTGATGGTAAGCAACCCCCACTTCCAACCGAGAGGTTGTGAGTTCGAGTCTCCCCAAGAACAAGGTGGGAAGTTCTTGGAGGGAAGGATGCCGGGGGTCTATTTGGAAACAGCCTCTCTACCCAAGGGTAGGGGTAAGGTCTGCGTACACACTACCCTCCCCAAACCCCACTAAGTGAGATTATACTGGGTTGTTGTTGTTGTTGTTATCTCGACATATTCATTATCTAAAAATATATCTTTCATTACAAAAGAATAAGATCAATTCGGATTAGCTCTTCATTTGGAAAATGTGGTTCGCGGGACACTACACAGGATTGGAACGAGTTGACCAGACCATTCAACATTCGATAACTGTTACTACTAGAGCGATCAACATCTCTATGCAGTACATAACAACCATTCACTATAAAAGTCAAGTTTTTATGGAACATATGTTCTCTATAATAGCGTTTCGCTATAACTAAAAAAAAATCAGAACAAATAAGACTATTATAGAGAAGTTCGACCGTAGCTGAATGATTGCAAGAGGTTTGACAACTACCGTATAAATCCTTCTTTTCAAATCAAAGACATCATCAGAATTTGATTAATTTTAAGCTAACCATCAACTTATTTGAGAGAGTTCCCTCATAGCTTGTAAGTGGAAAGCAGAACTGCACTTCTAACAACATATACTGTTACATTTCATAATTGAGCAATGAAACTTGAAGAGGATTTTGTATTTACATAATAAGATCCGGGTACATGCCAAAATTTTGAATCACTCACAATCAAGAGATATGAGAAGCCGAATAGGACTTGATTATTCTGCATTTGAGCGTTTTAAATTACTAAACCTATATATACATATTTAACGTACTCTATGTCTCATTACATCTCCGAGAGGAGGTTGCTGATTTTCCGAAGCTCC
The DNA here is from genome assembly GCA_034376525.1 of Nicotiana benthamiana. Lineage (NCBI taxonomy): Eukaryota > Viridiplantae > Streptophyta > Magnoliopsida > Solanales > Solanaceae > Nicotiana > Nicotiana benthamiana. The sequence goes on along the minus strand of CM067335.1, from coordinate 124,110,375 downwards.
TTGAGAGCTGCCATGGCTGTTACTTGTCCTTTACCAACTAGAACATTTTTTGAAAGGTTTTCTAAGGTCCCAACTTGATCGCGATCTTGCTGAAAAACTGATTCAATCACCTGCACAAAATGATGATTCTTGAATTAATGAACAGATCATATCATAGTGAGCATAGTATATAACTTAAGTTGGCAGATAAGTACATAGTGCAACAGTTATCACATAAATAGACTGCTGGTATTGCAAAATCACAGAAATAAATAACACAGGAGTTTCTCAATAATGCAAATATAACATTACTTTATGTGGATACAGATGTACTAATGGATCTAAGTAGACAACTCGATGTATTTGGTTTAATCGTAATAAGATGGATGAATAGAACCTGCCCCAAGTAAGTTGCAGGTGAGTTCCGAAAATCCATGTAAGTTCTATACTTCTGATATGATAAAAGTTAAAACAATATAGACGAGTTTCACATGATATTAGTCTTACCTGGATATTCTCAAGCATGGACTGTCCGAGATTTCTCAAACTAACCATTAAATTCTGGTCTACAGATTCTCCCTTGCTAATTCCACTGTTATTAGATGCATCAGCAGCACTGTCTGGATTATTCCCACTATTGCAAGCTTTCGTGGAGTCACCAATACCTTTTTCAGACGTCTCCTCACCACCATTTCGTCCAAATTCCCATAACCACTGAAATTTACCAGATAGAAGTTTCCGCCCCTTAAAGCCTACTGGACCTTTTTCCCCAGAGTCGGCACTTTCTTCAGATTTTAGCGAGGTCTGCTGAGGGGGAACAGAAATAGGGAGAGGTGAGACTTCTATATTGGTACAAGATGCCTCACCACTATTTCCATCAGCATCATTTTCATCGGCTGAGAAATTTGATGCAACACTACTTCTTTCAGATCTATTTTCGTGATCATTTGCATCACTAATAGGGCTTGGAGGATCTGAGAAAATAGACGAATTCTGTTCACTAGCGGCACTTCCAGTGGAGCATGACTGCTCAGACGTGCAAGTAAAATTTCCATCATTACAATCTTGTCCGACAACGTCAACTGGAGCTTCCTGCTCTATATTTTCATCATCAATAAGCTTTTCTATATCTTCATCGGCACCAAGCTGCTGAGCAAGATCTTTCAACAAACTTCTCCTCACTGACTTAGAAGCTTTTTTTCCATTATCAACTGAAGATGGAGTTGGAGCAGACTCAGTTCTAGTAAGACGCAACCTCACTTTCTCAGACCAACCTTTTCTTCGGTTTGGAACTTGTTTTTCTGCACTATTTTGCTTGCGCTCTTCTTCCTTGTGTAAAACTCTCCACTTCTCTTCCCAATAGCTTTCAGGTACTACAGGACCTCGTGGAGTTTTTGGGGAGCTTAAATCAACTGAATGGCTATGACCTCTTACAACCGTTGACTGATTTTTACCATAGATCCCAGTATGATCAGTTAATGAAGCTGAATTGTTGGCATCCACTGCCAGCGCCTGCAATGATTTTGCCTTAGCTATCAGTTTTCCTAGATTTATATCTTCTGGAAAATTTAGCAACCTTTGGAGGCAAGTAGTAGTGTTCTCGGTGGCAAGCAATGAAGACCTCAAATGAAGTATCATATTAACTGCAAAAGCTGATATAAATGCTCCCCTGGATGAATTTAAGACTCCAGAGCTGGACTCGGTATCATTTTCACAAGGCTTCTCCAACTTCTTGTTGTCACATGCAAAAATTTCATCCCAGATTATCAACAGGTCTTCAAGTGCAAATTCACGCCCAAATAGTACTCGAAACCAGCGAAGCGCAAAATATTGTGGTTCAACCCCTAGTTCGACAAGATGACTGTGGAGAGAAGAATCGACTAGCGAAAGCAAATGGTATAATGATGCTGAAGCTTCAATGATAGGGGGACATCCAGTATGCGAGTTACCATATGGTAAAGGGGAAAAAAATTCCGCCATAGCAACAGCACCACCAGCCCCACTCATTAGAGCATCAAACATACAATATGCATCGTGCTCCATAAACTTCTCTGATAGAAGAATACCAAGCTCACCTTCGGCACCATATGCATCACTTAATAAAATAACTGCTTGAACCTTTGGATCAAGTTCACTTAAACTAGTAATTTTCACTGGACTCTTCTGAGATCCATTATCATCTTCCACAGATTCCGAGAATTTTTTAAAGTCAAATTTATATGTCAAGTCATTTTCATGAAATGAGAACCCATCAAATTTGTCAGCAAAATGATCCTCGTAAAGATTCCTAACTTCAGAAAGCTGCTCCGTATCAGCTTGAAGGACATAGAGAAGTGGGGCCAACAGTTCATGCATCCCTGCAAATCCAAGCAGAAAATTTCTTCATTAATATAATGAGAAGACAAACAGGACAGACGATTAGCGATTTTGCCACTAGGTTTACATGGCAAATTCAAGATCATGATTGCCTGCACTCTGGTTGCTAAGCTTGAAGGGCTTTCATCTTGATTCACTAGTTAAGAACTGAACATATATCTTATACAAGACGCCACAAACTAGAAAAGGCCAATTACACTTCCACAGTAAGCAGTAGCGCATAATAAGTTTGTCAACATTATGATTTACCTTGTCTGTAACCATACTCTGGATGTCTAAGGCACCAAAGTAGTAGAATTCTCCTCAACATGGCTTGGCATCCAGGAGTCTGGAAATAGCTACCATGCTCAGGATATAAACGCGAAAGATCCTGGTCAACCATCTTCTCCAGTTCAGCATTCCTGAAGAAGCGACCCCACATGCTATCTGCATTACCACACCGATCATCAGCATATACTCAATGACAAGTTACAGTTTTATTCAAGTACTTTGTAATGCAAGTTAGAGTAAAATGGATATACTTTTCATATTGCAGGACCCAAATAATTGTTTCCTCAGGATGGTCTAATTAACAAGATTCAAATATTCGAAGGTGCTCAAGCTTGAACAGTTTTCAGCATTGCCCTAGCTAAAACTAAGAGACAAGAAACTGACTTGAAAATATGATGCAGATATCCTACCAGGGTTTTGTGACAATGGATTGTCTATGACAGGATCAGGAGAACTACTTCCATCTTTAGGAATATGTGGATCGATAAGAAGCTGTCTTCTCAAAGAAGCATACCTATACAAACCAAAAACATGTTACACAAAAACATTATGTATTAAGAACCTCTTTATCATAGTGAGAACATAGAAATAAAAAGAAAACTAACACAGTGAAATTTAGATCATCACGAAATTGAAAAAAAATGGTACTATCAAAACCCACAATCTCCCACGTATATACTTGGAGAAAGAAATGCTCAAGACATGACCGTTTGATATTCAGTAAACTACCCAATATGCTATTATACAAAAATATAACAATGTAAATAAAATTCAGAACAATTACTCTGCAACAAGAAAACAACGACAAAAGATGATCAAACATGTCAAAACATCATTAACACATAACCTTCTTGAGGGATGACGCCACATGCCATGGCATCAAGAAAATGGGATCCCATTATTTTTAATTATAGAATCCACAAAAGCAACAGCCAGAAATAGGCCACTGCAAAGCTGATGAGTAGCTTATGCAATTTGAACTCTGTGCTACTGTTTGCAGTTGAAACCAGACGACACTGATTCAGGAAAGTAAAAAGCTTGCAGCAATTATCCCTCAATCTTTTGCAACTTTGTGAACTTTTACCAATTTGTTAACTTCTTAGATTTTTGTTTTAGTAAAAAATTGCAGTTTTTAACATATCATGCAATATATTGTTAAAATTAAAAATCTGAGAACATCCCAAAAGCATCTGCAACAACATACCAAAACACAACTTAATATATGATGTGAACAGAGCCTATAACTAAAAATCAACAAAAAAATGCAAAGTTTCTACTTTATTATTACAACAAACAAGAAAATCAACAGAAAACAACATAATAGCCAAAAGGGTCAACGCCAAACTGCAAATTGCATACCTTCTACAAAAACATTTGCAACAAAATACAAAAACCTCAACTTGAGATATGATGCAAACAGAGCCTATAACAAAATATCCATAGAAAATGTAAAATTACCATTATGTAAAGTTACCGGTTTATTTAATTAAATAACCAACAAAATCAACAGAAACAAGCATAACAGCCAAAAGGTCAAAGAAAAAGTAAATTGTACACAAAACCTCAACTTGATATATGATCCAGCTAGAGGCTATAATTAAAAATCAACACAAAATGTAAAGTTACCATTATGTAAAGTTTCTACCTTTTTATTACAAGAAACAAGAAAATCAACTGAATCGAGCAAAATAGCCAAAAGGGTAAAAGAAAGAAAAAAACAAATTTTATACCTTCTACGTGAGTCAGCGGTAACACGGCGAAGATCATCAATGGTTGAAGAAGGAGAAGAAGGCAAAATCCCCAAATCAATACGCCACCGGATTCCTCTCAGATCTCCAAAACGACGTGAGGACTCAAACACCACTGCTGACTCAATTGCAATTGTAGCCATTTTTTTGACGAAAATTTTAGTTTTTAGCTAAGAAATTGAGAAATTATTAAACACCCAGCTGCTAAAACCTCACAAAGAATCAATCAAACCAAAAACCAGAGCACAAAAAGTTGTAAAGTTGAAAGATTTGAAGACCCCATGTGCTAAATCTCCTCATATAGGCTATTTTTCAACAAGAAATTGAGAAATTAGAGCCAAGATTCAAGAAAGTTATATTAAGGGGAAAATTATAAAGAAAATAGCTGAATTTAAGGGTCAAACTTTTCTGGGAAATGTAAAGAAATTAACAGAGAATTTTCGTTTAGAGGGAGAAAAAAGAGAGAAAATTGAGCTAAATTTATGGGAGGAAAAAAAGGGGTAAAAGTTTTATAGACAAAAAATGGGAATTTGCTATTGGTCAGTGGTCTAATCTTGAAGAATTTTCTGGTGAATTTCTATGTTTTGATTTACTTTTTTCCTTTTATTTTCAGGGTTTTTTCATTTTTGTAGAAAGAGAAAATCTAGGGAGAGAATAAAGGGGGGAAAATAAGAAGTTTGTTTTTGTTTGGTAAATAACAAAAAGGAAATGGAAGAAATTAAAAGCTAAATTGTGGAATGCAAGTGCTTGACATATGCTTTTGTGTGTTTGTTGTAATAAACAGGTGAGGTGAGTCTTGAGGGGGTCAAGTTGGGGCTTGGGGTGGGGGGGGGGGGTGTATTGAAGTTGAAGTGTCCATTTCTGTTCATGACTTTCACAAATGTTACTGTACTTAAGGGCTTGGTCTCTGGAAAATAAAAATAAAAACAATACAAGGTTTCCATCAAAGATTTACAATAGATAGGCTTTCACAAAAGATTTGCAGTGAAAGGCCAATAAGGATTTACAATAGTTAGGCTTTCGCAAAATTTATTTCAATAGAGTGTATGATAGCAATTATGCCTTAATTCTAAACCCTCTTGAAAATAAAATAAAAATTAAAAAAGAAAGATTACTTTATCACTAAAAGTACGGCCATAAAGAATCTCGAATTCAAATACTGAGAATATAAATCTTACTTAGAGCCCATTTGGATAGGCTTGTTGTTGGAAGTGACTTTTAAGCCAAAAATCATAAGTTAGGAATTCTAACTTTTGACTTTTTGTTTTGAAATAATATAAGAACAAGAACAATAATACAAGAACAAGAACAATATAGAGAGAATAGGGAGAGGAGTATTTTTATTGATACTTTGGGATGGTTTACAATGGTATAGAACCCCTATATTTATAGGGAGGTGGTGACTTAGCCACCAAGTAGTAAACCCTAGAATCTCTCTAAATATAGACATTCACCTTAAATAGAGTTCTATTTATAACACTCCCCCTTGAATGTCTATTCAATAATGTGCCTCGTTAAAACCTTAACTAAAACAAAACCCAATGGGAAAAATTTAAAGAAAAGGAAAAAGAGTACACATGTTTGAATATGCGCCTATTGGTTGCCTCGTTAAAAATCTTGCAAGGAAAACCCAGTGGGACAAAACCTTGTAAGAGAAAAAGAGTGCAACGCGCATTAACTCCCCCTGAAAAGAACATCAATTCACATCCTTGAGCATTTGCATTCCAATCTTGTGCACCATCTTCAAAACGATCTTTTGTAGAGATTTGATAAATAAATCGGCCATATTGATTTGAATAAATATTCCGCACCTTGAAATTATCATTCTTGATAGATATGAACATCTTCATATAATGTCGTGGAATGACTCTTCAATATCTCCATAGAGGTATTCTCGATGCCATCATGCTTATAGTTATAGCAAGATACATATGTACACAAGTTGCACTTAGGATGTGGTACTTCAGGACCAAGAATTGTATATGCTTCAAGCAACTTCAATCTTTCATGGATTGACATATAAGTTAAGTCATATAAGCCATATAATAGACTTTAGATGCATATCAAGTTTTCATGTCATGCTAAACAAATAAGATATCGAAAACTGATTACACATATCATTGACTTTATCATGATCACTTTGATCATTTGCTCATCTTCTTTATTAAGAAGTTCCTTTTGAAATCGATTTGTCTATACGCTTCAAGCGTATCCAAGACTTTGTCCTTCTAGGACTTAATATGAGCATTCGCAGTGAGAATATAGTTACATTCTTTGGGTCAGCAAATGCGTATAGCATGCTTTGCAATATGTTGCAATTGAATTATCCTTTTATGAACTTCAGGTTCATATTATGATATTCGAGGATCTATATATACAAATGATAATTCATCTCCTGTAACCTTTTCTCAATTGTTTATCATGTCTCCCCCTCATGTTAGAAAAGCTAACTTGTTTCCTCAACTTTGAGAAATCATCTTTGTGCATTATCATGTCAATATACACAGCACATTAATAATAATAAGATGAGATTATTTGGTTCCTGACCCTGAACCATTTGTGAGGGGAGAATATAATATACTCTCGTATACAACGTATATCAAACTGATATAGATAACTTTGTTCTCATAAGAAACAGTTTAGCTATTAAGTGGAGGCACTCAATAATTATCTTGCTAAACCAACTATGATATAAACCAACTTATCAAGAAGAACTATCTCGAATAGAAAATCTGGAAATTATGCTCGAAGTTAGATTACTGAGCAATTTACCTCGCAAGCACCGGCCAGGCTGCAGGTTAATAACAATCGCGCATGTAACCATATCATAGATGCATCATATGTGGTATACATGGCAGGTGAATGGGCCCATATTCACCTATGATATTTCCAGAATTTATGGGCTTCAACCCGAACTCTTTAGTTGGTCAATGAGAACAAGTAATACAAGAGAATTCGTAAAGAATTTTCTAGTTCTTTAATATTCACCCATGTGAATTCTCTACTATTGCACATCATACTTATATTGATGGCTAACCCGAATGCCAACTGAATAAATTATCAATATTGGTAAACCTCAAATTTACACCATGACATGTGCACTTCTCAATAAACTTCAAGTTTATTATGATATGGGTTTTTATATCAATAAACATCCACTTTATTGTGGCATTCTTTTGTTTGCGTAGTACAAACTGGAGAATAAAGCGGGTAACTTTTCATATACAAATTATCCCGCTACAAGTTGTAGTAATAGAAGATATCAAATCTTTCCTTTATTTATAGTCTCAATATAATCAGCGCTTTCGCGTGTACTTTGGAAACTGAATAAGTTTCTTTGAGACTTACTACAGCACAATACTCAATTGTGTTTCTCCAACATAGTAATAATTGGCTCTTCTAGAGCTCTCAATTAATTTTGTACTCCCACAGATTCATCAACATCCATGTGGTGAATATCTTTCTTAAAGAGAAAGTTATACCATTATGGTCATGTCAAACTTATATGCAAGATATGTTTCTTGCATTATCGTTGTCCTTTAATAGTCATATTTCCAAAATACTTTGGCGTACAATAGGTACGTGACCAACGATCATTCATGTCATAATAATGACATCATCTCAAACCTCCTTCTAGGGGTGAGTATGGTATATGTTGGAAACACGTTCTCAATGCAATATACTAAAATGTGTGTTCTTTTGTATAGGTTTTGATGAATGACAAACGAAGCGAAAATTGATATATGACGAAGTTCAAGAAACAAGCGCACAATTGATATACAATGAGATTCAAGCTCAAGACAAAGTTTTATAGTTTAATTGAGTCATTCTTAATTGTGATCTTGATCCTGCAACTTGACTCGTAACATGGCTTCTCTCATAAAACTATTTTCCAAAATCATGCATATTTAATTTAATGTCAAATGATTTTAAATCATGCATATTTACAGTAGTCAAAATAATTTTTAGACATGCCTTAAAAATCTGGACTAAGATAATCGATTATGTACTTATGATAATCGATTGTTTTAAGCCAAGACTGCATAACAATCGATTATGAACTAATGACAATCGATTGTGAGTAAGACAGTGAGCATCAGGTTTTTCAAACCTGCATGACAATCGATTGTGAACTAATGACAATCGATTGTGACTGAGGCAATGTCCATCAAAGTTTTTCAAAACTCAGAATAATCGATTATGAACTAATGGTAATCGATTATGTTGAGACAGTGTCTTCCAGTGATTTTCAAATTTATTAAATAATCGATTGTTACATTGGACAATCGATTGTCAAAGAGACAGTGTCTAAAATGTTTTTCAAAAACTGATAAGTAATCGATTGTTGACTTTGTGCAATCGATTGTGAAGCTGACCGTTGTCGTAAAGTTTTCAAATACCGTCAGGTAATCGATTATTGATTCTGTATAATCGATTGTTTTGATTAAAATCCGGAAAAGATTTTTTGAACGTTATTGGGTAATCGATTATTGATTTTGTATAATCGATTGTTTTGATTAAAATCCGGAAAAGATTTTTTGAACGTTGCTGAGTAATCGATTGTTGATTCTGGACAATCGATTGTTTGTGGTAAAATCTGGAAAGGATTTTTTGAACGTTGCCAGTAATCGATTATGGATTGTAAGTAATCGATTATCAAGCGTAAAATCTGGGATTGAATTTTGATCTGACTGGCAGACAATCGATTGTTGGGGTTTGACAATCGATTGTCAGTGAGTAAAATCAGCAACTCTTAATTGGCAATTAGGCAACGGTAATGCCAAGTTTTTCAACTATAAATACAGCTTCATTTCAGTGTTTTAAACACAACAACATACTACAACTGATCATTACATTGCTATAAGCTTGCATACTTTTGTTTATCATTTTATATTCAATTTCATAAAGCTTTTGAGAGCCATATTCTTGTCCAAAGTTGTTGTGATCTAGAGCTTACTTCTTTTACTCATATCTGCTCATTAAGGAGTATTTTGTTTGAGTGTTTAGTGTTTTATACACTTGTAAGAGAATTGTGATTCTCTTGTTGTAAGGAACTTGTGTTTCCTTGGTTGAAGTCTTGGAGTGTTGTATCTCCGAGCAAAGGTGTTAAGGCTTGTGTCCTTAAGTTGTAAAGGTTTGTTGAGCACCCGTAAGCTTAACAAGTTAGTGGAAAATCTCGAGAGAGTCTCTCGGGGACTGGACTAGCCACGTGTTGTGGTGAACCAGAATATATCGGTGCGTTCTTTCCTTTTTGTTTATTTAACGCACTTATTTATTTCCTGCAAATTTTAATTTCCGCAAGTTTACGATAAATTTTATTATAACGCTATTCACCCCCCCTCTAGCGTTAAGCGTATTTTCTAACAATTGGTATCAGAGCCCAACTCTCTGAAAACTTAACAGTTTGAGAGAACCATCCATGGCTTCTACTCGTGATTCTTTTGCAGGAATTGATGAAGGACAGTGCTCCACACGACCACCTCTATTCAACGGTACAAATTACACGTACTGGAAGGAGAGGATGAAGATATTCGTTCAGTCCAACAGCTTTCACCTTTGGAAGGTGATAATGAAGGGAAACCAAATTCCAACAAAGAAGGTGGAAAACGAATGGGTTCCCAAGTCCGAGGATGAGTATGACGCGGATGACATCCGAAAGGTTCAAAATAATGCTAAAGCAATTAATTTATTATATTGTGCTGTTAATGCTGACGATTACAGGAAAATATCGTGTTGCACAACGGCAAAGGAGATGTGGGACAAGCTAGAAGTTACATACGAAGGTACAGACCAGGTAAGGGAAGCAAAAATTGATTTCCTAACCCATTCTTATGAATTATTTCACATGAAGGAAGGTGAAAAGGTGGACGAAATGTTTGAGCGATTTTCAATAACCGTAAATGACCTACATGCTCTCAAGAAAACATTCACGGATAGAGAGCTCGTGCGAAAAATTCTTAGAAGTCTCACACCGGCATGGAGATCAAAGGCCGATGCAATTCAAGAATCCATTGGCGTTTCAAACGTCACCATCGACGCACTAAGAGGTAACCTTAAGACCTATGAATCTACTATTCTTAACCCTTTTGTTGATGATCAAAGGAGGCAAAGAATAGCTCTAAAGGCGAGCACAAGCCAACCGCAAATTGATGAGGAAGGAGACAACGAGTTTGGACTCGTTATCAAAAGATTTCAAAAGTTCATGCGCAAGGAGTATGAACGCAAGGGCAAAAAGCAAGGCGAACAAATCAAGTGCTATGAATGTGGTGAAACCGGGCACATCAAATCAAATTGCCCAAACATCAAAAAGGAGAAGAAACCTTTTAAAAAGCAACGTGCATACATTTCTTGGGGAGGCGACTCCGGAGATGAGTCAAGCGAAGGAGAAGAAGACGAAGCAGCAAATCTTTGCCTTATGGCACAAGAAGACAACAAAGATGAGGTATGTCAAATTTCGTCTAAAAACTTCTTTACTCTTGAAGAAATGTGAACTGCTTTTGATGAATTATATGCTGAGTTTATTAAGGCTTCAAAAACTGTTAAGGGCATAAAAGAAAATGCTTCATTAAAAGAAAAGGATTTTCAAAAACAGCTTTCTTTGAAAGAAAAGGATTTAGAAAAACTGGTTTTAGAAAATGAAAAGCTGAAAGAGGAAAACAAGTTTTTTGGAAAAAGAAGCGCCGATAAGCCCGAAAGTTCTACAAAAAATTGTTCCTCTTGCTTGCATCTCAAAAATGAGGTAGATAGACTCAAAGGTACCTTAGATAAGTTTAGTTCTTCCCACAAGAATTTGAATGAGGTCCTTGTAAATTTGAAATCAACCAAGCATGGCATAGGATTTAAGAATGAGGTTAAAGAAAAGGTTGAAGCCAAACCCCAACCACCTAAGGCTCAACCTAGGACTAATAAAACAAATGCTTATCCTAGAAATAGCAATCCTAGAACCAATATGCATGCTAGACAAAATGTTGAACATTTTAGGAGACCTAGAAATGACTTATCACCTAGAAATAGTTACCCTAGAAATGATGCATATTTTAGGCCAAATGTTGAACCTTTGAGAAGACCTAGAATTGGCCTTCAACCGAGAAACAATCACTCTAGAAATGCTGCCCATCCTAGAGCTCATAGTAGAAGAAATAATTCTCATGAAATGCGAAATAGTCATAGTGTAAGAAATTTTCATCCGTCTAGTTACTATGAACCTAGAAGGATGCATAACCCAAATATGACTTGTCATTATTGTAGACGTATTGGTCATATTGCTCCTGCATGCTTTACACGTCATAGACATATTACTCAATCGCATCATTATAATATGCCTAACCCCCAAGGACCCAAGATGGCATGGGTACCTAAAGAACATTAATTTGTTTTGTAGATGTGCTTGAAGGGATCAAGTGTACTATGGTACCTTGATAGTGGATGCTCCAAGCATATGACAGGAGATGAATCCAAATTCCTTCAATTAGAGCACAAAGAAGGAGGAAGTGTTATCTTCAGTGATAACAATAAAGGAAAGATCATCGGCATCGGATCGGTCAGTAAGGATGAAAATTCCCCTATTAAGCATATATTACTTGTTAAAGGATTAAAGCATAATCTCTTAAATAAGCCAATTGTGTTACAAGGGAAATCTTGCTTTATTTGATTCGGATGAATGCTTAGTGTTCAGACGTAGTGATTTCAAAATTATCCTCCGTGGTTTTAGAGTGGATAATATTTATATGGTTGATCATGCTAATTCCTCACCTGATTATGTTGATTGTCTAATGAGTAAAGAGGATGATACTTGGCTATGGCATCGTAGAGTAGCACATATCAATATGCATCTTTTGAACAAATTGATTTCTCAAAACTTAGTTGTTGGTCTTCCCTTTTTAAAATTTGAAAATGACTCTATTTGTGACTCGTGTCAAAAGGGGAAGCAAACAAAAGCATCTTTCAAATCTAAAAACATTGTTTCAACTTCTAGACCATTGCAATTGCTTCATATGGATTTATTTGGTCCCTCTCGCATTGAAAGTCTAGGAAGAAATAGATATGCTTTTGTGATTGTTGATGATTACTCGAGATTTACTTGGACTTTATTTCTTGCCAATAAAAGTGATGCTTTTCAAAATTTTAAATATTTTCTTAAGCGTGTTCAAAATGAGAAAGAAACAACCGTCACTTTAATTAGAAGTGATCATGGGGGAGAGTTTGATCACAATCTCTTTGCGGACTTTTGTGACGAACTCGGAATCGAGCATGCCTTTTCGCTCCACGTACACCACAACAAAATGGGGTGGTGGAAAGGAAAAATAGGTGTCTCGAAGAGATGGCTAGAACCATGCTCGACGAAGCTAAGATACCCAAACATTTTTGGGCGGACGCCGTGAGTACCGCTTGCTATGTTCTAAATAGAGTAGTAATTCGGCCGATACTCATGAAAACCCCCTATGAACTTTATAAGGGTAGAAAACCAAATATTTCCCATTTTAGATTTTTTGGTTGCAAATGTTTTGTTCATAACAATGGCAAAGACCAATTGGGTAAATTTGATGCTAAGTCGGATGAAGGTATTTTCATTGGATATTCCTCACGTAGTAAAGCATCTAGGGTCTTTAATAAAAGAACCCAAATTGTGGAGGAATCCCCTCATGTTGTATTTTCCGAAAATAATGCTCGCTTGGCGAGAAAGGATTACGGTTTTGATCTTGCAGGTATCTTGGATAGCTTGCAAGACAAAATACTAGAGGAACCACCCAAGGAAAATAAAGGTGAAACTGAGGAACAACCAACGGAAGAAGCGCCACAATTGGAAAAAGAAATGAATATGCCTAACGAGTGGAGGACAATCAAATATCACCCTCTCGAACAGGTAATTGGCAACGTTGAAGACAAGGTAAGTACCCGAAACTCTCTCAAAAAAATACCTTAGAACTTACTGCTTTTGTTTCTCAAATTGAACCCAAAACCATCTCAGAAGCAATTGGGGATGAATTTTGGACCTTGGCAATGCAAGAGGAGCTTAACCAATTCGAACGCAATGACGTTTGGGATTTGGTGCCAAGACCCGAAGGTCATACCATAATTGGTACGAAATGGGTTTTTCGCAATAAACTAGATGAAAATGGTATAATCACTAGAAACAAAGCTAGGCTTGTAGCAAAAGGCTATAATCAAGAAGAGGGTATTGACTATGAGGAAACATATGCTCCCGTAGCTAGATTAGAAGCTATTTGCTTATTGCTTGCATTTGCCTCTTCTATGAATTTCAATTTATATCAAATGGATGTGAAAAGTGCTTTTCTAAACGGTTTTATTCAAGAAGAAGTTTATGCTGCACAACCCCCCGGTTTTGAAGATTTTAAATCTCGCGATCATGTTTTCAAACTCAAAAAGGCTCTTTATGGTTTAAAACAAGCTCCCCGAGCTTGGTATGAAAGATTGAGTAAGTTTCTTTTGGAAAATGATTTCATTAGGGGGAAAGTTGATCATATGGCCTAAGTCTGGATCATATCCCTCTTAGATGTGATAATACTAGTGCCATATGCTTGACGAAGAACCCCGTTCTTCATTCGCGAACGAAACACATTGAAATTAGACATCATTTTATTAGAGATCACGTTATCAAAGGCGATGTCGAAATTGAATTTGTTGAAACCAAAAACCAATTGGCAGACATCTTCACAAAGCCTTTAGAGAAAGAGTCCTTCTTCCGAATTCGCAGTGAACTCGGGATCCTTGACTCCACGTTGATCTAAGTCATGCATTGCATTTTTTTTGTTACATGATTTCTAACTTGAGCGTCGGAGACGTCTAATTCTTTTTTGCAGGTATCGCCCTAAAAGTAGGGGGAATTATAAAGCATGACGCGCTAGAATCGAGTCTTCTTCAGAAAAATCTGTTTCCCTCATCTAAATAATCGATTATCTCGTATCAATAATCGATTGTAATGCTATCATTTGAGCTATTATACTCTCTTTAAATAATCACACCTTCTTTCCAATAAATAAACAAGGTTTATTTCATCTTTGGCATCTTATTATTATTTTTGCTAATGGCAAAAGGGGGAAGATAACGGGTATGATGCATATCTCAAGTTATAAGCTTAAATTGAGGGGGAATTCTCAAATTGAGGGGGAACAAATTACTTGTTGCATGTATATACTTGTCTTGAATCATCATTATAAATTGCTTGTCTTGCATATCCCGCTTAATGTTTGCCATTATCAAAAAGGGGAAAATTGGTGGAAACACGTTCTCAATGCAATATACTAAAACGTGTGTTCTTTTGTATAGGTTTTGATGAATGACAAACGAAGCGAAAATTGATATATGACGAAGTTCAAGAAACAAGCGCACAATTGATATACAACGAGATTCAAGCTCAAGACAAAGTTTTATAGTTTAATGAGTCATTCTTAATTGTGATCTTGATCCTACAACTTGACTCGTAACATGGCTTCTCTCATAAAACTATTTTCCAAAATCATGCATATTTAATTTAATGTCAAATGATTTTAAATCATGCATATTTACAGTAGTCAAAATAATTTTTAGACATGCCTTAAAAATCTGGACTAAGATAATCAATTATGTACTTATGATAATCGATTGTTTTAAGCCAAGACTGCATAACAATCGATTGTGAACTAATGACAATCGATTGTGAGTAAGACAGTGAGCATCAGGTTTTTCAAACCTGCATGACAATCGATTGTGAACTAATGACAATCGATTGTGACTGAGGCAGTGTCCATCAAAGTTTTTCAAAACTCAGAATAATCGATTATGAACTAATGGTAATCGATTATGTTGAGACAGTGTCTTCCAGTGATTTTCAAATTTATTAAATAATCGATTGTTACATTGTACAATCGATTGTCAAAGAGACAGTGTCTAAAATGTTTT
Organism: Nicotiana benthamiana; assembly: GCA_034376525.1. Classification (NCBI taxonomy): domain Eukaryota; kingdom Viridiplantae; phylum Streptophyta; class Magnoliopsida; order Solanales; family Solanaceae; genus Nicotiana; species Nicotiana benthamiana. The sequence continues at coordinate 124,095,103 of CM067335.1, read as the reverse complement.
TCAAAAACTGATAAGTAATCGATTGTTGACTTTGTGCAATCGATTGTGAAGCTGACCGTTGTCGTAAAGTTTTCAAATACCGTCAGGTAATAGATTATTGATTCTGTATAATCGATTGTTTTGATTAAAATCCGGAAAAGATTTTTTGAACGTTATTGGGTAATCGATTATTGATTTTGTATAATCGATTGTTTTGATTAAAATCCGGAAAAGATTTTTTGAACGTTGCTGAGTAATCGATTGTTGATTCTGGACAATCGATTGTTTGTGGTAAAATCTGGAAAGGATTTTTTGAACGTTGCCAGTAATCGATTATGGATTGTAAGTAATCGATTATCAAGCGTAAAATCTGGGATTGAATTTTGATCTGACTGGCAGACAATCGATTGTTGGGGTTTGACAATCGATTGTCAGTGAGTAAAATCAGCAACTCTTAATTGGCAATTAGGCAACGGTAATGCCAAGTTTTTCAACTATAAATACAGCTTCATTTCAGTGTTTTAAACACAACAACATACTACAACTGATCATTACATTGCTATAAGCTTGCATACTTTTGTTTATCATTTTATATTCAATTTCATAAAGCTTTTGAGAGCCATATTCTTGTCCAAAGTTGTTGTGATCTAGAGCTTACTTCTTTTACTCATATCTACTCATTAAGGAGTATTTTGTTTGAGTGTTTAGTGTTTTATACACTTGTAAGAGAATTGTGATTCTCTTGTTGTAAGGAACTTGTGTTTCCTTGGTTGAAGTCTTGGAGTGTCGTATCTCCGAGCAAAGGTGTTAAGGCTTGTGTCCTTAAGTTGTAAAGGTTTGTTGAGCACCCGTAAGCTTAACAAGTTAGTGGAAAATCTCGAGAGAGTCTCTCGGGGACTGGACTAGCCACGTGTTGCGGTGAACCAGAATATATCGGTGCATTCTTTCCTTTTTGTTTATTTAACGCACTTATTTATTTCCTGCAAATTTTAATTTCCGCAAGTTTACGATAAATTTTATTATAACGCTATTCACCCCCCCCTCTAGCGTTAAGCGTATTTTCTAACAGTATATTCAATACCAATTTCATGTTCATATTCTTCCAATAATGAATATGTATTCGTGAATCAGATGTTGTCACATTCACTTCGGTGATATGTGATTTTGTTATCCTTTTCAAGTCCGTAAATGCTTCAGGCATTTGATTTGCTATTCTTTGCAAATGGATAATTTTTTGCACCTCATTTTCACAAATGGAGGTATGTGGATCAAAATGAGATAATGATGCATTTTTCCACAAAATTTCCCGTTTGGTTTCACCAACTTCTCCCCCTAATTTTGGGAAAAGTGTCTCATCAAATTGACAGTCTGCAAATCGTGCAGTGTACAAATCTCCTGTCAATGTTTCGAGGTAGCGAATAATGGAGGACGATTCAAACTCAACATATATTCCTAACCTTCTTTGCGGACCCATTTTGGTGCGGTATGGCGGTGCTACAGGCACATATACTGCGCATCCAACAATTCTTAAATGGGATATATTAGGTTCATGACCCAAAACTAATTGCAACAGGGAATATTTGTGACAATTCGTCAGTCAGAGACGAACTAGCATTGCTGCATGCAAAATGGCGTGACCCCAAACCGAAGTGGGCAGCCGACGAACTAGTATTGCTGCATGCAAAATGGCGTGACCCCAAACCGAAGTGGGCAACCTCGTTTTCATGAGTAAATGAGGTATTCAAGATTATACTCATGTATTGTCTCAATCTAATATCCATTTTGAATGATATCTCTAAAACTCAACAAGTTCCTTTTAGACTTGGAAGAGAACATTTTGACTGATATCATTAAAACTCAACAAGTTCCTCTTAGACTTGGAGGAGAACATTGCATTCTCTAAAATATTTTTCCTTTAGACAGAGTTATAGTTGCTCTCCAGGAGCCTTCAATCAATTTAATTCCCATGGTTTGACATACAAAAGAAAATATATGAACATGAGAATATACAAATCTGTTTGCTTCATATTTAAACAATATTTTCAAAATCTGCTGAGGTTATTCGACTAACTAAATCAGATAGTCGACTATCATACCTTGCGGAAAAGTCCAGTTTTAATGCGAAATATTAGATAGTCGACTAACCAAGTTGATATTCGACTATCTCAGAAAACAGTCATCAGGATATTCGAATAACTAAATCAGGTTATTCGAATATCTAAATCAGATATTCGAATATCTAAATTAGATATTCGAATATCTTAGCTTGCGGAAATTCCAGTTTTAATACAAAATATTAAATAGTCGACTTTATTAGTTAATCGACTAACTTTGCTGGAAAATAAAAATTTCTTCGAAATTTAAGCATATTGAAACATTCTAAAGAACTAATACTAACATTATATCATAAACTAACTAATACGAGCTGATACTAATGATTATTAGTTTATTCACTAACTAATACAAATAAATAAAGTAAAATCAAACAACTCCATCTTCTTTCATCACAGATCCATCACCGATTAGGTGGTCTATTTTCCCCTCAGGGTGCTCAGAGAAGTCTGCCACATCCAAGTGAGTGATGTCAAAGTTGTTGTCAGAGACAAAATTTGTTTCAGGGCCTTTACTCTTTCGAGATGCTTGATAAAGGTCAACCAAATGTCTTGGTATACGGCAAGCTTTTGACCAGTGCCCTTTTCCACCGCAACGATAACATATAGTTTCTGAACTATTTACCTTAGGATTCTTATCGTATCGTGCTTGTGGCGGAGTGACCAACTTCAGGTTTTCATATCTCTCCTTTAAGCCTTTCCACAAGATAGGTGGATCTTTGACTGTGATATATTCAATTTTCAAACCTTCATCAAGGTGATGGCGCAAGAAAATCAAGGCCTTAGCACAGTTTCAAACCTTCATCAAGGCGATGGCGCAAGTAAATCAAGGCCTTAGCATAGTCTTGGGTGGATGCATTATTTCTGTCTTTAATGGCGTCTCCAAGACCCATAGCATCTAAGTGGATTTCAGCATCCAACACCCATGTCATATAGTTCTTGCCCGAAATTTCAAGGGCAACGAACTTTCCTTTTATAATGTCTGACATGAAACAAAATTACGTCAAGAGCGTGTTCATACTTACGGGCTCTATTACAATTATCACATCACTTCAGGGAATGGATCATAATCATCTGTATGTGCTATACACAATCCCATGTCAAATATTACTTTCATAAAGTGAAAGATTATTTTGAGAATCCTTATTGTTCTCATTACCACAATAATGACGATTATAATTTCGTCTATTGTCACGTCCACATCCATTGATACCTTCACGGTAATAATTTTGTCTTCTTTCAGACTTATCACATACTGCTATCACATTCTCTAAAGCGAATGGAGCAAATTCAAGTGGACGGAATTTTAATTCTTTGCCACGTCCACATTCATTGATACCTTCATGGTAATAATTTTGTCTTCTTTCAGACTTATCACATACTGCTACCACATTCTCTAAAGGGAATGGAGCAAATTCAATGGGACGGATTTTCAATTCTTTGCCCACAATCATACATGAATTTTATCATGGCAAGGCATAGAAATTTTACCACTTCATGTGAGTGTAATTTCTTACAAACTCCATTAGAGTTGCAATCAAAATTATCGTCTTTGCTAGTATTTAAAATCAAATTATAGAATGTCAAGAATTTGAAAGAGAAAGGTAAAATACATACCTTAAATCCAGAATTTAATCATGAAGGAAGTTCATGGAATAACTTACAATCATTATGTTCAATCCCAAAGCTTCTACCCAATATGTTATGTGACGTACATGCACACTTGATAGCGCAAGGCTCGGGCTAAAGTCAAGTTATGACAATGCTTTCTTTCCACTGTCTCATTCCATTGGGTTGTTCCTGTACACAAAGTTCAAAAGACATTCTTCAAGAAAATAATTTCTTGTACCTTGGCGTTAGCTCTTATTATTCTTCGGAGCATCATTCTACAAAACAATAAGAAGGACAAAAGCATACAGTGAAAATAGATTGTGAAGAATAAATAAAAGAATTGAGTCCTATGAACAATAATGCGTATAGGGAGATAAGAACTATAATCCAAGAAATAACTATTCTATCATCTTCAACAAGACGACGACAACAATACTCGTCCTTCTGCTCTTCTTAATTTTTCCGTATAAAAATTCTGTAGGAGGAAGAAATCAAATTCAATTGGTTAGAGACTCGTGCTGATAACGTGTTATGAAATAATATAAGAACAAGAACAATAATACAAGAACAAGAACAATATAGAGAGAATAGGGAGAGAAGTATTCTTATTGATACTTTGGGATGGTTTACAATGGTATAGAACCCCTATATTTATAGGGAGGTGGTGACTTAGCCACCAAGTAGTAAACCCTAGAATCTCTCTAAATATAGACATTCACCTTAAATAGAGTTCTATTTATAACACTTTTGACTTATTTTTATCATTTTAGCTTAAAAATAAGTGCGTAAAAGCATTTTTGTTACTTTATCCAAATACTATAAAATGATTTAAAAATTATTTTAGCTTAAAAGCACTTAAAATAAGTTAATTCAAACGAGCTCTTAGATAGTTGTTTAAATTGATGTAAAATTGTAAATTGAGGTTAATGGAATTTTTATGTTTAGATAGCAGATGATTAAATAAAATTTTCTTTTAGCTTATTATTGTTAAATAATAATGACAATAAACGACTAGGAAATTATGTGGATATTAACTATCACAATTTATTATCTTTGTATTCTTCTTTGGAAGGTGAGGAGTGGATGTCAAATTTAGATGAATTACCAAATTAAAAAGTGAGTATATTATATGAGTTTTGTTTGTCATTGTTAATGAGGTCGTGAGTTCGAATTTTGAATAAGAACTTATTGTTTCGGTGAAAAATGATTTCCCTTTTAGTGAGGATGAGCATACTTTACCTTATATTGCATATTAGATAAAATAGAATAATTCAGTACATTAAATTCATGTTATGCGTAATATTCGAAAAAGGGCCGCATCCGATGAAAAAAAATGTAAAAAAGAAGTTACTTAAGTCAATGGTTTGCCACTTATAATGTCCGTAAAACAATTATTAATGATATTTTGCTTTCATTGAACACATTGTACTATCTTTTTCCCAAGGCACATCAATATTCTTTTAGTGGAAGTTAAGTGTGATGTAGAGGATATGAGAATATAAAATTTAATCTAATTGTTAGTTGTTACAGAAACTATATGTTGGAGTAAAATCTAATTCAAGATAAATATTTTTTTTTGGGTCAGCATGAAGTTATGAGCTACCTAGTTATAGAAAAGCAGCTAAAAGTTTCAAATAATTGGTCTGCACCGACAATATATTCTTTCCTAATTCCTAGACCTTAAGGTATGTGGAAATTTGCATGTGGAATAAATGAAGAAGCAAAAACAAAATCCCCTTCTTGTTACCTTTATAAATAAATAATTGGTTGGGAAAAAATTAAATAAATAAAAATTTACCAAATGGTGTGCATTAATACCCTTGTTCCTTAGATTTATATAATCTTACCTAGGAATATACATAGACCGGGTTGGTTCGCTTTTATCAAAATTAAATCGAACCAATCATCAAACCAACTATATCAGTTTGGATTGGTTCGGTTTTATCGGGTTCTTCGAATTTGAGTTTTCTGTTACTTAAATATTATTTAAATCTTACTTTATTAAATATTTGATAAGTATATATCTATTTAGTAAAATATAGAAAAAATTGACCAGTATATTATCAATTAAAAAATTCTTATGGGAGAATTCTATTAGCAACACATAATAATTATTTTTTTACTCGCCTGACAATAATTTTTCGTTGATATACACTTTCAGGTTGACTAAAGTATTAAACATAAAAATTAATATGATACCTTAATATTAATAACCACTTTATATTTGAAAAAGATAGAAGAATTTAATAGATCTTACATAGGATATGAATATGGAAGAACACACAGATTGACGCATTTCAATAATGCTTGATAAGAAAGTAATCATACAACCCATTAAAGGTCAATGAATATGGAGCACTTCATATTCTATTAAAATTTATATTTCGCAAGAGAATCCCAAATATTTCTAGATATTTTTTAAAGAAAAATTTATATAAAAACTTTAAAATATATAAAAAATTATATATTTATATGCCGGGATGGTGGGTTTTTTACTCAATACCAAACCAAATCAAACCAAACTAAGTCTGATTTTTAAATCGATTTTGTTTGACTTTTTGGTTTTGTGCGATTTTTTGGTTCATAAACGATTTTCTTTCACTTGCAGCTTGTGAACATTTTGGTAGGAGATGCAAAGCAAATATTCCATAAAATAATTCTAACTAATTTGATCTACAATATCATCACCACTGTCGTGTGCATGCAAATGACGTGTTTCATGTTGATGTAGGCCTTGTGACGTTTCTTTGATAAAATACCACCCTTTTAATTGTCCAGAAGTTACTGAGTCAAAAAGGTGGATGGTTGATGTTGAAGGAGTATCTGTTCCATTGAGGTTTGTGTGGCTCCATATTGCGCACGAGTATTTGCAACGCGGTTCTGCTCCCTGTATGTATACTTGATAGTTAGATTACCTAGATGCCAAAGTAAGTACCTACATTCCATTAAAATTGATGAGTAATGTAAATTGTGATAAATTAGCATCGAGATTACCTTTGTAGAATCCACATTTATTTATACTGGAGTGAAGTGGTGATGCCATGCTAATCGTAATCCCTGTAATAAGGCAGATAGTTCCATATATGTAGAGTTTCATGTGGGTCGTGTTCCCGTGAATCCAAGTAACCAATGATCCATATCATTTATGAAAATACCATTTATGCCATTGTGGGGTGGATGGCCCTTAGAGGATCTATCAGTGTTTAATTTAATAGTACTGAGTGTAGGAGGGTACCACTCGACATACATGATGTGGTTGTTGATTTTTGCAATTGATTTTGAATAATATAGTGATATTCAGCTACTTGTGAAATCAAATGCTGGATAAGGTTCCAGATAGTCCATGTCGTATATGAAATTAATAATCGAGGTGATAAGTTTAAGGGCAGGCGGTTCTTAGTGGTAAATAAAGTGCGGGTGATTTGAATAGGTTGTGTGATGGTAAGGTCCATGATGTCTAGATTATTGGCGATTCCTAATTAGTCCATAGACGGAGAGCAATTGGGCGTTGGAACAGGAGGTGGTTGATTGTCTCTGCTTTTGTAAGTAAAGTGCATAGATGTTTGAAATTGGCAATGTGGATGTTATATAGATAAGTAATGGTGAGTAGTCTTTGGCGAGAGATTAACCACATGAAAAATATAATTTTTGGAGGTAGGCTTAGTTTCCAAAGTCAAAAGTAGTGATAGGTGGTACTAGTGTTAATTAATGCATCATATAGTGATTTTACGAAAAAAATAACTAGAAGTTGTAAGACCCCAATTTAGTTGATCAAAGGATTGGAAATTAGCAAGTGTTATGATATGAATTTGACCTATTTAAAGGATTGGGGTAGGTAGGTGATGCAAGAAAAGAATGCTAAGAATCCAAGAAATTCAAAAAGTGAATATCCACTTAAGATTGGGATTTCTTTTCCTTAAAGATTATGATTTGTTATTTCTTATTTCCTAGTAATTAGTTCTTGTTTTAGTAGGATTATATTTGTAATTCTAGTCAAACTGGGATTGTTAGTTGGTATACCATTCTTACTATAATTCTTTTTTTAATTTTAGTTAGGATAGATTTTCTTAGTCTTATTCTTATTCTAGTTTAATTAGGATTATTTTTCCTTAACATTATCAATTTTACTCATTTTAAGGTTTATATAAAGGGCTCAACATGCTGAAAATAAAGATTGGTGATTAGTTTTTCTAAGTTATTGCTTCAAAAACGTGATTTACTTTTTATTTCATTGTTCTTCCTTTATTCAACACTTCTTGCAATCTTGCGGGATTGGGGAACGTGTGGGTGAGGTTTATTTCCATCTTATATTCTTCTAACTTGAGCTTGAAGAACGCTTTTGCTAGTTTTGTGAAAAACTTCTGCGGGGTGCTTGTATTTTTCTCTCTTCTTTGTACTTAAGGGTGCAAAACCTTGAAAGTACATTAATTTGGTATCAGAGCACAAGTTCCAGGTCTGAATACTTGATTTTCTACATTGTTCATCATGTCACCAAACAAGAAAATACCAAGTTCGGGATCATATTCAATAGGTCTTCAATTAAAAGTTTATAAATTAAGAACTAGAATTCTTGAACGAGATTTTGAAGAAATTAAAGTGCAGCTAGATGACTTGAAGGAATTGATGGAGAATCTGATTAAATTAGTTGAAAGTTTGCTGTTTCAATATCAACCACCAAATTTGCCACAACGCCTACAACCGCCACATCTACCACTTCTATATCCACCAATTCATTCACAAAAAGCTGAAGAGGATGAAGCTGACCAACGCACAAGAGTAACAAGACACGACGCCCATTTATGATAAATATTTAGATAATCAGGGGAATGAAGAGGACAAAGCTGATAAAAACCAATATCAAGGAGACGAGGAACAAGCATTGAATCCACTAATTGAGGAGTTCTTATCGAAGTATTATGATAATCTGAATCCAACTATGTGTGTTATTGACTTTCCACCTTTTAGAGATGCTCAACACAATATTGACTTGATAGTTGACTCTATCAATCCAAGCAAGGTTGTGTATTGCATTAATTCTAAAGTCCATAGAAATATGCTAGAAAAAGAGGAAAAATTACCTATAAAGGAGCGGATATTGGAGAGTTTGAGTCCATATATTGGAGAAACAAGATTTCTTAACGACATAATATATATGGCTATCATCAAAGTGACTATTGGCATTCAAGCATGAAATTGATGCATTCCCAATAAGAGCGTTAATCTCCATGCTTAACTCAAAGCTAGACACGGAGTTGGTTAACTATATAGCAATCACTTCATATCGTAAGTTGAAGTGTGAGAGTAAATATAGAAAGATTTACATGGAGGGACTTGATAGAAAGTTGAAATATAGAAAGTGGGATTCAGTTCGACCACATGCTAAGTTTGCTTACAACGTGAAGAAGCTCTATGATAAACTAGCAAAATATAACTTAAAATATGGTGAGAATTGGGTCCCCATTTTTTTCTACCTTGGGTCTCCATTCTTACTATAGCAAATCTCGTGCCATCTATGAAAGCTGTTAGACTCGAGGACAATTCTTTTTCAACCAGGGGAGAATGATGCAAGAAAAGAATGCGAAGAATCCAAGAAATTCAAGAAGTGAAGAATCCACTCAAGATTAAGATTTTTCCCTTAAAGATTAGGATTTGTTATTTCTTATTTCCTAGTAATTGAATTCTTATTTTAATAGGATTATATTTGTAGTTCTAGTCAAACTAGTATTGTTAGTTGGTATCCCATTCTTACTAGAGTTCTTTTTTCAATTTTAGTTTGGATAGGTTTTCTTAGCCTTATTCTTATTCTAGTTTAATTATTATCAATTTTACTCATTGTAAAGTCTATATAAAGGACTCAACATGCTGAAAATAAAGATTGGTGATTAGTTTTTCTAAGCCATTTCTTAAAAAATGTTATTTACTTTTTATTTCATTGTTCTTCCTTTATCCAACGCTTTTTGTAATCTTGCGGGATTGGGAAACATGTGGGTGAGGTTTATTTCTATATTACATTCTTCTAATGTGAGTTTGAAGAACGCTTTCGCTAGTTTTGTGAAAATATTTAGCGAAGTGCTTTTGTTTTTCTCTCTTCTTTGTACTTGAGAAGTGCAAAACCTTGAAAAGTACAGCAGTAGGGCAAATGAGAGATTTTGTAGTGTTGATCATATTATTTGTGATGTGTTGGTTGACCTTGAAATTTTCTTCGGGATTTATTAGGGGTCCTTCAATGATTTTTCTAAGCGTGACATTTGGCCCTATCTAAGGTTCATTCCAAAAATTAATATGTTGGCCTATGGCAATATGCCAGACCACTCCTTTTTGGAAAAATTTCCAGACTAATTGAATAGCTTTCCAGATGTTGGAGGACTGGCTGGGGTGAGTGGAGGTAGTGTATTTGGCTAGTAGTAGGGATGTCCATGGTTATCCATGTGATTTAAATAGGCGCCATGCTAAATTTCCTAGTAGGGTATTGTTCTTGGACGCTAAATTTTGGCTTTCTAGACTACCTTGACATTTGAGCTACTGAATTAGGGACCATTTAATAAGATGAATTTTCTTTTTATGTTGAGTAGTTCCCCAGAGAAACTTTCATCAATACTGGTGTATTTTGGATATGAACTATTATGGGATTTTAATGATTTGCATAACATGGTTAGGGAGAGTGTTTAGCATAGATTTAATAAGAGTAGTTCTTCCTGTCATTGTGAGCATATTGACTTTCTATCCTGCCGGTTTTGCTTTAGTTGTCCGGGATGTACTGAAAGTCAGATTTAGTTGGTTTTGTAAAAAAAGTAAAAATCCCGGATATTTTCTAAACTATACTCCTTCTTGCATATTGAAGGAGGTTAGAACGAAGGATTTATCAATTTGAGTAACATTTCTAGAGGAATAGATTTTGGACTTATTAAAATTAATGTTTTGTCCTGATTTAAGTGAATTGAGTAATTGTATCTATAATATAGTGGACACTTTAGTGGTTAATTTGGAAGTTAGTATAATGTCATCGGCAAATATAGGTGAGAAATTTGTGTGCTATTTCCTAAGATTTTTATGGCCTTCCTTTGTTGGTAGTCAACTAGTTGATAGCTTTGTTGTGAGAGTCGTTCCATGCATAAGATGACGATGTAGGGAAATAAGGAGTCTTCTTTGCGTATGCCCCTACGTGGGCAAGAAGAAAGGTAAGGGGTGACTATTTAGAAGGATAGATATGGAAGAGCTGCTTATACAGGATATAATTAGATTGATGATTTATTTCCGGAAGTTAAAGAAGTGCAAAGTTTCTTTTATGAAACCTCTTTCCATTTTGTCAAAGGCTTTGTCGAGGTAAAGTATGACGGTATGAGTAAGAAAATTTGCGTACTTACCTTTCTTTTTACGAAAAGAATTAAGGATTTTTTGGACTATTGTGGCATTTTCTGAAGCTCATATTTCTTATAAAAAAGTCGATTGCTCAGGGCTAATAATTTTCATTATGGTAGGCTTGAGTCGAAAAATAATTATTTTTATGATAATTTTATATATAGTATTACAAATCCCGATTGGTCGATGTTGAGTAATGGTTGAAGGATGTTTAACCTTGGGATAGGGCATAAATAGGTTTTGTTAATTTGTGGTGGTATACGGTAAATTGTGAAAACTTCATTACAAAAAGCTATCACTCAATTTGCAATTTGGGGCCAGTAAGTCTGATAGAAAAAGGGATGCAAGCCTTTGATCTAAGAGCTTTGAGATATTGGGAGGAGCTTGTGGCCTGAAATATTTTCTTTGAGGTAAAAGAATGGGTCAGACTTGTGTGATCCTTGGGAGTCAATGTTCTATATGAAGATATATGGTGGGATTTGGTGGAATGAGTGTAGATAGTGGTGAATAAACTTTGGTAATAATTATGTATCATATGATTAACTTGAGATTGTTCAAATAACCAATTACAACCTAATTCTTTGAGAGAAAATATACTATTTCTTCTTCTACATTAAAGAGTAGTAAGATGGTAAATTTCGTATTTGTGTCACCTTGTTGAGCTAGTTGATACGCGATTTTAATCGCCACAAGTCTTCTTCAACCTGGAGTAAGTTATTATAATCATTGATTAGATCAATTTTCAGATATTGAAGGAAAGTGTTTGTAGGGTAACTAGGAGAGGATTGGATACCATCTATTCTAGAAAATAAATTTCTTTATTTTTTAAAAATGTTACCAAAAGTGTTTTGGTTCATTCTTAAACCTCTTCTGTGGAGTCATCTGTGGCATGTAGTTGGCTTTTATTAGGAGTCCAATTTTTATTAATGAGATTGGGAAATTATGGGTGAGAGTCCAAATTGTTTAAAATTGGAATATTTTCTTTCGGTGAAAAGTGTTTTTAAGTTGATTAATAAGGGACAATGCCCTGAGTGCGTTCGAGGTAGATATTGTACGTTGGATTCTGGGAATAAATTATGTCAGTCATAATTGCAAACATGTCTATGTAGTCGCCCGTTTGTTGGTCCAGGTACAACGGTTGTCTTTAAAACTTAAGTCTAATAATTGGTAGTGATTAAGACATTGGAGGAATTTGCCACATCTAAAATTATTTATAGGATTGCCCCAGAATTTTTCAATTGCTCGGACTACTTCATTAAAATTCTCTCCAATTAATGAAGGCATATGAATAGTGTCATGCATGACCATTAGGTTAGCCCATAAGAATGAATGTGCATGCAAACAGTTTTTAGCATATATTACTGAAAATAACCAAGTAGTAGGGTTTGGTGGTGCCTGTACAATAAAGTTAATTGCATGAGAGGTGACTACTATTTGTTCAAGCTGTATGAGATCCTCATGCCACAACAATGCTATACTACCGGAGTGGCATTCCACCGGTGCATGTGCCATGTGAGTAAATTCAAACTCGACTTTCAAGTGATCACGACTTTGGAGATGAGTCTCCAACAGTGCCACGAGTGCAGGTTGGTGATAGTTAAGGAGAGAATGAAAATTTCTCTTAAAATCCTGGGACTGATCTCCTCTACAATTCTAAATGATGAACTATATTTATTTGTTGTGGGAGAGTGATGATGGTAGACTATGGGACCCCTCCACCTGTGTTGTCGTCATTCTGGTCAGATATAGAATCATCACTAGGACATCTTCCCCATCTGTAGATTTATTATCGAACAAATGTTGAAGGAGCAACTTCGTAGCCCTACTAGGCAAATTATGAATACTTTTCTTACATACTTCTCTTTGAGGATGTAAGTTTTGTTGTTGTTGAGGAGGTATAATATTGGTTATGTTTCCTTGATATCCTCCATTATTGCTGCTACCTTGAGTTGCTCGATTTCATCTAGTGCATTGTAAGTGGCTGAGGTTGGTGGGCATTTGACTCATTTGGGGAGGCACCGGTTGATATGGTGACGCTTATGTATATATTGTGCATATAGTGTTGTTGGATATGGAGAATTGACTTGGATTGAATCCATAAAACTATAGAGTGGGGTGGGAGCTGGAGGGAGGATGGGGTATGAGGGTAATTGTGTGGGTAGTGGTTGTGTTGGGTATGGGGTGTATAGGTGAGGCATCTCTTATGTGTGATATAGAGGTGGTAGTGGTGTATGGGACTGGTAGGTGTGCATTGTCGATAGTGGGTACATAGCCCATAGATATTGGTTGTAGAGGTCGACCCCCATCCCCATTCCCTCTATCACTATTTGTGCTATGTCTGTAGGGTTTTGGATCACAAGGATTACATCCTGCCTGTCTATCTCCATTATGATGGTGAGAGCATGATCCTGGAGACTCATCTCCAACCAAGATTGGGTATGTATACGTTTGTGGCTATTGAGTGATGTAGATTGGTAAGGGGTGGTGTGGGAGATGGTTCAATGGCTGCATAGTGAGTATGTTCAAGGTGAGGAATGATGGAGTAAGTTGGTATTTGTGTAGGACAGTGTCCTCCTCTGTTGTAAGTTTAGTGGCTGGTGATTCATTTGAGAAAGGATTAATTGTGTTTGTAGTTTTACTTGTAGTAGGGGTTTTAAAGTTTGAAGTGGGGTTTAATGATGATACCGCAGAAGTAAGGTTAATAAGAGTGGTTAATATATGTGGCTGATTTGATGGTGTGATTGATGATTGGTCTCTTTGTGAAGGAAAGTTGCGTAGATGTGCCGTATATGTTTTAAACGAGGTTTACCAGGCTGATTGCGGAGAGGTGTTTGGGGTAGAAGACTTAGGAAATTTTAGCGGGCTTGGAAGGGTAGCTGGCGTAGGGCTATCATTAGTTTGGATATTGGGTTGGGTAGATTGTGGTATTGGACTTGAATGTGGCAAAAAGATTAATATGGCTTCAGGACATGGTATGTCAGAGGCATGTGCCAGGTGGCTTATCGTCATGTTTGAACCCATTGCCTTGGAGGGTTGAGTGGAAGCTTGGTAGACTATGTGGTAAGAAGACATGGCTATACCTAGTTATGGTGGGTTTAACTGAGTGTGGGCTTTGCGTATGAGGGACGAGGTGGGCTGGTGAGAGTGAGTATTTGGGCTCAAGGTCATTGGATTGGGTTCCAGCATATGAACTTTAATTTCCTCTATTAGGTCTAAGGTGTTATTATTAAAAAAATTTGGGGGGGGGGGGGAGGGAGAGGGGAGGGGGTCGTCAAGTCTTTTCCTATTGTTAGGGGGCCTGGGTTTGGGAGTAGTTCATTTGAAAGCATACCTGTAGGGTTCAGTGGAGCAGCCGCCATTGCATTAATGTGTGAGTGTCAGAAATTTGTTGATTCTTCGTTACATGAAGTTATAGAGCCTTTCCTGCATGGTAGGATTTTGTATTTCATCTTTGAGGGAAACGTAGCGGTTTTCCATTCACTGGTGGTGGAGGATTATGAATGTTGAAATTTCTTGTGGTTGAATGGGTGTTTTGTCAAGCAGGGGAACGGTAGTGTTGGAGTTCGAAATATTGTGGTTTTTCCTACTCATAAATTCATCGGCATACCATCAATTCGATTATTATTTCATTTTTAGTGCCAGTGTCGACTACACGAGCATTCCCTTACTCGGCAGAGCTTTCTCAAGAAAAAGGAAATTACTACGACGAAGAATCTTCGATCTTCCATAGGCGCTTTTCGGACTACACGCCAGTCTTTTTCACCAAGAGCTTGTTCCGAAATGGGGCGCATGGGGGAAGTACTTTGGAATGAGTTGATAGAATCATGCAAGGTGTTTGTTGGATGGAATTGTGTCACAAGTTGGGAGTTTATGAGTGCAAAGTTTTTTATGGTGGCCCAACCTTCCATAAATAGTGCAGAGCATGGCGAGACGTTCGTAAAGGATTTTTTGGTGATGCATGCCAATGCAGACGTATATTTTTAAAGGTTGTTCCAAGGGTACCTTAATGTAAATACATGCGTATTTGCCTCTAATGGTGGCCGATGTACAAGTATCAATTTTTATGAGGGTACCAATTTTGGGTCCAACGCGTTGTAAGCTATCAAAGTCGTAAAACTCAGTAGGCAATTCCGGTAACCATATCCAAATGGCTGAATAAGTAAGTTGGGCATTTGAGACGATGAACTTAGGTTCCCATTTACGCACATAGAAGAAATGGTTAAAAATGAACAAAGGCCCTTTATGGAGTATTTTGTTCATATTCTCTTCCTTTTGGAATTTTACGAGGAAGAAGTCTGATCCCAGGGTCAATGAATGATAAATCTTCTGTAGGTTGCCATAGGTTACTTAAATTGGTACGTAATGTTTTATGTCCTATTTTTCTACCGAATACTTTGACTATGACGGATGACTTCCATGGGGAGTATAGATGGGTTTTATCAGTTTGACGTTAGAGAAATGAAGGTGTCATGTTGGTGGTCGTTGTTGGTTTCATCGGAGAGGTCAATATGTGAGTGGGTTGTGTGGCAAGTACTAGGTAAATGGTAAATTTGGTTGTGGGAGAGTAGGGTGTTCTTGAAGGATTGTTTCATGTCAATAAGGTATGGTTGGGTGATACTGGTGTATCAATATACATGATGCTCAAATCGGATGGTTCTGGCCAGAGACGGATCTATGGAAATGGTACGCCACCTGTACGCTCGGGTAAAACTTAATATATGTATGAATAGTTTACATCACAAAACCAATATATGTAAAAGGTGGCATCCATTGTGACAAATTCGCTCTAGGTGCCATGGCGAAAAGATGGTTTTGCCGTCCGCAAGACGTAGAATCTAACCTAGCTAGTTGCCAACATTTTCAATGTGGTTTCTCTTTGTTCCGTTTTCTTTCTTCTCTTTCTGCTCCTTTTCTTTATTTCTTTCCGTTCTTCAATCTTTATCGTTGCTATCTCTCTCTCTAAACACTTTTAACTATATATTTGTTTCCCTTTTTGTTTTTCTATATCTTTATTTGAACATGATTTTAATCATTTTCTCTTTGTATCCTTCAAATATATATTTTTTCCCTTAATTTTCAATTTTTATTAGAATGGTAGTATCAACAGAGACAATACTAATCTAGCTATATGTAAATTGAAGTGGTGTATTTGTCTATTTTAAATTTTTGTGTATTTTTATATTTTTGATCATATTATTTAAGAATCTGAACCGAGAAAATTAGATCACATTAGACAAAACTTATTCAACTTGATGATCATCTATTTATTTATGCACTAAAAAATTGTATACCAAATTAAATTAATTTAAAATATATTGAACTGATCCAAACTAAATTAATTCAAAATGGATCGAACCAACTAGAGCACCCTGCCAATCTATTTTGCTATTGATAAGTTTGCATTAATATAGCGATACCCATAGTCATCAAACTCTAGATTCACCTTTGATTCCAGCAGAGAGTTGGTGATGATCATTTTCATGACGAATATTATTGAAGGTACAAAGATTTTTGATATAATCTATATTTTTATTTATATATTCTGGCTCTTAATACATATGCTTCTTGTCCTTAGAATAAAAAAAAGGAGGATGATAAATATTTCACATAGCAGGTTCGCATGCATTTTCTTTGCCAGAATTTCAGGTATTTGCCAAACAGGTCGTTTTAGACAAGCACTTGCAGAAAATTACAACTTTTAAAAATGACTTCTTCTACTCTGGCTTTTTTTATTTTTACTACCCCTATCATCTCCAAAAGAAAGAACGAAATTTGGAACACAAAGGTCAAATCATTCAATTTTATATGAACTGTAATACAGAAGGCAAGTGTTAGACCCCTAACTTTTGTCATCGGGCGTGGGCACGGCATTGGCAAGGATTGTGGCGTGATGGCCTTGTCATTGGCCTATGTGCGGGCGAAAACTATCATGCGGGTCGACAGGCTGGGATGGGCAAGCAAGGCCAAGACCTTGCGGCGGACAAGGTTTGCTTGGAAAGGGCTTGACAAGGCAGCATCGGCAAAATGGGGCGGCATGGCACGGCATGCGCGCCAAAGACAGTCGGCATGACATTGGTTGTGGCAGCTATGTGCGGGCTAAGCTAAGGCGAAGCGGAAGTGCGGGTTGACGACAAAGGCTTCCAATAGCTAAGACTATGCTATTGGGAAGGAAATACAAACAATGGCACGAGGGAAATGAGGCAGACATGAGGGAACGGAAGATGGCAACGGACAAGGGCCAAAGGCAGTGTGCGCACGGTGTATGGGCGCCGGGCAGTGTGCGGGAAATATGATGGCAGCGGATTGCGCTGGCATTGGTATGGGACAATGTTAAATTGACTAAGGCATGGCTCGAGCAGCCTTAGGGCGGAACGCAGCTGGTCAAGAATTGCACATGACAAGCACATGGAAGCGGTTGGCGGAAGTTCCTTGTTTGTAGGCCATGATCTCCCATGTTCCCCCCATTATCCCCATGATCTGATTGTGTTGTATAGTGGCCTTAAATTCGTGTAGCATGATCCTAAGTAGTTGGGGATGTCAACTACAAGTTAGGACCATGATATTAGCTGATGGACAACATGGGTGTCATGGGCGGTTGGGCTAAAGGCTTATAAATAGGACCTTTAGGCAGTAAGGAAAATCAGGAAGTAAGTCTTGTGTATTTGCTTGCTGGGAAACACGAGGGAAACGTGAGGAGTTCTAAGTGTTTCAGGAAAAAGGGGACTTGGGTTGTGGGACAATCTGAGTGTTCGGCTAAGATTGACAAGGTCATCTTAGTCGGAGAGTGGGCTGTGAGCGGCATTGTTCATAGCGAGAGTGAGGGTCATTTGTATTATTTTCCATATTAATATAAAGGTTGGGAAATTGTTCCCGTATATGCTTGTCTCATTTAAATTCTGTTTTGCTGCCCAAATTCGTCTAAGGCTAAACTTGTGTGCGATTGGCAAGTTTTGGGGGAAGGCTGAGTCAGGCAAGGCTTGACTGCCGCACGGAGGTGAAACCTTGGCCAGGATTTAAGTGGCCAAAATCGACCCCGTGACAGTAGGTATCAGAGCGCGGTTGAAGGCAGATCGTGTTGCAGCGGAGACACGACGTGCCATAGCAAGTTGTGGCAGTGACGGAACGA
Source organism: Nicotiana benthamiana (assembly GCA_034376525.1). Taxonomy (NCBI): domain Eukaryota; kingdom Viridiplantae; phylum Streptophyta; class Magnoliopsida; order Solanales; family Solanaceae; genus Nicotiana; species Nicotiana benthamiana. The sequence goes on along the minus strand of CM067335.1, from coordinate 124,076,917 downwards.
TCAGTGGCAGATTACGTTGAAATTTTTGAGAACATGGCGGGAGGCACAAATGTGGAGCTACGTCAAAGGGTTGAGCAGTTGGAAACACTAGTTGGGCAAGCTCTTGAGAATGATGATTCTTCTGTTCTTGCGAGAATGGCGCGGTTGGAGGCAGATTATGCGGCGACGCATGAGACAACGCTGGCAGAAATGGCCTTGGTACGCCAAGAGAAGGAAGAGTTGCGACGAGAAGTGGCTGATCTTCGAAGGGCATTGCAAAATTCTGCCCCTAGAACTGATGAGCGCACTAAGTTGAGGATTCCGGAGCCGAAGCCTTATGGTGGTGCAAGATGTGCCAAGGAACTGGAAAATTTCCTGTGGGATATGGAGCAGTATTTCCAGGCTGCACGTATAGCCGATGCCGATAAGGTGGTGATCACACCAATGTACTTGACGGATGATGCAAAGGTGTGGTGGCGTACACGAAGTGCGGATGGAAAAGGTGCTGGACTGCCAAGAATTGAAACTTGGGAGTTGATGAAGAAGGAATTAAAATCCCAATTCCTTCCAACGAATTCATCGTGGATGGCACGCGATGGGCTGCGTCACTTGAAGCAAAGCGGCACGGTGAGGGAGTATGTCAAGGAATTTTCATCCTTGATGCTCAATGTGAGTAATATGGCGGAAGAAGACAAGCTGCATTACTTCATGAGCGGGTTAAAGGGATGGGCGCAATTGGAGTTGAGAAGGCAAAATCTGCAATGCCTCTCTACTGCCATTGCGGCCGCAGATGCGTTGGCAGACCTGAAGATAGGTGGGGAACCTATGGATACTTTGCATTCAAAGGCCGACGGAAGGAAGGCAAGGGAATGGAAGGGAAACGGGAAGGGCCAAGCATCTGGAGAACTTGTCCAGATGGTGAGACCGGAAAATCACAGGGACAAGGGAGGACCGAGCGGAAAGTTCGGGGGTTGTTATATTTGCGGGGGACCGCACTTGAAGAGGGACTGTCCGAGGCAGGCTAAGGTAAATGCGGTCTTAGCGGCAGAGAGGCAGGAACAAGTGGCGGGGGCAAATGGCACAGTGGCACATTTGGGCGCATTGACAATAGGGGCGTGTCGGGACGACCCCCTGGAATTCGTCAACTAAGACAGTTCGACGAGGACGTCGATTTCAAAAGGTGCGGGTGGTTTGTTAGACCCCTAACTTTTGTCATCGGGCGTGGGCACGGCATTGGCAAGGATTGTGGCGTGATGGCCTTGTCATTGGCCTATGTGCGGGCGAAAACTATCATGCGGGTCGACAGGCTGGGATGGGCAAGCAAGGCCAAGACCTTGCGGCGGACAAGATTTGCTTGGAAAGGGCTTGACAAGGCAGCATCGGCAAAATGGGGCGGCATGGCACGGCATGCGCGCCAAAGACAGTCGCCATGACATTGGTTGTGGCAGCTATGTGCGGGCTAAGCTAAGGCGAAGCGGAAGTGCGGGTTAACGGCAAAGGCTTCCAATAGCTAAGACTATGCTATTGGAAGGAAATATAAACAATGTCACGAGGGAAATGAGGCAGACATGAGGGAACGGAAGATGGCAACGGACAAGGGCCAAAGGCAGTGTGCGCACGGTGTATGGGCGCCGGGCAGTGTGCGGGAAATATGATGGCAGCGGATTGCGCCAGCATTGGTATGGGACAATGTTAAATTGACTAAGGCATGGCTCGAGCAGCCTTAGGGCGGAACGCAGCTGGTCAAGAATTGCACATGACAAGCACATGGAAGCGGTTGGAAGTTCCTTGCTTGTAGGCCATGATCTCCCATGTTCCCCCCATTATCCCCATGATCTGATTGTGTTGTATAGTGGCCTTAAATTCGTGTAGCATGATCCTAAGTAGTTGGGGATGTCAACTACAAGTTAGGACCATGATGTTAGCTGATGGACAACATGGGTGTCATGGGCGGTTGGGCTAAAGGCCTATAAATAGGACCTTTAGGCAGCAAGGAAAATCAGGAAGTAAGTCTTGTGTATTTGCTTGCTGGGAAACACGAGGGAAACGTGAGGAGTTCTAAGTGTTTCAGGAAAAAGGGGACTTGGGTTGTGGGACAATCTGAGTGTTCGGCTAAGATTGACATGGTCATCTTAGTCGGAGAGTGGGCTGTGAGCGGCATTGTTCATAGCGAGAGTGAGGGTCCTTTGTATTATTTTCCATATTAATATAAAGGTTGGGAAATTGTTCCCGTATATGCTTGTCTCATTTAAATTCTGTTTTGCTGCCCAAATTCGTCTAAGGCTAAACTTGTGTGTGATTGGCAAGTTTTGGGGGAAGGCTGAGTCAGGCAAGGCTTGACTGCCGCACGGAGGTGAAACCTCGGCCAGGATTTAAGTGGCCAAAATCGACCCCGTGACAGCAAGGATAGTTGTGACGTTGTTAGTTCCAAGCCAACCTCGATATTGAGATTCTTGTATTATAAGTTAACTTTGAAATTAAGTTAGGTTAAAGGTCTATTTTATTCTTATTATGATATCATAGTTAGGTCAGTTCGCTCAACCCTAAAATTCATATTATGTTTTTCATACTAGAAGGGGGCCGGTGGCCGGGCAGGTATACACACCTTGTTATATGTGGGTCACGGGGTATTGCTTCGTAAAAAAATATTAACTATATATGCATTAAAAATATTAAGGATAAATAAAAAAAAACATCGCCTATCATTATAGTAGCAATTTGATCACTAGTTCACTTCTCAAATTATGACGGCCATCATGCGTATGCTATTGTGGTCTAGTTGGCAGACCGCGAGTACGAGATTAGTGTTGAGTTTATCTTACTTTGATTGTGGGTTTGGAAATTCATATATCTTTATATAATCTTTAATGAATTAACTTTTGGCATCGAGTTAGTCGATAATATATCTTTATAATTAACAACTAAAAAGTTATGAAACAATCATAAACAAAAACTTAAGGTTTCCAATAGTGACAGAATCGTTTAAAATAATAAAAAGGGAAAGAAAGTCTAAACAATTAATCAATGAATAGAAAGTTTAATTCCATGAAAATGGACTTGACATTCACAACTCCCTTCTCCAATAATTGGTGAGAATGGACACAAAATGAGTTCATGCTCTCTACAGTTTTTTCCGCATGGGATGCTCAGTGTTCCAAACTTCCAATATTATTATGTCGGGGTAAATCTTGAAAATTTTAATATGAAACATAGATTTTACAACATATAAAGTCGAATTTAACTTTTATATATTGATGACGCTAAATAAATTATTTTTAAGAAAATCATAATAACCTCAATTTTGCGCAAAATTAAGAATATAAGTTTAAATATATTATATTAATTGTGCAAAAATTTTTTGTCAATAAATAACTTAAGACCGTAATTATTAGGGGTGTGCATTCGATTTATCGATTCGATTTTGACCCTTATCGATAATTACTTATTGATTATCGATTTGTACATATACTTATCGTAATCGTTTCAATAAGGTCTCGATTTTTTCAATTTCGATTTATCAATTTTGGGGGCTTATCGATTCGGTTATCGATTACTCCAATAAGAAAATTTGCGGGATTCCACGAAAAGTATATCGCTATAAACGCGTCTAACTAATATGGACAAAAAAGAAGCTAAAATAAGACGGACACCATTTATAACATAAAAATTATATCAGCAAGCACATGTAACAAAACTAATATAAGGGATCAAATGTATGCCACAAACACTCCAACGGTATAAAAAAACAAAACAAAACAAAACAAAACACATCATCACGGCTAATTCTGTTTTTCGTTAATTTGAACTTCATTCCCTTGATCTTTAAATATGATCACTCCTTAAATGTGGTAGAGGAAATAATAGGGTAAGGGACTTACGGTAAAGGAAATGGTATAGATTATGAAAAATAATATTGTATAGCCGCTTTTAAAATAGTAGCTGAATATATATATATATATATATATATATATATATATATATTCTGTATGTTATATTAATACACAAATAGGTAATTACTCATTTAACAACTGTCTACAGTCTAAGGGTGTGCATTCGAGTTATCGATTTGATTTTGACCCTTATCGATTATCGTTTTGTACATATGCTTATCGTTATCGTTTTAATAAGATTTCGATTTTTTCGATTTCGCTAACAAATAATCGATTCGATTTATCGATAACCGATTCGAATGCACACCCTTAATAATTATGATGGGAAAGTTGTGGTAATATATAAAGTTTGAGGATCGAAAAGGAAAATCTAGACAAAACATATATTCCAGAGCATATCCTCAACGTGACGTATTGGCGACTCCTCATGGATCATGATGATACTCGAGACTAAATTATTTTCTTAGAACAAACAAACAATGAAGTAGAAAGTAAAATACTATTGAGGTATAATGTTATGGATATGATTTGTTTATCCTTAGGACTTAATTGTTAAAATTAAAGTGTAACTTTTGGAAAATTATAGAATAGTGTAGAATATTATAGAAGTTAGGAGAGATATTTCTAGATTAGTGTAGGTGATAAAAATATCTAGATATTTTGTAAGAAAAGTGTGGAGTATTCTAGAAGATGAATCTCCACCGTAGGATTAAATAGATCATAACCGTCCATTGAGGAGGTGGAAAGCCTATATATACCCACCCCTTCCTCCACATTTGTATCATCCAAAAAAAAATTCCAAGTCTTCTTGAGTTAATAAAGTATTCTCCAAGTTATTCAAGTAAGTCTTCCACTTTCTTAGTTCTAGTATTTTTGGAGCTATATTTTCTTCTTCGTTCTTCTTCAATTGTGGTTGTGAGTCTTGGGCTAGTGAAGCATAATTCACTACTCTAAGAAAGCAATTTCCGAAATTTGGGAAGTTGTTTTTCTTCACATGGTATCTGAGCTACAAGGGTGTTAGCTTGGAATCTTGTCAAGTCACTCTTGGTGAAGAAGTTCGTTGGCGTTCCAAAAATGGATTCAAGTGGAAGAGTTGTCGGCCTTGGAATTGAGGTGCTTAATCAATCCAATTACAAGGTATGGAAGTCTTGCATGGAATCTTATTTTCTTGGAGAAGATTTATGGGAGGTTGTTGGTGGAGACAACAAGGTTGCCCCTACACCCACGGATACTAATGCCGATGCCGTAAAGAAGTGGAGGACTTCAAACGCAAAGGCGGAATTCGTGTTGAAGAGATCAATCTCTCACGATCTATTTGATCACATTGTTGAGTGTAAGTCTGCATCTCAGATTTGGGATACTCTAAGTGCATTGCTTAACAAGAAGAACGTTGCTCGGCTGCAATACTTAGAGAATGAGTTGGCACGAACTACTCAAGGTGAGCTCTCAATCTCCGAATTTTTCTTAAAAATTAAAAATATTTGTTCGAAAATTTCTGCTCTTGATCCGGAGGAACCTATTTCGGAGGCTCGAATGAAAAGGAATATTATTCGAGGATTAAACAAAGAATATATTCCTTTTGTCACTTCTATTCAGGGGTGGGCTAATCAACCCTCCCTTGTTGAGTTTGAGAATCTTCTCTCTTCTCAAGAGTCTCTAGCAAAACAAATGGCTGGAGTCTCCTTATCCTTTCAAGGTGACGCCTTATTCTCTGGAAAGAAGAATATCCATAGACCAGAGAAGAAGAATGAAAGAGAGAGAAGAAAAGATGAAGGGGGAGAGCCACCAAAGAGTGCCAACGGGAAAAGAAGCACTATTCGATGCTATCGGTGTAACTTGCCTGGACACATCAAGAAGAATTGTAAGGTGAAGCTAAAGGGAGGAAATGTTGCTGATAAAGCAGAACAAACCGAAGAGAATTGGGGTGGTTGCTTCTCAACGGAAACTACCTCGGTAAATGCTTACACTAGCATCAACTTCAAGGATGACTGGATCGTGGATTCTGGTTGCGGTCATCACCTTACCGGAGATGACTCAAAGTTCACATCTCTTCAGAAACATAAAGGTAATGAAGATATTCTCACCGCGGATAATACTGTTTATCCGGTAGAAAAGGAGGGTACAATCATTCTCAACAATGGCGGAGATCCTATCACTATGAAGAGTGTGTATCATGTACCTGGGATGAGGAAGAATCTTTTCTCGGTGGCTAACGCTGTGGATGCTGGGCACTATGTTCTGTTCGAGCCAAATGGAGTGAAGTTCTTCTGAAATATCACTAAGGTGGAAGGAGATGTCGTTCACACCGGTAAGCGAGTTAAAGATTTATTTGTTTTGTCAGCATCTACATCTTATGTTGACAAGATGAGCATGAATGATAATGCATCACTTTGGCATGCTAGACTGGGGCACCTTAATATGGATAAGTTAAAAGTCATGGTAAACAAAAATTTGGTTGATGGTTTGCCTCATATTACTACTTTTGGTAGTGGAACATTATGCGAAGGGTGTCAATATGGTAAGGCGCATCGTCTTCCATTTGATAGATCCCAAACAAGATACGAGGCACCACTAGAACTCATTCACAGTGATGTGATGGGTCCTACACGTACACCTACCTTCTCTGGTTATCGCTATATGGTGGTATTTGTTGATGATTACACACGATATACTTGGGTATATTTCGTGGTGCAAAAATCTGAAGTATTTTCCAGATTTTTGGAGTTCAAGGAGAAGGTCGAAGGTGAGTTTCAGAGGAAGATAAAACGGCTGAGGACTGATAATGGGGGAGAATATACTTCCCGGGATTTTAATCAATTCTGCTCGAGGCAGGGAATACGAAGGCAGCTCACATGTGCAGACACTTCTCAGCAAAATGGTATTGCAGAGAGGAAGATTCGACATCTTACTGAGACATGTAAGAGCTGGTTATATGCTAAACATTTGCCCAAAGTTCTTTGGGCCGAAGGTATGGCTTGTGCGGCATATGTGATTAATCGGGTACCACTCAGTCCGATTAATATGAAGTCCCCGTACGAAATGCTCTACAACGAGAAGCCAAATGTGAAAGACTTTAAGGTCTTTGGATCGATCTGCTACGTCCACATTCCAGATTCACAAAGAAATAAACTAGATGCTAAGGCAAGGAAGTGCATCTTCATCGGTTATGATGAAAGGAAGAAAGGCTGGAAATGCATGGATCCCGAGACAGGCAAGTGTAAAGTATCTCGGGATGTAGTATTTGATGAAATCTCTTCCTACTACAGTCCCGGTGGTGTTCCTGGAGATGCTCCTTCACCAGCTATAGAACATGAAGAGATGCCCATAAGTTTTCCGGTGACTTCTTCAGCTCCTTGCTCCAATATTTCATCATCGCCATCATCACCAATGACGTATAATAGTACGTCATCTTCAGAAGCAAGAGATTCTGGTGATAGGGGGAGCAAGGTTACTTCTCGCGTGGATGAACAAAGGGAAAATATCAACCTGGAGGAGACAAATGGTCAAAGGACAACTCGATATAGAAGGCAAGTCATCAAACCTATTCGCTACCGAGATGGCAACATGGTAAGCATCTATCATTGCTTCAGTGCCGGTCCTATTTATGAAAATGAGCCTTCTTCCTATAATGAAGCAAAAGGTGTTAAGGAATGGGAAGAAGCTATGAATGAGGAGATGCACGCACTTGTAAAAAATGAAACTTGGGATCTTGTGCCAAAGCCCAAGGATGTGAAACCGGTATCTTGCAAGTGGGTGTATAAACTAAAGAAGAAGGCAGATGGGAGCATTGATAGATATAAAGCAAGGCTGGTTGCACGAGGATTCTCTCAAGTTTATGGAGAAGACTATGAGGAGACTTTTAGCCCAGTGGCGAAGATGACATCAGTTCGAGTTGTGATCTCCTTGGCGGCATCACTTGGGTGGAAGCTATGTCAGCTCGACGTGAAGAATGCTTTCCTGTATGGCGAGATTGATAAGGAGATCTACATGGAACAACCTTTGGGCTACATTTCTCCTACTCATCCAGACTATGTATGCAAGCTGAAGAAAGCGCTTTATGGACTCAAGCAAGCTCCCAGAGCATGGTACGGAAAGATTGCTGAATACTTGCAATTTTGTGGCTATCTTGCATCAGACTCAGATTCTAGCCTATTCGTGAAGAAGCAAGGTACGCTCCACATGATTGTGCTACTATATGTGGATGATATGATTATTACAGGTAATAACGAACAGGAGGTTGCAAAACTGCGAGCTGAACTCTCGATCAGATTTGAAATGAAAGATTTGGGAGAGCTTAGTCACTTTCTTGATTTGGAAGTGAAATATGTGAAAGATGGAATACTTCTTTCACAAGAAAGCTATGCGAGGAAGCTTGTGGACAGGTTTGGAATAAACACAAGTAAGCATTGCTCTACTCCTCTTGAGCCTAACATAAAAATTAGGCGTGATGAAGGAAAGCTTTTACCAGATCCACGTCCTTATCGGGCTCTTGTTGGTAGCTTGATCTACTTGACTATTACAAGGCTAGACATTTCATTTTTTGTTGGACTTGTTAGTCGCTATATGCAAGAGCCAGGGAAACCTCACTTTGAAGCGGTGAAGCGCATATTGAAATACGTGAACTCAACATATAACATGGGACTTCTTTACAAGAAAGGAGCTGATTTTTCACTACTTGGGTTCACTGATGCTGATCTAGGAGGTGACTTAGATGATAGAAGATCAACTTCTGGTTATGTATTCTCCTGTGGTTCAGCATGTGTCTCTTGGTGCAGTAAAAAGCAAGACTCGGTCTCGCTCTCTACTACTGAAGCGGAATACAAGGCTTCAACTCTTGCTGCTCAGGAATGCACGTGGCTTCGTCGGCTTGTTGGGGATGCATTCTCACCAATTCATAAGCCTACAGAACTTCTTGGTGACAATCAAAGCGCTATAAAGTTGGCTACTAATCCGGTGTGTCACGCAAGAACAAAACATATTGAGATTGCGCATCATTTCATCCGAGAGAAGGTTCTAGATGGTACCATTGAAGCATTGGAGGTTCGGAGTAATGATAACGTTGCAGACATCTTTACAAAGTCTCTTTCCAAAGGACCATTCGAGGATCTCCGTGGCGAGCTTGGACTTGTCTCCAAAAGTTCACTTTAAGGAGGAGTGTTAAAATTAAAGTGTAACTTTTGGAAAATTATAGAATAGTGTAGAATATTATAGAAGTTAGGAGAGATATTTCTAGATTAGTGTAGGTGATAAAAATATCTAGATATTTTGTAAGAAAAGTGTGGAGTATTCTAGAAGATGAATCTCCACCGTAGGATTAAATAGATCATAACCGTCCATTGAGGAGGTGGAAAGCCTATATATACCCACCCCTTCCTCCACATTTGTATCATCCAAAAAAAAATCCAAGTCTTCTTGAGTTAATAAAGTATTCTCCAAGTTATTCAAGTAAGTCTTCCACTTTCTTAGTTCTAGTATTTTTGGAGCTATATTTTCTTCTTCGTTCTTCTTCAATTGTGGTTGTGAGTCTTGGGCTAGTGAAGCATAATTCACTACTCTAAGAAAGCAATTTCCGAAATTTGGGAAGTTGTTTTTCTTCACATTAATTAGTGTTTTGGATTTGAATTTTGAGTTATTATTATTTTAACGTGTGTCAGAAATTATTTATATTTAATAATTAAAAAAGTATAAAATTCGTATTATAATTTTTGTATAACATGCAGATTATTTTAACATGGATGGAATTGTGTCACAAGGTGGGAGTTTATGAGTGCAAAGATTTTTATGGTGGCCCAACCTTCCATAAATAGTGCAGAGCATGGCGAGACCTTCGTAAAGGATTTTTGGTGATGCATGCCAATGCAGACGTATATTTTTAAAGGTTGTTCCAAGGGTACCTTAATGTAAATACATGCGTATTTGCCTCTAATGGTGGCCGATGTACAAGTATCAATTTTTATGAGGGTACCAATTTTGGGTCCAACGCGTTGTAAGCTATCAAAGTCGTAAAACTCAGTAGGCAATTCCGGTAACCATATCCAAATGGCTGAATAAGTAAGTTGGGCATTTGAGACGATGAACTTAGGTTCCCATTTACGCACATAGAAGAAATGGTTAAAAATGAACAAAGGCCCTTTATGGAGTTTTTTGTTCATATTCTCTTCCTTTTGGAATTTTACGAGGAAAAAGTCTGATCCCAGGGTCAATGAATGATAAATCTTTTGTAGGTTGCCATAGGTTACTTAAATTGGTACGTAATATTTTATGTCCTATTTTTCTACCCAATACTTTGACTATGACGGATGACTTTCATGGGGAGTATAGATGGGTTTTATCAGTTTGACGTTAGAGAAATGAAGGTGTCATGTTGGTGGTCGTTGTTGGTTTCATCGGAGAGGTCAATATGTGAGTGGGTTGTGTGGCAAGTACTAGGTAAATGGTAAATTTGGTTGTGGGAGAGTAGGGTGTTCTTGAAGGATTGTTTCATGTCAATAAGGTATGGTTGGGTGATACTGGTGTATCAATATACATGATGCTCAAATCGGATGGTTCTGGCCAGAGACGGATCTATGGAAATGGTACGCCACCTGTACGCTCGGGTAAAACTTAATATATGTATGAATAGTTTACATCACAAAACCAATATATGTAAAAGGTGGCATCCATTGTGACAAATTCGCTCTAGGTGCCATGGCGAAAAGATGGTTTTGCCGTCCGCAAGACGTAGAATCTAACCTAGCTAGTTGCCAACATTTTCAATGTGGTTTCTCTTTGTTCCGTTTTCTTTCTTCTCTTTCTGCTCCTTTTCTTTATTTCTTTCCGTTCTTCAATCTTTATCGTTGCTATCTCTCTCTCTAAACACTTTTAACTATATATTTGTTTCCCTTTTTGTTTTTCTATATCTTTATTTGAACATGATTTTAATCATTTTCTCTTTGTATCCTTCAAATATATATTTTTTCCCTTAATTTTCAATTTTTATTAGAATGGTAGTATCAACAGAGACAATACTAATCTAGCTATATGTAAATTGAAGTGGTGTATTTGTCTATTTTAAATTTTTGTGTATTTTTATATTTTTGATCATATTATTTAAGAATCTGAACCGAGAAAATTAGATCACATTAGACAAAACTTATTCAACTTGATGATCATCTATTTATTTATGCACTAAAAACTTGTATATCAAATTAAATTAATTTAAAATATATTGAACTGATCCAAACTAAATTAATTCAAAATGGATCGAACCAACTAGACTAAATTATATGTGGGTCACGTGGTATTGCTTCGTAAAAAAATATTAACTATATATACATATAAAAATATTAAGGATAAATAAAAAAAAACATCGCCTATCATTATAGTAGCAATTTGATCACTAGTTCACTTCTCAAATTATGACGGCCATCATGCGTATGCTATTGTGGTCTAGTTGGCAGACCGCGAGTACGAGATTAGTGTTGAGTTTATCTTACTTTAATTGTGGGTTTGGAAATTCATATATCTTTATATAATCTTTAATGAATTAACTTTTGGCATCGAGTTAGTCGATAATATATCTTTATAATTAACAACTAAAAAGTTATGAAACAATCATAAACAAAAACTTAAGGTTTCCAATAGTGACAGAATCGTTTAAAATAATAAAAAGGGAAAGAAAGTCTAAACAATTAATCAATGAATAGAAAGTTTAATTCCATGAAAATGGACTTGATATTCACAACTCCCTTCTCCAATAATTGGTGAGAATGGACACAAAATGAGTTCATGCTCTCTGCAGTTTTTTCCGCATGGGATGCTCAGTGTTCCAAACTTCCAATATTATTATGTCGGGGTAAATCTTGAAAATTTTAATATGAAACATAGATTTTACAACATATAAAGTCGAATTTAACTTTTATATATTGATGACGCTAAATAAATTATTTATAAGAAAATCTAATAACTTCAATTTTGCGCAAAATTAAGAATATAAGTTTAAATATATTATATTAATAGTGCAAAAAATTGTTGTCAATAAATAACTTAAGACCATAATTATTAGGGGTGTGCATTCGATTTATCGATTCGATTTTGACTCTTATCGATAGTTACTTATTGATTATCGATTTGTCTTATCGTAATCGTTTCAATAAGGTTTCGATTTTTTCAATTTCGATTTATCGATTTTGGGGGCTTATCGATTCGGTTATCGATTATTCCAATAAGAAAATTTGCGGGATTCCACGGAAAGTATATCGCTATAAACGCGTCTAACTAATATGGACAAAAAAGAAACTAAAATAAGACGAACACCATTTATAACATAAAAATTGTATCAGCAAGCACATGTAACAAAACTAAAATAAGGGATCAAATGTATGCCACAAACACTCCAACGGTATAAAAAAACAAAACAAAACAAAACAAAACAAAACACATCATCACGGCTAATTCTGTTTTTCGTTAATTTGAACTTCATTCCCTTGATCTTTAAATATGATCACTCCTTAAATGTGGTAGAGGAAATAATAGGGTAAGGGACTTAGGGTAAAGGAAAGGGTATAGATTATGGAAAATAATATTGTATAGCCACTTTTAAAATAGTAGCTGAATATATATATATATATATATATATATATATATATATATATATATATATATATATATATATATATATATATATATATATATATATATATATATATATATATATATATATATATATATATATATATATATATATATATATATATATATATATATATATATTCTGTATGTTATATTAATACACAAATAGGTAATTACTCATTTAACAAGTGTCTACAGTCTAAGGGTGTGCATTCGAGTTATCGATTTGATTTTGACCCTTATCGATTATCGATTTGTACATATGCTTGTTATCGTTTTAATAAGATTTTGATTTTTTCGATTTCGATTTCGATAACAAATAATCGATTCGATTTATCGATAACCGATTCGAATGCACACCCTTAATAATTATGATGGGAAAATTGTGGTAATATATAAAGTTTGAGGATCGAAAAGGAAAATCTAGACAAAACATATATTCCAGAGCATATCCTCAACGTGACGTATTGGCGACTCCTCATGGATCATGATGATACTCGAGACTAAATTATTTTCTTAGAACAAACAAACAATGAAGTAGAAAGTAAAATACTATTGAGGTATAATGTTATGGATATGATTCGTTTATCCTTAGGACTTAATTAGTGTTTTGGATTTGAATTTTGAGTTATTATTATTTTAACGTGTGTCAGAAATTATTTATATTTAATAATTAAAAAAGTATAAAATTCGTATTATAATTTTTGTATAACATGCAGATTATATATATATATATATATATATATATATATATATATATATATATATATATATATATATATATATATATATATATAATATATATATATAAATTTTATATATTTTTTTATTATTATTTTTACAACAACTATACAGTGTCATTATTCCTTAAATTTTTGGAAGGAAATTTATTAGCATGGAGCACTTTCCTCTAAAAGGTCTTATCACAAAATTAATAGAGTATAAGTTTTTGGGTGATGCAAGTTTAAGACTTTTTCAGTAAGAATATTTTTCGTGTACCAAAAGAATTGCAGCTTCTTAATTGAAGTTTGCTTCAAAGGGTCAACAACTCAGCATAATAGAAGAAGCTAATTTTGTCCAACCTGGAAATAAAATTTTGTGGATAAGTCGAATATATTTGCAGGTATATAAATTTTTTAAAATTAAATTTATGAAATAATTTGGTTTTTTTTTAAAATTTAAGATGTATTGGTCTAAATAAATATTATGGGCTAATATAATTAAATTAATTATATAAGTCCAATATATATAGATTAAATAAATAAGTTTTAATTTATTGGGCTAGCACATTTAATTGGGCTAAAAGTGATAAGCTCACTTCACTAGTCCAAGATGACATCTTCCTAGAGGCCCAGTTTGGTGCCACGTGTCAAATGACGTGGCGTGCCAAGTCAATCGGAATAGCCAATAGGATCATGCCACGTGCCAAGATGACAAAGCATGCCCAGTCACACTAAAAGGCCAATGAAATAGTACCACGTGCGCAAGTGACATGCTCTGGCCAATCTAATGCGGCCATGTCACTCTTTAATTTAATTAGTCGGAAAGAGTTTGTTCTTATCACAACTCTTCCCTTCCACAACTATAAATAGGGGTCTTCATAACTCAGAAAAGACACCAAAAAATTATAACGAGAAGCAAGAAAGAGCTCGTGGATCAAACGCTGCAAATTCCTCCACAAGTTTCAACCTTCAAGTTGAAGTTCAAGAAATCAAGTTCAAGCTCAAGAACGAAGAAGAAATCAAGTTCGAGCTCAAGAACGAAGAACAAAACAAGGTCAAGTTCAAGCAATCAAGCTCAAGCTCAAGAACAAGATAATCATTCGCGACAATAAACATAGATTCAAGATCAAGCTCAGAAGCCCTTGAATTTATTTACTATTGGAAAGAAGAATCAGAGGATCCATAGAGATTGTAACACTCAAATATTCGAAATAAAATACTACGACTGTTGCGATATTTTTCGGTCTTGATTTTATTTTCTCGACGTAAATTTATTGTCTACAATATTTATGTATATATTGGAAGAATACATGTACGAACACCGAAAGCAAATAGATACTAATATATTTTGAAGCGAGACCGTAACCACGAAAAATAAAATCCAAACATGAGTAAATATTATCGACGAGATTATCCTATAATTCACTCTGTGTTACCTAATAATATCTGGAATTTACAAAAATCATGCATAAAGAATTTTTTCCATGAGAAACGTGTAAAACATATCTATCCTTCTTGATGCAACAACACTAGCCACAAGTTTTAGGTTTAGAGCACTTTTCCAGAAAAAGTCTTTCTTTCCCACCAAAAAACTGGATTTCATTTTCAAGCACAAAAAACAACATACAGTTTAATTAACAAGATCTTTTATTATGGACTTAATACGAAAATGCTAGCATAATAAATTATGAAATATTCCACAGGTATTGACTTATGAATATATATAATAAACGTACTTCCATTCGGTGTTTATACTAAAATTATCAGAATAACATTGTGAATATAAGTTTTAATGTGTTATGAGTTTAATATATGATTTTTAATATTCGATTTGGTGTCAATAATAAATATAAATAAATAAATAATAGATCAACGAAAATCGTGGAGTGTATGCACACTTAACTTACATTAGTATTTAGTAACTTATGGATTAATTAAGTACTTGTGTACTCATTTTGCCCCAATGCAAGGATATAAGAGAAGTTATATGTAATTACAGGCAGCGACGAGCTAAGGGGCGGGGCTGTTTTGTATATAGTATAGTAGGTACAACAACAAAGGGAAACAAATAATTGAAAACTATTATTATAGTTGTTGATTTTTTTTAACTAGTACGAATAATATTCTTTCTTTTATTTTAGTTTTATTTATATCTTTTTGCTTTTATATTTAGTTTACTGTCTTTTTGTCTAATTATTCCACCAAGTTTTATTCCATTGTAATTTTAGAGAGCACAAAATGACATTAGTAAGCAACTATGTTGTATTCTCTAGTGGATTTTATCGAACGTATTTACTGTGTTCATCTAAATGTAGTGAACTCCATACAGAATATAATTATTATATATATGAAAAATTATTAAAATTTAACAAATTATTAGAGTTTAAATTCATAATTTTAACAGTATAATGAATTCGGTTAGAAGAACTTAAATGTTGTTCTTTAAATTAAAATTTTAAATCCGCTTATAAGGACTCTAGTACCCCACTAAGACATTGTAATAAATGGAGATTTATTAAATCTAAACTACTTATGCTGTCTTAATTGTATTTGGTAGATAGTCGGTTCATAACCCTTTAGTTTGAAGGAAACATAAATATATAATTATTGATCTAAATATTATTTCATTTCTTGTTTTTTTTCATGCAATCATGCATCAAGAACAGTCATATGTCTTTAATTATTATCTTCTATATCAGTCCAATGTTGGAATAAGACAAAGATGTCATTATACTTATGTTCTCAATACCCTGCCTACCCATAAAAAGTAGAAAAAAAACAACTACAATTAATGTGAGAGATTATTAAATAATGCTCTGTTAACCCTTTTTATAAAAAGAATTATATCAACACATATATTATTATATATTATTTAAGACAACAAATTTTGCAAGTCTTATAGAGATACAAATATTATGATACTTCATCACATATTTTTTAAAAGTTTCTTATTTAAATTTTCTATAAAACTATACCGAAAAAAGTGGAACAACAGAGAGTAATAATATTAGTATTATAAAATAATTTCAAAATATGCTATAGTTGAAAATCGAGCTATGGGAGAGCAAGGAAAGAGTTATACTACGTTCAATTATTTCGAATATAAAGTTTATTGAAGGTTAACCGGTCGTTTCTATTTAAATTTTAGGCTTAAAAGATTATCAGTATAATATTTAATTATTTATGTCAATTTCTTAATTTCCTTAATTTGGTCAAATTCTAATCAATTCCCAAACATCTCTCTGATTAGGGTATGTTATCTTACCCTAAGTATTCGTCAATTTAGTTTTATCCATATTCTTTTTCTATCTAATCAATTCGAACTCTAACAAGGAGAATTCAATCAATTTCCACCATTCAATTGACTTAGATTTTAATTCATAACTCAATCTTATCAATTTAATCCATCAGTTGGTTTACCCTTAGCCTAAGGAATCATTTATTATTATTATTATTATTATTATTATTATTATTATTATTATTATTATTATTATTATATTTTCAGTTAATAGATGGAATTTGAAGTCTAGACTTTCTTTGACAGATGTGTTTAAGACTCATTTGTGCAATAATAATAAGAACTATAAAATTTAGTTTCTTATGCTTCCATTTTGTGTAGAAAAAATCCCACATGAAAGCATACTATATATATATATATATATATATATATATATATATATATATATATATATATATATATATATCTAAATATATATATATATATATATATAAAATCATAAAAAATAGAAATAATAAAAGTCCGCTTATATGCATGATCTCAATTATCGAACAACTAAGAGGGCAAAAAATTAGAATAACAACAATTAATTAATTATTATTCTAAATTAGGTGAACTTGTTTTTTAATTGTAAAGAAGAAAAAGGAAATAAAAAAACTAAATGAAAAAAAAAGATTCTATTTGAAGCGTATTAAACAAAAGTTGAGGAAGGTCACAGGCCATAAAATATGTGGAACAGGTCAGAGCTGACGTGTCATCTAAATCCTCAAAAATAAAGTGATAGAACAGTTATCCCTTTTACTTTTTCTAGTAGCATATGAATAATAGTTTTATCTACGACATAAACCCATACCACATTAATTAACTGTGGAATCGTTTGACTGTATATTGGTAGGACTAATAACAGCATAATATCTTCACAAAATTATGTAATTTTATTGACTGTATAAGAAAAATTCATCGTCGCATAAATAACGCAATATTTAATTTCCACAAATAATATCTGTATTGAATTATGCAAGAATCTATTAGTATAATTTTATGTGTATAATATGTGGTAATTAAATTATTTAAAGATAAAAATCTATTTTTAAGTAACTAATTCATATATAATAATTTTAATATTAATAATTACAATATAATTTTATTATTAATCACTATGAAAACTCTCGCTAAACTAGCTACTTCGAGTTCCAAGCTCTATAAAGTATCAGTTGTGGAGACAAGGATAGCTCCTAGTCCGGGTAACCTCTCAATCTATCTAATTCATTATACCATTTGGGATATCTTTCTCCTACAACATGCAATTATAGACCTATTTCTTTCAGTTTGTTTATAATTGTTTTCTTCAATTGTTGAAATCTTTACTGTTTCTTTCCATCCAAACATCGTAGATTGTGGCTGCAAATATGGAGGCAATAATGACAACTCTTGGGTGTTTGCATCTTGTTATGTTTGCCAGTCATGCTAGTTCTTCATTCCATGGTCTCACTTGCCTACATTCATGTCCATTGAAGCAGTTTTAGCCATATAGTCTTGGAGTAGTTGCATTCAAAGAATATGTGACTGAGTGTTTCCTCTACATCTGTTAAGCATAGCACACATTTACATTACACTTGTATTCCCGACTTTTCTATTCTGTTTACTATTGACAGTCTTCGTTGAAGAGCCATCCACAGAATGAATTATTGCTTTGGTATCATTCATTTACTAAGAATCAAGCTTTTCCAATAAGCTTTAGGATGTTGAGGGAGATTGTCCATATACGCTTTCTTAATGCTGAATTTGGCATCTAGTGCATAAGTCTGTATTCTATCCATGTTAGGTGCTAGTCATTGTCTAGCCTCAAATATCTTTCTAACCAACCAGCTTGCTTGTCTTGGTCTTTTCAATTACTTTAAGTCTAGTTCTGGATGGTAAGTTTGTTAGATCATCAAAACATAAAGTAAAGTACATATGCCCAAGGTACTTGTAACCTAACAATTTCTCCCTTTTTGATGATGACAAACTTAGAATGGATATTCCCCCTGAGAACCAGATCTCCACATTGTTCCCCATACGAATTAGCCATATTCCTCATAAGAACCGAACCTAAGGAACTGATCACAACTGGTTCCTCAAGAGTGTCTGGAGAATCATCAAAGCTCAAAGTACCATAGCTTATCAATTTCTCCCTTTTTGATGATTGACAGACCCAGAATAATATTCCCTATGAGAATCAGGTTCCTTATCTGCACATATTACATCGGGTCCGTACCCAGTATGTTAAGAACGTTTGTCATCATCAAAACATGACATAGAGTAACTTAGATAAATTTCTTCCTTTTTGATGATGACAAGCCTGATATTATTATTCCTCTTTAGAACAAGATTTCTCACATGTTTCCCTTCAGATCAGACCTATAATTAATATATTATCAGCACGTTCCCCCTGCGAAGCAAAGGCATCAACAACATCCCCCTTGCGAAGCAAAGCCATCTTTCATGCATAACACACATATTAATTTGATTCTATTCCTCCCTCATGTGGACACCTATATTACTTCCCCCTTTTGGAATCATCGAAAAGTATAACAGAAAAAGTACCACTGAAAAGAAGTTCATCAACATTAACTTAGGTCACTTGGGCAACACAGCATAAACAATAACAATAACAACAAGTGAATGTTAGTGCCTAAAATAAAGTGATTGCCTATGGTAAAGTAATTATGATAAAAGTACAGTAGCTTCAACAATACATAATATGATAATTTAAATAACTAAAGTACCAATGTCATAAAATATAGGGATTAAAAAAAAGGTAAGAATTCAAGGGAATTGGGAAGGAATGAAGGACATGGATCATTGGGTAGGAACAAAAGTAAGAGGCTAAGGCATTGATGAGCTTGTCCATTCGTTCATTTACTCCTTTTTTATCAATGATCATCCGCTTTTTCGGTTCCTCTACTTGTTTCGTAAATCTTTCGTTTTCACCCTTCAACTTAGTATTCTATTCTGCCAACGGTCCTCGAGGACCAGGTTCTCAACCTATTTGAGTAGGTTGAACTATCAATCAGATCACCAAGAATCTCCCCAAGTTTCATCTCATCAATAACAGACTCAGTCTCGTGCACATATAGCATTATAGTATCACATAAAACATAGAATTTCTTACTTTTTCTTTAGAAACATTGAGACTTGGAGGAACAAAGAGGTGATTCTATTCTTTGGAACTCAATAATTTTGAAAAGTTTCTCCATTTTTCAGCAATATTAGAGTCACCACTCTGCCTTACAACACCTTTTGAGACTTCAATATCTTCTCCCTCCAAATCTAATGGCTTATTCTTTTGCTTCCGTAAGGAACTGAGTTCCTCACTTACACTACCCTTTCTATCCCTGAGCAACCATGTCTCCCTCTTTTTCTTCTTCCCAATCTGTTTACCCTTATCATCCGCTGCATCTTTCTCAGCCAACTTTCTTTTTCTCTCTCATCTTTTAAAATTCTTTCTCACAGGAAAAGGTTTCATTTCATTCTCTAAACACATCAGCAGCTCACACCACTTCACTATCAATCAACCTACTTTTCATCAATCATTTTTACTAATCGAAAGTTTGTTTATACACAGAACTCAATGAGAAAAATATCATTATTCAAATTAACTTCATGAGAAGGACTTGAGGGATCAGGTCCCTCATTTAGTCCTCATATTCACCAATTTTTTCATTCTTCAACATTTCTATGAATCCAACCTCAACTTCAGTCCGTGCTATAGAATATTAGATCTACCCTATTCCCTTTTAGTTACACTTCCATCAAACTCTACCAAAGATTTCTTGGGGTTATGATTCTAACGGAGTTAGTTTTTTTTTTTTGGAAAGTGAGAGAATTGGGTTTAGCTCTGGCATATTTGGAAAGAAGGATTACTTTGAGACAAGGTTGAATCTGGTTTTGAAGAAAAGAATCGATTTTACTTGGGTGTAAGATAGAGAAGTTCGTTTTTTTGGGAAATAGGTCAGCTTAGAAAAGGTTTAACATTTTGGACTTCAAAAGTTAGGAGGAGAGAAAGGAGAAAAGCAGAAAAAAATTGATGACATGACACTTTAGCAGCTTAAAAAGGCATATAACTATTTAAGATACTACTAACATGATTCACATGAACCAGGTTCCGTGACTGTTTTTGAAAATTTTGAGCAAGGACTCTTAGAAGTGCAATGTCACTCTTACTTGTTTTTGTCCTGAGACTGCCATATGTGTATATTTGTAACACGATAGATTTGTGTTAGATGTCATCAAGAAATACTTTTTAGCATTATAATTTTCCTTCTTAACATAGCCAATCATCGAGGGACCATGTTCCTTCGGGCCATTTTGGAGATTCTAATGTTCTCCTTCATCCTTCTACTTGACTTGACTCCTCAAATCAGTTTTTCCATTGGCAATGTCTATAGCTTTACCAGGAGCATTTGTGAATTCTCCATCTTCATTTGCTTGATTTTGTGACCCTTTCTCCATCATTGTTGAGAACAAAACATTTGCATACAAACACTCTCGGGTAGGTCAACTTGGCTTTTCTCCCAATGAGCAGTTCATAGAGAGACTTCTTTAGCAGGGAACTGATCATGCATCTGTTAATTAAGTAGCAAGCAATGTTGACTGCTTCATCCCATGAACCAAGTCCTCCATAACCAACTTATTCAACAAGTAGAAACTCACATGCCAGTCATCTGCACCATAATTCAGCATCATCATTCATTAATCACACTTAGGCATGTTAGATCACCACTATGTTGGGACTTAAAATTAGTAGTGTACATATCTTTGTATCTTTTGGCCACAAGCACCACCTCATTAGTCACAAGATTTATAACTGTGCATATCTTGGACAAGAATTCCACTTTATTTCACACATTATGTCCTTTGTTGCAGCCTTTTAGGCTTTGTTTTAAGAGAAATATTCTAGAAAGATTCCTTCATCACTCTAGGCATCAAATTTACCAGGCTGATCATTTCTATTGTAGAGAACATAACATTTGTACTCTAATGCTCTTAGGTGTGTCAGCTTGGGTTTCCTTCCAGTGAGCAACTCATAGGGGGTTTTGTTCAGGAGAGGTCTGATCATGCGCCTTTTTTCTCTCCTGCTCAGTAATCCCATAGGAATTGCATGCTCCGTGTTCTTTGAACTTTGAATTTGACAGACCATGGACCAGGTCCTTTTTCATCAATATCTCCAGAAGTGGGAAAACTTGTATCCCCCCAATCCTTTATGCCAAGTCTTCGAATCATTATCAATTGCATTCAAGCAGCTCATATCTCCAACTTAGACACAAACTTCTACCTTGTTTTTCTTCCCCATACCTAGAACGTACCCCTTTAGTATACCCATTCTTTGCATTTTCCAAAGGGTATATCCCTTTGTTGCAGGGCTTTCAGTGAGACAAAATCTATGGAACTTCCAGTCATGTGCTTTGAGCGTCTATTGTCCATGATCCATTGTAGTCAGCTTCCTCCCGTTGTTCCCTTACACATCTAAATTATGGGTTAGATTTAGGAACCCAAACTAGTTTGGGTCCCTTGTTATCATAGAAGGGATGGAGAAGGGCTTTTCTAGTCCATTCAGGCAGCATTTGTTTCTTACGAGCGATACCCGATCAACGAGACCATTTAGTAAGTAAGTTTTAAGTGCTTCAAAAACAAAGAACAACATAAGTATGGACCAGTTCTCACATAGAGTTGTTGCATTTCGTAAGTTGATTTGTAACTTTGAAGTAGTTCGTTAATTGTAGTTCCTATCTAGCTTGTTTAGAAGCATTCTATAAGAACCCATTTGTAAACCTTAAACCAGTGTGTTTGAGTCTTGGCTAGAGTTAGTCATCTTGTAAAGTATTTATAATAGAGTTATTACAAATTGGCTTGTAATATAGTATTACAAGTAGTAATGGATTAAGAGGTTAATTCTTAGGTTGCATAGGCTGTAGTCTAAAAGCTACTCAATAGTACGGTTGAAATCCTGCAAGGTAGCTCTTGGTTTTTAATCCCATTGAGTTGAGAATTTCCTACATAAAATTCCTCTTGCCATTTAATTACTGCTGTGTGTGTGTGTGTGTCTTGACAAGAGGGGTTGCTTTGATGGTAGGCAACATTCACTTCCAACCAAGAGGTTGTAAGTTCGAGTCTTCCCAAGATCAAGGTAGGAAGTTCTTAGAGGGAAGAAGGCCGAGGGTCTATTTGGAAACAGCCTCTCTACCCCAAGGTAGGGGTAAGGTCTGCATACACACTACCCTCCCCAGACCCCACTAAGTGAAATTATAATGGGTGGTTGTTGTTGTTGTGTGTGCGTGTACTGTCGAACTTGATAGAGAATCTGGTTCTCTATAAAGGTCGGTGGATCCATATATTTTATCACTAATCTTTCAAAACCATGGGTATGTTATTGAATGTATACAGTCCATTCCGGATAATCATGTTCTTATCCTATATAGATTCAAATATAAAGATAAAATAGCCATCGTCATGTAGTAGTATCATCGGTGTAGCCACTTAATTCCATACTCCATAGAAAAACTTGAGCATCTCTTTGAATGTTGTATTGCCCCAACATTTTTCCATTATTAGCATTGACTCTCCACTTCATATAGGTTCAATTAAACCAGTTTCACTCCATCATTGATCACTGGTGTGTAGAACTTCAATTGTATTCCTTGGTCCTTTATTCGATTGCCTTTGACCACCTTTGTCATAGATCTAGCTAGTACTCCTGTTGAGTAGGTCAGTTTGCACGTTGCAGTTGTCATTCCTAATTCCGGCGGGAATGAGGTTTCTGTTAGAATTGTAGTAATTCCCCTCACCGGTGGTTGAGAATCATTCATTGCTGCCGTTTGCATGATTGTTGGTGCACCTCCATCCCCGACAACCAACTGATAAGTTGTCGAGGACCTAATTGTTGTTCAATTTTGAATTTTAGTGTCACCAATCAACTAGTCGATCCCTCAATTTGTTCTGTAGAGCTCTTTGTCATCAAAGCTTGTCTTTGATGGCAGTTGGCATACGTTAGCGATCCTGCTTAACGTGCGCCTTCAGACAGAAAACTCATCAACCACGTTTTTTAAATCTCTTTTAGTCAATTTAGTTGTGTAATCTCATCCTTTGTTTTACCTTTTCTTCTTTTCCTTTTACTATTAATGATTTCATCTTTTTTACTTTATTGCTATCAATTTTTCTCTTGTGAAGCTGATCTATAGACGTGGTGTTCTTTTTTCTTTTAGTCTCCACGTGCTCGATATAAAATGTGTTTTCCGCTTCTTCATTATTAAGAAAAACATTTAAAATAAGGTTTGGAAGCAGCAAACTATAGGGGTTTTCAGATAGTTTCTTTTGAAAAAAGCAATCCAAAAAATTTTATTTATTTATTTTCAAATGATTAATCCATACCTTCATTATACTCTTAATGCTACTCTCATAACTCATTATTAAGTTATTGCATGATGTAGAATGACTAAATCTTAGGTTAATATGAAATTGAATCTCTATAATTGATCTTTAAAGGTGTTACGAAATGTTCCATTTTAGAAATTTACATTTTCAAATGATTAATCAATACTTTTATTATGCTAGCAATATCTACGATGATAATACATTGTTAAGTCATTGATTACATGTTGTAAAATGACTAAAATTGCCTATTTCTCATAATTTTTTATGTCATAACATGATTAATAACATGTGTAAATGTTATAATTTTAGCAATTTCATGGCAAAAATTAAGTTTAATCACTAATTTTTTCAATAAGCAACCAATAGTTTCTACTTTGTTTGTATTGAAGTTGAGTACACAACCGATAGTTAGCAATTGACCATGAAGGACGTTTATAGATCCAGGGACGACTATTTTAGTGATTCTTCTTGTGTGAACACATAATTATTATAAATTTATTTATTTTGTAAACTCGTATACTTCTGTTAAACTATTATAAATAATTATTTTCTGAAATAACTATAAATTTTATACAGGCAACAAATAATTTATAGGCAACTAAGAAGGGAGTCTAACCCCAAGGTATATAAATGCTGACTGTTGCAAGCAAATGAATTAAATACGCAAAAAGCCCCAACACACATAAAAATAAGTACATTACATCTTGGTCAAAATAAGTTTTTCAACACATAAAAACGTCTTGAACTAAACTACTAATACATTATTTTTAGACAACAAAGACCAACAACAGAACAAACATCAATCTCATGACTTTACTAATGTAATTATCTTAATTTTTTACACATGATTTGATGTGGAGAATTTGCATTCATGAATGTGAAATTGCATATACAGTAAAATATGAAATAACTTTCCTCTTACCGTGTATTACTCCCTACGTTCCATTTTATTTGGGACTATTTTCTTATTAATCAGCTTTACAATGAATTATATATTTTAATTTTTTTATACTTTCTTAATAAATTTTTAATAGCTATATAAATATTATAACATATTTAAATTTTATATCGAGTCAAACTATATCAAATATAATAGAATGAAATTGGTATAATAAAAAATGAATTTCAAAACATATTGTAGTTGAAAATATATATGTGAAGAAGTTATTTTACACACTTATGTTGAATTATGCTGTAAAGTTTATTGCACGTTAAATTTTTGCTCCCCCGAACATGAGTTTAGGTTAGAGCTGTCAATATGGGGTTGGCCCGTTGGATCAATCCAACCCAACCCGTTATTTAGCAAGGTTAGGCTAGAATTTTTGAAGCTCATTTAAAAATGAGGTTTTTAAGCCCAGCTCGAGTAAGCCCGTAGATTTGTCTTTTTCTTTTTTTAGTGTTTATCATATATTGGAATGGTATAAAAAGTTATTGTTAAATAGAATTATATTTAAGTTGAATGTCTATATTTAGGGAGATTTTAGGGTTTGTTACTTGGTGGCTGAGTCACTTTTCCCCTATAAATGTAGGAGTTCTATTCCATTATAATTCGATCCCAAATTCAATAACAATTCCAGCTCTCTCTTTCTCCGCAGTATTGTTCTTCTACACTTTTATTTAATAACACGTTATTAGCACGAGACTCTAACCAATTGAGTAGGAGCTTTGGGATTGAGCATAATAATTGTCAATTGTTCCACGAACTTCCTTCACGATTAAATTCTAGATTTAAGGTATGTATTTTACCGTATTTTTCTTTTTTATTCTAGAATTTGATTTTAAATACGAGCAAATTAAATTTTGATTATAACTCTAGTGGAGTTAGTAAGAAATTATAATAACTCGAAGTAATAAAAAAAATTTCTCTTGCCATGATCAAAGTCATGTATGATCGTCAACACAAGAAGTGAAAATCCGTCCCATTAAATTTGCTTCATTCTCATTCCCTTAAGAGAACATGATAGCAATATGTGATAAGTTTGAAAGAAGATAAAATTATTATCATAAAGGTATCAATGGATGTGGACACGTCAATAGACAAAATTATAATCGTCATCATTGTAATAATAAAAATAATAAGGATTCTCAAAATAATCCTTCATTCTGTGAAAGTAATTGTGACGACCCAAAGGGTCATCACCTATTTTCTTATCCATTTTGTGCTTCCAAGGCCTCAAAAACCTCATTTAGAGTCACTTCGATTTGCGTGCGCAGTCCGGGAGCGTAGCCGGAAAGCTTAAATGTGGAATTCTGTTAAAAATGCTAAATTTTGGTGTTTAAATAAATAACTTCGGTCAACATTCGGAGTAAACGGACCCGGACTCATGATTTGACGGTCCTAGAGGGTCCGTAGAAAAATATGCGATTCGAGCGTATGTCCGGAATCGAATTCCGAGGCCCCAAGCCCGAAAAATAAATTTTGAATAAAATTATTTTTCTGGAATTATTATGGAAAATTGAAACAAAAACTGATTAGAACGTGTTGGTATCGGGCCCGTATTTTGGTTCCGGCGCCCGGTACAGGTCTCATATGTGAATTAAGATATTTATGTAAAGTTTAGTTGAAATCGGACGTTGTTTGTTGTGTTTCCGGCTTAAAGTTCCAAATTTGAAAGTTTATGAGGTTTGAAGAAAAACTCTTGATTTTGAGGCTTGATTCATTGTTTTTTATGTTATTATGGCAATTTGATTGCACGGTTAAGTTCGTATGACGTTGTTGAGTTAGTGCATGTGTTTGGTTAGGAGCCCCGAAGGCTCGGAAGTGTTTCAGAGGTGTTTCTAGGTGGTTTCAAACTTAGGAGAAATTACAGATTTTGGTTTCAGCAGTTGTAGGTCCATTTCTTCTTCGCGTTCACGATGCCTCTTCCACGTTTGCGAACCCTAAGTTTTTCCTTCATCACATTCATACCCTTGCCCTCGCGTTTGCATAGAGTTATTTGACCATGAGGGATCAGTCTTCTTTTCCTCTTCGCGTTCGCATGCATGTGACCGTGTTTGCGTTCGCATAGAACAAATTTCTGGACCCCCAACCTTTTACTCTATGCGTTTGCATTCTCCAGCTCACGACCGCGAAGGGCAATTTCGCCCAGTTATATATTAATTCCAGAATAGTGTTATTGCGGGATTTTTCACAAGTTTTCGCAAGCTCTTTCTTCTCCGAGGTCCTTAGACGTCCATTGAAGTTTTCTTTCACCAAAATTTCGTGGGTTAGTAATCCTCAACTCATTCCCTTCATTTTTCATTGACATCTAATGAATTCCTAAGCCTAAAACATGTAATTAAGGGTAGAAATTAGGGGATTCAAGTAGAATTAGTGCTTTTTGAATTTTCTTAATTTAGACCTCATTTTGGGGTCTAATTTGAAAACAAATTATATATTCGGGCTCGTGGATGTATCGGAGATTCGATCTTGGTCCGAACCTCGTATTTTGACCAAGTAGGTCCGGGGTTGATTTTTGAGATTTTGGGAAGAATGATCGAAAAGTTGTAATTGAACATAGGAATTGGTTTGTTTAGCTCTTATTGATGGTATTGAGTCATTTATGCATAGATTCGATTGGGTTGGAGCCAAATTCGAGAGGGAAAGCAGTGATTGTGGATTGATTTGGCCGTGGAAGTTGAGGTAAGTGTTTGGTCTAACCTTAATGTGAAGGAATAGGTGTTAAGTATTATTTGCTACTTGTTAATTGTCGAGTGTGATGTATAGTCATGGTGACGAGTATCTATACATTGGTGTCTAGCATGACCGTGAGTCTTTATATTGTAAATATTTTGATCTTTGTTGTAACTTCCATGCTTAATTGATGATATCTATATGTTGTAAAGAGCATGTAAAAGGAATTGTAATCTTTAAACTTCAAGGAGAATTGGCTCACGTTGAAATACAAGTTATGAAAGTATATAAAATAATAAAATCCGTGGAGCATTGGTTCATGTGATAATGTGAACTATGAGATGAAAATGAAAGAAAGAGAAAGAGTTATTGGTTTATTCCATTGCCGGGACGTATATACTAGTGCTATTGAGTTCTCTTGCCGGGATAGTATAAATTATGATTAATCCCTTGTCGGGACTGTTGTCATGATCATTGTAAGTTGTATATTTTAGATATTATATTGGATCTGGTTGCACACATCAACAGATATTATAGTGGATCGGGTTGCACGCCGCAACAGATATTATATTGGATCGGGTTGCACGCTGCAACAGATATCATATATGGATCGGGTTACATGCTGCAACAGCTATATGTATATGGATCGGGTTGCACGCCACAACAGAGTTAATTGATAAGAGATTGGATTGCGCGCTGCAACAGTAGTGTTATTGAATTGTTGTAGATGTTGTACTGTTCTTTCATATATCATTTTGGTTCTGTTAGGTTGATATTGTTCCCTGAAGCATGTAGTCAACTAGTTGATAGATTTGTTGTGAGAGTCGTTCCATGCATAAGATGACGATGCAAGGAAATTAGGAGTCTTCTTGGCGTATGCCCTGCGTGGGCAAGAAGAAAGGTAAGGGGTGACCATTTAGAAATGATAGCTATGGAAGAGCTGCTTATACAGGACAAAATTATATTGATGATTTGTTTCTGGAAGTTAAAGAAGTTCAAAGTTTCTTTTATGACACCCCGTTCCATTTTGTCAAAGGCTTTGTCGATGTCAAGTTTGAGTAAGAAATTTGCAGACTTACCTTTCTTTTTACGAAAAGAATTAAGGATTTTTTGGACTATTGTGGCATTTTCTGAAGCTCATATTTCTTTTAAAAAAGTCGATTGCTCAGGGCTAATTATTTTCATTATGGTAGGCTTGAGTCGAAAAATAATTATTTTGGTAATAATTTTATAGATAATATTATAAAGGCCGATTGGTCGATGTTGAGTAATGGTTGAATGATGTTTAACCTTGGGATAGGGCATAAATAGGTTTTGTTAATTTGTGGTGGTATACGGTAACTTGTGAAAACTTCATTACAAAAAGCTATCACTCAATTTGCAATTTGAGGGCAATAAGTCTGATAGAAAAAAGGATGCAGGCATTTGATCTTTGAGCTTTGAGATATTCGGAGGAGCTTATGGCCTGAAATATTTTCGTTGAGGTAAAAGAATGGGTCAGACTTGTGTGATCCTTGGGAGTTAATGTTCTATATGAAGATGTATGGTGGGATTTGGTGGAATGAGTGTAGATATTGGTGAAAAAAACTTTGGTAATAATGATGTATCATATGATTAACTTGAGATTGTTCAAGTAACCAATTACCACCTAAATCTTTGAGAGAAATTATACTATTTCTTCTTCTACATTAAAGAGTAGTAAGATGGTAAATTTCGTATTTGCGTCACCTTGTTGAGCCAGTTGATACGCGATTTTAATCGCCACAAGTCTTCTTCAAGCTGGAGTAAGTTATTATAATCATTAATAAGATCAATTTTCAGATATTGGAGAAAAGTGCTTGTAGGGTAACTAGGAGAGGATTGGATACCATTTATTCTAGCAAATAAATTTCTTTATTTTTTTAAAAATGTTACCAAAAGCGTTTTGGTTCCATTCTTAAACCTCTTCTGTCAAGTCATCTGTGGCATGTAGTAGGCTTTTATTAGGAGTCCAATTTTTATTAATGTGATTGGGAAGTTATGGATGAGAGGTCCAAATTGTTACAAATCAGAACATTTTCTTTCGGTGAAAAGTGTGTTTTAAGTTGATTAAAAAGGAAAAATGCTCTGAGTGCGTTCGAGGTAGATATTGTACGTTGGCTTCTGGGAATAAATTAAGTCAGTCATAATTGCAAACATGTCTATGTAGTCGCGCGTTTGTTGGTCCAGGTACAACGGCTGTCTTTAAAACTTAAGTCTAATAATTGGCAGTGATTAAGACATTAGAGGAATTTTTCACATCTAAAATTATTTATAGGATTGCCCCCGAATTTTTCAATTGCTCGGACTACTTCAGTGAAATTCCCTCAATTAATCAGGGCATATGAATAGTGTCATGCATGACCATTATGTTAGCCCATAAGAATGAATGTGCATGCAAATCGTTTTTAGCATATATTACTGAAAATAACCAAGTAGTTGGGTTTGGTGGTGCCTGTACAATAAAGTGAATTGCTTGAGAGGTGACTACTATCTGTTCAAGCTGTATGAGATCCTCATACCACAATAGTGCTTCACTACCAGAGTGGCCTTCCACCGGTACATGTGCCATGTGAGTAAATCCAAACTCGCCTTTTAAGTGATCACGACTTTGGAGATGAGTCTCCAACAATGCCATGAGTGCAGGTTGGTGATAGTTAAGGGGAGAACGAAAATTTCTCTTAAAATCCTTTGGACTGAGCTCCTCTACAATTCTAAATGATGAACTATATTTATTTATTGTGGGAGAGTGATGATGGTATACTATGGGACCCCTCCACCTATGTTGTCGTCATTCTGGTCATAGATAGAATCATCACTGGGACATACTTCCCCATCTCTAGATTTATTATCGAACGAATGTTGAAGGAGCCACTTCGTAGCCTTACTAGGAAAATTATGAATATTTTTCTTACATACTTCTCTTTGAGGATGTAAGTTTTGTTGTTGTCGAGAAGGTATAATATTTTTCTTTAATGTCCGCCATTATTGTTGCTACCTTGAGTTGCTCGATTTCGTCTAGTGCACTGTAAGTGACTGAGGTTGGTGGGCACTTGACTCATTTAGGGAGGCACTGGTTGATATGGTGACTATTATGTATATATTGTGCATATAGTGTTGCTGGATATGGAGAATTGACTTGGATTGAATCCATGAAACTGTAGAGTGGGGTGGGATTTGGAGGGGGGGGGGGTATGAGGGTAATTGTGTGGGTAGTGGTTGTGTTGGGTATGGGGTGTATAGGTGAGGCATCTCTTGTGTGTGATATAGAGGTGGTAGTGGTGTGTGGGACTGGTAGGTGTGCATTGTCGATAGTGGGTGCTTAGCCCATAGATATTGGTTGTAGTGGTCGACCCCCATCCCCATTCCCTCTATCACTATTTGTGCTACGTCTGCAGGGTTTTGGATCACGAGGATTACATCCTGCCCGTCTATCTCCATTATGATGGTGAGAGCATGATCCTGGAGACTCATCTCCAACCAAGATTTAGGTATGTATACATTGGTGGTTGTTGAGTGATGTAGATTGGTGAAGGGTGTTGTGGGAGATGGTTCAATAGCTGCATAGTGAGTATGTTCAAGGTGAGGGGTGATGGAGTAAGTTAGTATTTGTGTTGGATAGTATCCTCCTGTGTTGTTAATTTAGTGGCTGGTGATTCATTTGAGAAGGGATTAATTGTGTTTGTAGTTTTACTTGTAATAGGGGTTTTGAAGTTTGAAGTGGGGTTTAATGATGAAAGCCGCAGAAGTAAGGTTAATAAGAGTGGTGAATATGTGTGGCTGATTTGATGGTGTGATTGGTGATTGGTCTCTTTGTGAAAGAAAGTTGCGTGGATGTGCCGCATGTGTTTTAAACGGGGTTTACCAGGCTGATTGCGGAGAGGTGTTTGGGGTAGAAGACATGGGAAATTTTAGCGGGCTTCGAAGGGTAGATGGCGTAGGGCTATCATCCATTTGGATATTGGGTTGGGTAGATTGTGGTATTGGACTTGAATGTGGCAAAAAGATTGATATGGCTTCAGAACATGGTACGTCAGAGGCATGTGCCAGGTGGCTTATCGTCATGTTTGAACCCATTACCGTGGAGGGTTGAGTGGCAGCTTGGTAGACTATGTGGTAAGAATGCAGGGCTATAACTAGTTAGGGGGGTTTAACTGAGTGTGGGATTTGCGTATGAGGGACGAGGTGGGCTGGTGAGAGTGAATATTTGGGCTCAAGGTCATTGGATTTGATTCCAGCACATGAACTTTAATTTCCTCTATTAGGTCTAAGGTGTTATTATTAAAAAATATTTAGGGGGGGAGGGGAGGGGGTTGTCAAGTCTTTTCCTATTTTTATGGGGCCTGGGTTTGGGAGTTGTTCGTTTGAGAGCATACCTATAAGGTTCAGTGGAGCAGCCGCCATTGCATTAATGTGTGTGTCCAAAATTTGTTGATTCTTCGTTACATGAAATTATAGAGCCTTTCCTGCCGGGACGTATATACTTGTGCTATTGAGTTCTCTTGCCGGGATTGTATAAATTATGATTAATCTTGCCGTGACTGTTGTCATGATCATTGTAAGTTGTATATTTTAGATATTATACAGGATCCGGTTGCACGCAGCAACAGATATTATAGTGGATCGGGTTGCACGCCGCAACAGATATTATATTGGACCGGGTTGCACGCTGTAACAGATATCATATATGGATCGGGTCGCATGCCGCAGCATCTATATGTATATGGATCGGGTTGCACGCCACAACAGAGTTAATTGATAAGGGATTGGACTGCGCGCCCCAACAGTAGTGTTATTGAATTGTTGTAGATGTTGTAATGTTCTTTCATGTATCATTTTGGTTCTGTTAGGTTGATATTGTTCCGCGAAGCATGTACCTCCTCTCTTATAATTGCTCATTACTTGTTTATTTTTCTGTAATATATTACGTAACTGCACAGGTTTACATGGTAGTCCGGTCTAGCCTCGTCGTTACTTTACCGGGGTTAGACTAGGCACTTACCAGCATTGGGGTCAGTTGTGCTGTTGCTAGACTCTGTGATCTTTTTCACAGATCAAGGTCTTGGACAGCAGCAGTAACAGCGAGGGAGCCAACCTTCAGTCCAACGAGACACCGAGGTAACCCTGAAGGCGTCCGCAAGCCCGACGTCTCCTCTATCCTTTATTTTAATATGTTATCTCATTGTATTTGAGGCAAACAGTTATATTTTCTTTCAGACGATTGTATTTAGTACTCTTAGTAGTTCGTGAGTATTGTGATACCAGTCTTGGGTAGAGGATTATGTGAATTTCCGTAATTTTCAGCTCCTTTAATTAAAGACTTTCGCTAATTTATTTAATTATTTTCGTTGTTTTATGTTATTTCTGATAATTGTTAAAAAGGAGTGTATTGTAAAAATGTGATTAAGAATTGGCTTGCCTAGCTCCTATTAGTAGGCGCCATCACGACTCTCGAGAGTAAAAAATTTGGGTTGTGACAGTAATATTTGCCATCGATTTGACATGAGATTTTATAAAGCACATATGGATAATTATGGTTCATAGATGACGTGAATGTGACAACATCTAATTTATGAAAATATATTCATTCTTGGAAGAATATGAACGTGTTAGCGGTGGTGAATATACCACACTCACCTCTAGAAGGAGGTTTGAGATTATACAAGAAAATAATATCATTATTATGGTATGAATGACCATTTGTCACGTACCTATTGCACGCCAAAATATTTTTTTAATGTGATTATTAAAGAGTAACATTAATGCAAGAAATATATCTTGCATATAATTTTGACCATAACCATGATGATATAACTTTCTCTTTAAAAGAGATATCCATCATATGTATGTAAATGAATATGTGGTAGTACTAAATTAATTGAGAGCGTTGGAAGAGTCAATTATTACTACTTTGAAGGAATAAAATTGATTATCAATAAAGCATTGTGTTGTAGTAAGTCTCAAAGCAACTTAATTGAGTTTCTAAAGTATTCGCAAAAGCGGTTGGTCATACTGAGACTATAAATAAAGGAAAGATTTAATATCTTCTATTACTATAATTTTTAGGAGGGTAATATATATGTGAAAAGCTACATGTTTTATTCTCTAGTTTGTACAACATAAATAAAATAAAGCCACAATAAAGTACAAGTTTATTGATATAAAACACATATCATAATAAACTTGGAGTTTATTGATAATTGCGCACGTCATGGTATAAATTTGAATTTTATCAATATTGATAATTTATTCAGTTGGCATAATTGGTTCAACCATATCAATTTAAGTATGATGTGTAAAAATAATAGAGAATTCACATGGGTAAATATTAAAGAACTAGAAAGTTCTTTATGAATTCTCTTATATTGCTTGTTCTCATTAATTAAGAGACCAACTAAAAAGGAGATTGAATCCCATGAAAGATAAAATATCAAAGGTAAATATGGGCTCATTCACCTGTCATGTATACCACATAAGATGCATCTATGAGATGTTTACATGTTTAATTATTATTTACCCGCAAACTGGCCGGTGTTTGCGAGGTAACTTGCTCAGTAATTTAATTTCAAGTAAAATTGGTTTCATATGAAAGATATGTTGTTTTGGACCGTAGTTTAAATACTTGAAAGTATAAAGTCAATGGTATGCACAATCACTTTTATTTATCTTATATGTTTCGTATGATATGAAAAGTTGATATGCATCTAAAGTCTATTTAATTGGCATATTTATATAACAATCCCCAAAGAATTTAAATTGCTTAAAGCATATACAATTCTTGATCTTGAAGTACCGCATCCTCAGTGCAATTTGTGCACAAATATATCCTGCTATAATTATACGCATGATAATATGATAACCTGAGTTTTTGCCCCTATGTGATGATATTGAAATGACAATTCCAACAATGTCATATGAAGACACTACATCTCTATCAAGAATGATGATTTCAAGGTGAAACAAATTCATTCAAGTTAATATGGCTGATTTGTTTATCAAGTCTCTACCAATGATCTTTTGAAGATGGTGCACAAGATTGAAATGCAAAGGCTCAAGGATGTGAATTGATACTCTCATCAGAGGGAGTTAATACATATTGTACTATTTTTTTCCTTACAAGGTTTTGTTCCACTGGGTTTTTCTTGCAAGGTTTTTAATGAGGCAATCAAAAGGCGTATTGTTAGATATGTGTACTCTTTTTCCTTCTCTAGAATATTTTTCCACTGGATTTTATTTTAGTTAAGGTTTTAACGAGGCACATTATCTATTAAATAGACATTCAAGGGGAGTGTTATAATTAGAATTATATTTAAAGTGAATGTCTAGATTTAGAGAGATTTTAGGGTTTGTTACTTGGTAGCTAAGTCACTTTCTCCTATAAATATTAGGGTTCTATTCTATTGTAATTCAACCCCAAAATTCAATGAGAATTCCATCTCTTTCTCTGGAATATTGTTCTTCTTCTTTTATTGTTTCATAACAGTTATTAAGTTTTGTGAAATTTTTCCAAATAAGATTTTTTTAACTTTTAAATATTTATCTTTTTAGGTTAGAACTTAATGAAAAAATATAAATTATATTTTACAAAATAATGGGCCGGCCCGTAGGAGCCCGCAGCCCACATATGGTTGAGATGGACTGACCATTATAAGGCCCATCAAAATAGTGGGCTATCCCAGTCCAGCCCGTCAATTGCTAAAGTTCATGTGGGCTGGGCAAGGCTAGCCCGGCCCCATTCATATTGACATCTCTAGTCTAGATGAAGTGATAAATACTTTCATTTTTAACCAAAGTCGATTTTTCGGTGCAAACTTATATTAATCGAGCTCTAAAACGATTAGAGAAAATAGCGTAAAGATCATTGAAACTTTTCCCCTTCTTCAATTATTTAGGGTCAACCATTAGCAGTCAAGGTATTAATCACATAAGCCAATTTTGGTAATCACCTTAATTTGGTCAAACTGTAGTTAGCAAACAATTATATCATCTATACATGGAGAACTCAATGAATTCTCATTCAATTGGTTCTAATCTCTATGTTTTTAATTCTTGCTCTACCTCATCAATCTAATCGATATATTAGTACTTTGTTTACCCATAGCCTAAGGAATCATTTATTGTTGTTATTTAACCATGAGTATAGTTTTCAGCTAATAAATGTGACATTTTTTCTTCTTCATCTTCTGATTTGCATCCTAAAATGTTTAGCCAAAATATTACACCACTTTCTTAGAAAAACTCTATGTCTAATGAAAACTCATAACATTAAATGTTTTTATAACTCGGAGTCAGCTATCGGCAGTGTCAGTACAAGGTCAAAATAACTAAAGCAAAGGCTAAAATATTGGAGCTGTTATGAAATAATATAAAAGACAAGAACAATAACTCAAGAACAAGAGCAAATAGAGAGAAGAGTAGAGAGAGTTCTTCTTATTGATACTTAGAGAATGTTAGGAGTGATTTACAATGGTAGAGGGCACCTCTATTTATAGGGAGGAGGATGATTTATCTACCAAGAATAGAACTCTAGAATCTCTCTAATTAAAGACATTCACCTTAAATAGAAGTGTATTTATAACACTCCCCCTTGAATGTCTATTCAATGATGTGCCTCGTTAAAACCTTAAAACAAAACCCAATGGGAAAAATTAAAGTAAGGAAAAAGAGTACACATGTTTGAATATGCGCCTATTGGTTGCCTCGTTAAAAACCTCGCAAGGAAAACCCGGTGGGACAAAACCTTGTAAGGGAAAAAGAGTGCAACGCGCCTTAACTCCCCCTGATAAGAACATCAATTTATGTCCTTAAGTCTTCGCATCCCGATCTTGTCAACTAGCTTCTTGAAGGTTGACTTTGGTAGAAATTTTGTGAACAAATCAGCCATATTGTCGCTTGAACGAATCTGTTGAACATTGATATCACCATTCTTTTGAAGATCATGTGTGAAGAATAACTTTGGTGAAATATGCTTCGTTCTATCTCCTTTTATGAATCCTCCCTTCAATTGAGCTATACATGCTGCATTGTCTTCATACAAAGTTGTGGGTAGTTTATCACACTTCAAACCACATTTGTCTTGGATATGATGTATTATCGACCTTAACCACACACACTCTCGACTTGCTTCATGAATAGCAATTATCTCGGCATGATTAGATGAAGTAGCCACAATTGATTGCTTAGTCGATCGCCAAGATATGGCGGTTTCTCCACAGGTAAACACATAACCCGTTTGAGATCGAGCCTTGTGTGGGTCGGACAAATATCCAGCATCAGCATAACCAACAAGATCCGGGCTGCAATTCTTGCCATAAAATAAGCCCATATCGGTAGTTCCCTTTAGGTACCGCAATATGTGTTTGATCCCATTCCAATGTCTCCTCGTAGGAGCCGAGCTAAATCTTGCTAAGACATTAACTGAAAAGGATATGTCAGGTCTTGTAGTATTTGCAAGATACATTAGTGCGCCAATTGCGCTAAGATATGGTACTTCAGGACCAAGTAGCTCTTCATTCCTTTCTTGTGGTCGGAATGGATCTTTGTTCACATCAAGTGATCGAACAACCATCGGTGTACTTAAAGGATGTGCTTCATCCATGTAAAACCGTTTCAGTACCTTTTCTGTATAGGTAGATTGATGAACAAAAATTCCGTTTGCCAAATATTCAATTTGCAAACCAAGACATAGTTTAGTCTTTCCGAGATCTTTCATCTCGAATTCATCCTTTAGATAATCAATTGCCTTTTGGAGTTCTATAGGGGTTCCAATAAGGTTTATGTCATCGGCATATACGGCAAGTACAACAAATTCCGATGTTGTTTTCTTTATAAAAACACACGGGCAAATGGCGTCATTTATATAGCCTTCTTTTAACAAGTACTTGTTGGAAATAACGCTTTACGCTAGAGGGGGGGGGGTGAATAGCGTTTTAAAAATATTAAGCGTTTTAGTGCGGAATTTAAAAACTTTGCAGAAATTAAAACAAGTGCAGTAAAATAAACTTACACAATGATGTATCCTGGTTGGCCACAAACGTGGTTAGTCCAGTCCCCGAGAGACTCTCTCGAGATTTCCACTAAACTTGTCAAGCTTACGGGTGCTTAACAAACCGTTACAGCTGAGGACACAAGCCTCACCTAGGTGCTCGGGGATCACAATCCCAAAGACTTCAATTGCTCGGGGATACCAATCCCAAAGACTTCAATTGCTCGGGGATAACAATCCCAAAGACTTCAACTGCTCGGGGATAACAATCCCAAAGACTTCAACTGCTCGGGGATAACAATCCCAAAGACTTCAACTGCTCGGGGATAACAATCCCAAAGACTTTAACTGAGGAATCACAAGTTCCTCAACAAACGAGAATCGCAATTCTCTTACAAACACAAAACAAACTCACTTTACAAAGTACTCCTCAATGAGTAGATATGAGTAGAAATAGTACGCTCAAGATCACAACAACTTAGCTCAATAGAATGGCTCTTCAAAAAGCTTTATGGATGAATGAAAATGATGATCAATGTAAGAAAGCTTTTAGCAATGAAAATACTTAAATTGTATATGTTGTTGTTGTGAAAACACTGAGTTAAGCCTGTATTTATAGGTGTAAAACTCAGTCTTACCGTTGTCTAATTGCCAATTAAGGATTGCTGAAATTACTCAGTGACAATCGATTGTCAAGACTAAACAATCGATTGTTTGCCTATCAGATCAAAAATTCAATCCCAGATTTTACGTCAACAATCGATTACTTCAAATCAATAATCGATTATTTATAACGTTAAAAAATCCTTTCCAATTTTTGGCATAAAACATCGATTATCAGGAAATCAACAATCGATTATTTTAACAACGTTCAGAAAATCTTTTCCAGATTTTACGCAAAACATCGATTGTTAAATATCAACAATCGATTACCTGAAGGTAATTTGAAAATGTGTGACAACGGTTAGTTCCAACAATCGATTATCAAATAGAACAATCGATTATAAATTAATTTCAAAACTTACTGTCTCATATATAATCGATTATCAAAAGCCATAATCGATTATTAATTAATTTCAAAACTTTCTGTCTCATATATAATCGATTATCAAAAGCCACAATCGATTATTAATTAATTTCAAAACTTTCTGTCTCATATATAATCGATTATCAAAAGCCACAATCGATTATTAATTTATTTAAAAACACTGGGAGACATTTTTCTCATTCTAATCGATTACCATTAGTTCATAATCGATTTTTCTGAGTTTTGAAAACTTTGCCTCAGTTAACAATCGATTATCAAAAGTACACAATCGATTGTTATGCAGTTTGCAAAAACCTGATGTTAACTGACTTACTCACAATCGATTATCATTAATTCACAATCGATTGTCATGCAGTCTTGGCTTAGAGATACTCGATTATCATAAGTACATAATCGATTAGCTTAGCCCAGATTTTTGAGGCATGTTTGAAAAACATTTTAACAAATATAAATATGCATAGTTTAAAATCATTTGACACTTAAGTTAGATATGCATGATTTTGGAAAAATAATTTTAGTAGAGAAGCCATGTTATGAGCCAAGATTGAGGAATCAAGATCACAATTAATATTGACTCAATTATAACATTTCTAAACTTTGTCTTGAGCTTCTTGTAATGCATCCATTTTGTGCTTGTCCTTGAGCACTGCTATATATCGCTTATTGCTTTGTTTGACATTCATCAAAACCTACAAAAGAACACACGTTTAGTATATTGCATTTGAAACGTGTTTCCAACAATTTCCCCCTTTTTGATAATGGCAAACATAAGCGGGATATATGCAATAATTATTTTGATAATCCAAGACAAGAGTAAAGTATGCAATTTGATGTTCCCCCTCAATTCATGTTCCCCCTCACTTTAAGCATGAATGAAGTTGAGAGTGATATAGCATACTTCTTGATATCCCGTTTCTTCCCCCTTTTGCCATTAGCAAAAATTTACACAAGGGAAGAATATGAAAAAAATGTGAAATAAACACAAGTTTATTTATTGGAAAATTAAGATAACATTACAAGGGTGAAACCAAACATAACTAACCAATCAAGAACAAACAGACCAAAAACAACAATTTCTCATAACAACAACAATTTCATCATTCATCACCCCCATCCCCTTCATCATCATTGGTAGGCGCTTGATATGGCACCATCTGAGCATAGGCATAATGCACGTGATCAAAGTAACCATGGACCTCACGGGTTAGTTGAGTAATTTGGTCAGAAATGGTCCGGAGGGTAGGCTCCTGAGGAGGATGAGCACGACGGGCTTGTCGATTTTGAGGAGGAGCGGGAGCATGATCACCATCATGATGAAAGGAAGACTCCGAAATTTCCCAGATTTTGGTGCTCTTTTTGAGAGGACCATTAGCAATATTGACTCCGGAAGCTTCAAGAAATTTCATTATTAAGAGGGCATAGGGGAGAGGTATGTCATCTCTGGTGGCATTGAACATATGAGATAGAATAAGCTTGCACCAATTTATTTTAACACCGGTGACAATAGCATGAAGAAATTTGGCATCCTCTTGGGAAATGGTGGTGTGATTGAGTTTACGGGGTTTGAGAACACGAGTGATGAAATAGAGAATGAAACGATAATTCGGGTCCATACCCTTTATGGTGGGACGACGGGAAGAGGACTCATCATAGGCTACTCCGGCTTGGCGGAAGAGATTAGCTTCATCAATCATGACCCCGGCATCATTTATGTACTGGTAGATGTCTTCACCATCATGCGGAATGCCGGCAATGAGGTGGAGGTTATCTTCAGAAATTAGAATGGGAATGCCGTTAACATTGGTAACAAGTTCACCCTCATCATCTTTGTGAAGGTTGGAGTAAAAAGCTTCAACCAAAGAAATGTTGTAGTAGGGGTGAGTAAGGAGTAGGAAATTGAAAAGGTTGCACTCTCTTAGCATATTTGCGGCTGGAATGAATGGTGCAACAAGAGCGTTTGTTGAAAAGCGAGGAGGGAGAATAAGGCGTTTCTCAAATTTGGTTAAGAAACGGGTGAGCTCTTCATTGGATTCAAAGAATAGAACCGATCCATCTTGATATGGATGGCGAGAAGAAGAAGCACCTTGTTTGG
This sequence comes from Nicotiana benthamiana, assembly GCA_034376525.1. Classification (NCBI taxonomy): domain Eukaryota; kingdom Viridiplantae; phylum Streptophyta; class Magnoliopsida; order Solanales; family Solanaceae; genus Nicotiana; species Nicotiana benthamiana. The sequence goes on along the minus strand of CM067335.1, from coordinate 124,036,309 downwards.
AACGAGCACGTTTTGAGTTCAACTTGACATTTTTTTTTTTTTGAAAGGATGTGCTAGGATTTTTCAAAGAAAACAAGAGAATTTGATGCTTGGGAGGCTTGAGTGAGTATACAAGAGCATATGTGCAGCCTATATATAGAGAAGGAATGAATCTTACATTTATTGGAAATGATTTGAAGAGATTTGAAGTCTGAAATGGTAAAAATAAATTCACTGACCGTTCAACAATCGATTGTTTGAATGGAATAATCGATTGTCGTTAATGAAAATGATCTGACACATCGATTACACGCCAGAACGGTAAGAAAATTTGAAAAAGATAGTCGATTGTCAAACTTGGTAATCGATTGTTTTTCATATTTATGACCTGTCAGGAATCGATTATGGAGCCAAAACGGTAACATAAGTTTAAAACAGATAATCGATTGTCAATATATAGTAATCGATTGTTTTACTCACAGAGAGTTTGAATTTTGGCAAATAATCGATTGGCAGAACAAATAATCGATTGTTTGGAAGGGGGATGCTGAAATGATGAGACTTAATTCTATCAGGCAATGTAAACATTTAACAAGATTTCATGGCAAAAAAAATTGAATCAACAAATAATCGACTATTGATACTGATAATCGATTGTAAGCATAAATAATCGATTATGATCGATTTTTTTTTTCTTGTATCAAGATAATTCATACTTTCCTCTTACCTTTTGGGGGATGCCTGCAAAATAGAATTAAACATCTCCGACGCTCAAGTCAGTAATCTATAAATGAAATAATAACTTTGAAACTCGTGTAGTCGGGTAAAAAAAAAATGAACTCTTAAGAATTTTGTCCTAGGATGTTCTTAAGAGGGTTTAGGGTACTTACCTTCCCTTCGACTTTGCCAATTACCTGATTTTGAACATCCTCCGTTCATTTTGGTCTTTTGGCTCATTCTCCAATTTACGAAGCTTTTTCCACAATTTTGCCTTTTGAATTTTTCGAAAATACTTCCGATTTAAAAAAACATAAGTCGACTTTTCCGTCTCTTCCTCCTTCTTTGTGCTTTAATTGAAGGAATTTTGAATTCGTCTCTCGTCAAGTGTTTGGAGCATCCACTACACTTGATTCCTTCAAGCACACCTGCAAAACAAATCAATGCTCTTTTGGTACCCATGCCATTTTGGGTCCTTGAGGGTTATGCATACTATAATGATATGTTTGAGTAGCATGTCTATGTCTAGTAAAGCATGCGGGAGCAATATGACCAATTCGTCTACAATAATGACATGTCACATTTGGATTATGCATGCGTCTAGGCTCATAGTAGCTAGAATAATGCACATTGTTTACTCTATTTTCATTTCTCCTAATTTGAACACCATAGTCATTTCTAGGTTGAACATTTCGGGATCTTCTAGCATGATCATTGTTGTGCCTAAAATATGCATCATGTCTATGGTGACGATTGCTAGGCGGAAGGTCATGTCTAGGTCTCCTAATATTTTGTCTAGCATGCATGTTTGTTTTAGGAAAGGCATTTTTGTTATTAATCCTAGGTTGAGCTCTAGGTGGTTGGGTTTTTGCATCAACCTCTTCTTCATTTATGAAGCCTATTCCATGCTTGGTTGATTTCAAGTTATCAAGCACCACATTCAAGTTTTTATGAGAGGAGTTGAATTTATCTAGTGTGCCTTTTAATCTACCTACTTCATTCTTAAGGTCTACACAAGAAGCACAATTTTTTGTAGAACTCTCGGGCTTGTCAGAACTTCTTTTCCCATAAAACTTGTTTTGTTCTAGTAGCTTCTCATTTTCCAAAACCAATTTTTCTAATTCTTTTTCTTTTAATGAAAACTGTTTTTGAAAATCTTGTTCTTTTAGAGAAGCATTTTCTCTTAAACTAGTGACGGTTTTTGTAACTTTGAGAAATTCAGCATACAATTCATCAAAGGCATTTCTCATGTCATCAAGAGTATAAAAATTTTGAGAAGAGATTTGACTTACCTCACTTTGATTTTCTTCCTGTGCCATGAGGCAGAGATTTGCCGCTTCTTCATTTTCTTCTTCACTGGATTCGTCTCCGGAATCTCCTCCCCAAGATATGTATGCTCGTTGCTTCTTGAAGGGTTTCTTCTCCTTTTTAAGATTTGGGCAGTTTGTTTTGATATGCCCTGTTTCACCACATTCATAACATTTAACTTGCTCACCTTGCTTTTTCCCTTTGCGGTCATATTCTTTTCGCATGAATTTTTGGAACTTTTTGATGATGAGTCCAAATTCGCTATCTCCATCCTCTTCAATTGGTGATTGACTTGTGCTCGCCATTAGAGCAATCTTTTGCCTTCTTTGTTCGTCAACAACAGGGTTAAGAATAGTGGATTCATAAGTCTTAAGATTACCTCTAAGAGCGTCTATGGTGACGTTCGTGATTCCAATTGACTCTTGAATCGCATCGGCCTTTGATCGCCATGCCGGTGTTAGGCTCCTAAGGATTTTTCGAACTAGTTCTTTGTCTGTGAACGTCTTCTTGAGTGCGTGGAGATCATTCACTATTGATGAGAACCGCTCAAACATCTCGTCTACCTTTTCGCCTTCCTTCATATGGAACAATTCGTAAGCATGAGTTAAAAAATCAATTTTAGCTTCTCTTACCTGGTCAGTCCCTTCGTAAGTGACCTCAAGCTTGTCCCACATTTCTTTCGCTGTTTTGCAGCAGGAGATTTTCCTGTAATCATTAGCATTAACAGCACAGAGTAATAAATTAATAGCTTTAAAATTATTTTGGACCATTCGATTATCCTCGGCGTTGAATTCCTCTTCTGTTTTTGGCACCCATATTCCTTCCACCTGTTTGACAGGAACCTCATTTCCTTTGGTGTACACCTTCCACAAGTAAGGGCTGTTTGATCTGACGAATATCTGCATCCTTTCTTTCCAATATGAATAATTAGTCCCGTTGAACAAAGGAGGTCTTGTGGGGCACTGTCCTTCATCAATACCTGCAAAAGAGTCTAGAGTAGAAGCCATGGAAAGATTCTCTCAAACGGTTAAGTCTTTCAGAGAGTATGGCTCTGATACCAATTGTTGGAAATAACGCTTTACGCTAGAGGGGGGGGTGAATAGCGTTTTAAAAATATTAAGCGTTTTAGTGCGGAATTTAAAAACTTTGCAGAAATTAAAACAAGTGCAGTAAAATAAACTTACACAATGATGTATCCTGGTTGGCCACAAACGTGGTTAGTCCAGTCCCCGAGAGACTCTCTCGAGATTTCCACTAAACTTGTCAAGCTTACGGGTGCTTAACAAACCGTTACAGCTGAGGACACAAGCCTCACCTAGGTGCTCGGGGATCACAATCCCAAAGACTTCAATTGCTCGGGGATACTAATCCCAAAGACTTCAATTGCTCGGGGATAACAATCCCAAAGACTTCAACTGCTCGGGGATAACAATCCCAAAGACTTCAACTGCTCGGGGATAACAATCCCAAAGACTTCAACTGCTCGGGGATAACAATCCCAAAGACTTTAACTGAGGAATCACAAGTTCCTCAACAAACGAGAATCGCAATTCTCTTACAAACACAAAACAAACTCACTTTACAAAGTACTCCTCAATGAGTAGATATGAGTAGAAATAGTACGCTCAAGATCACAACAACTTAGCTCAATAGAATGGCTCTTCAAAAAGCTTTATGGATGAATGAAAATGATGATCAATGTAAGAAAGCTTTTAGCAATGAAAATACTTAAATTGTATATGTTGTTGTTGTGAAAACACTGAGTTAAGCCTGTATTTATAGGTGAAAAACTCAGTCTTACCGTTGTCTAATTGCCAATTAAGGATTGCTGAAATTACTCAGTGACAATCGATTGTCAAGACTAAACAATCGATTGTTTGCCTATCAGATCAAAAATTCAATCCCAGATTTTACGTCAACAATCGATTACTTCAAATCAATAATCGATTATTTATAACGTTAAAAAATCCTTTCCAATTTTTGGCATAAAACATCGATTATCAGGAAATCAACAATCGATTATTTTAACAACGTTCAGAAAATCTTTTCCAGATTTTACGCAAAACATCGATTGTTAAATATCAACAATCGATTACCTGAAGGTAATTTGAAAATGTGTGACAACGGTTAGTTCCAACAATCGATTATCAAATAGAACAATCGATTATAAATTAATTTCAAAACTTACTGTCTCATATATAATCGATTATCAAAAGCCATAATCGATTATTAATTAATTTCAAAACTTTCTGTCTCATATATAATCGATTATCAGAAGCCACAATCGATTATTAATTAATTTCAAAACTTTCTTTCTCATATATAATCGATTATCAAAAGCCACAATCGATTATTAATTTATTTAAAAACACTGGGAGACATTTTTCTCATTCTAATCGATTACCATTAGTTCATAATCGATTTTTCTGAGTTTTGAAAACTTTGCCTCAGTTAACAATCGATTATCAAAAGTACACAATCGATTGTTATGCAGTTTGCAAAAACCTGATGTTAACTGACTTACTCACAATCGATTATCATTAATTCACAATCGATTGTCATGCAGTCTTGGCTTAGAGATACTCGATTATCATAAGTACATAATCGATTAGCTTAGCCCAGATTTTTGAGGCATGTTTGAAAAACATTTTAACAAATATAAATATGCATAGTTTAAAATCATTTGACACTTAAGTTAGATATGCATGATTTTGGAAAAATAATTTTAGTAGAGAAGCCATGTTATGAGCCAAGATTGAGGAATCAAGATCACAATTAATATTGACTCAATTATAACATTTCTAAACTTTGTCTTGAGCTTCTTGTAATGCATCCATTTTGTGCTTGTCCTTGAGCACTGCTATATATCGCTTATTGCTTTGTTTGACATTCATCAAAACCTACAAAAGAACACACGTTTAGTATATTGCATTTGAAACGTGTTTCCAACAGTACTCACTCAGACGATTATACCACATTCGTCCAGATTGCTTTAGACCATACAAGGACCTTTGCAATTTAATTGAGAACATTTCCCGGGATTTTGAATTGTGCGCGTTTGGCACCTTGAGTCCATCGGGAATTTTCATGTATATCTCATTGTCAAGTGAGACATAAAAATAGGCAGTAACTACATCCATTAAGTGCATGTCAAGCTTTTCATGGACAGCAAAACTTATGAGATAACGAAAGGTTATCGCATCCATTACAGGCGAATATGTCTCTTCATAATCGACACCAGGCCTTTGAGAAAAACCTTGTGCAACAAGGCGTGCCTTATATCTTTGTACCTCGTTTTTCTCATTTCTTTTGCGTACAAAGACCCATTTATAGCCGACAGGCTTAACACCATTAGGTGTTTCAACTATAGGGCCAAAAACTTCACGTTTTGCCAGCGAATTCAATTCTGATTGAATTGCTTCTTGCCACTTTGGCCAATCCTGTCTTTTTCGACATTCTTCAACAGATTGAGGTTCGAGATCCTCACATTCTTGCATAATGCTAGATGCTACATTATAAGCAAAGGCATTATCCACCACAATATCCACTCGATTAATATTTGCCTCAATATTAATTGGATTTAGGGATAGTTCCGTATTTTCCAGAGTCTCGGGCTCAATGGATTCTTCATGAATCTCAGAATTTGTCAAATCATGAATTTCCTCATGAGATTCTTTCGTAGTGTCATCTCGATCGTTCTTTTTCCTCTTTCTAGGATTTCGATCTTTGGAACCTAATGGTCTGCCACGCTTCAGGCGTGCATTTGACTCATTGGATATGACACTAGATGATTGTCCAACAGGGACATCAATACGGATTGGAACATTTTCCGCGGGAATGTGGGATTTCGTTATCCTCTTCAAGTCCGTAAATGCGTCAGGCATTTGATTTGCTATTCTTTGCAAATGGATAATCTTTTGTACCTCTCTTTCACAAATAGAGGTATGTGGATCAAGATGAGATAGTGATGCATTTTTCCACAAAATTTCCCGTTTGGTTTCACCAACTTCTCCCCCTAATTTTGGGAAAAGTGTCTCATCAAATCGACAGTCTGCAAATCGTGCAGTAAACAAGTCGCCTGTCAATGTTTCGAGGTAGCGAATGATGGAGGGCGATTCAAACCCAACATATATTCCTAACCTTCTTTGCGGGCCCATTTTGGTGCGGGATGGCGGTGCTATAGGCACATATACTGCGCATCCAAAAATTCTTAAATGGGATATATTGGGTTCATGACCCAAAACCAATTGCAACGGGGAATACTTGTGGTAATTCGTCGGTCTGAGACGAATTAGCATTGCTGCATGTAAGATGGCGTGACCCCATACCGAAGTGGGCAGCCTCGTTCTCATAAGTAATGGCCTTGCAATCAACTGCATGCGTTTAATTAACGATTCTGCAAGACCGTTTTGAGTGTGAACATGAGCTACAGAATGTTCAACTTTTATCCCGATTGATAAGCAATAATCATTAAATGCTTGGGATGTAAACTCAGCAGCATTATCCAGTCTAATGGACTTGATTGGATTATCTGGAAATTGTGCTCGTAGTCGAATTATTTGTGCCATTAATTTCGCAAACGCAAGGTTGCGTGATGACAACAGGCACACATGAGACCATCTACAGGATGCGTCTATCAAGACCATGAAATACCTAAACGACCCACTAGGTGGGTGAATAGGTCCACAAATGTCCCCTTGTATACGTTCCAGAAACGTGGGTGACTCAGTCCCAACCTTTGTTGGTGATGGCCTGATAATCAACTTGCCTTGATAACACGAAGTGCAAGGATATTCATTATTCGAAAGAATTTTGAAATTCTTTAACGGATGCCCATATGAGCTTTCTATAATCCGTCTCATCATGACCGATCCTGGGTGTCCCAATCGATCATGCCAAAGTACAAAGGTATTGGAATCAGTAACCCTTTGGTTTACTGTTGAATGTGCCTCAATTGCACTAATTCTTGTCCAATACAGGCCACAAGATAAAGACGGGAATTTCTCAATAACCCTCTTTTGGCCGGAGACATTCTTTGTGATGACGAGATATTCAAGATTATCTTCATCCATTGTCTCAATATGATAGCCATTCCGGCGTACATCTTTAAAACTCAACAAGTTTCTCTTAGACTTGGAGGAGAACATTGCATTCTCTATGATTAACGTCGTGCCTTTGGGCAGAGTTACAATTGCTCTTCCGGAGCCTTCAATCAATTTACTACTTCCAGAGATTGTAGTAACGTTTGCCTTACACATATATAGTTGAGAGAAATATTTTCTTTCTTTGAGTATTGTATGTGTAGTACATGAATCAACTAGGCAAATACTTTTATAGTTGGACGTTGATCCAAGTTCGCTTTGTGAGATATCCATATTTGCTATCCCATAGATTGACATACAAAAGAGATATACGAATATAAGAATAAACAAGTTCAATTCGTTTGTGTCACATAATATTTTCAAAATCTGCTGCTAACAGTTGACTAACAAAAACAGATATGTTATCCATAATTGATTACTTTGCAGTTTGAAAATTTCAGTTTAAACGTTTTCTTCAAACAATCGATTGTTAAACACAAACAATCGATTGTTGAACATTGACAATCGATTGTTAAACACACACAATCGATTATTCGCTATTTTGAAAAACTTCAGATCATACTGTCTTAAGACAATCGATTGTTATGCATAGACAATCGATTGTTGGCTATTTTGAAAAATTCCAGAGCACACTGTCTTAACGACAATCGATTGTTAGCCAAAGACAATCGATTGTTGATCAATTGTTTTTCAGCTTTAATGCGAAAATAGTAGACAATCGACCAGTTTTTCAGGCTAGTCGATTACCCCTACTGGAAAATAAAAATATTATTGATATTTGAGCATATTGAAGATATTCTAAAGAACTACTGCTAACATTGTATCATGAACTAACTAATACGAGCTAATACTAATGACTATTAATCTATTCACTAACTAATACAAATAAGTAGAACAAAATCAAATAACTCCATCTTCTTTCATCACGGACCCATCGCCGATTAGGTGGTCTATTTTCCCCTCGGGTTGCTCAAAGAAGTCTGCCACATCCAGGTGGGTGATGTCCTCATTGTCGTCATAGACAAAATTTGTTTCAGGGCCTTTTCTCTTTCGAGATGCTTGATAAAGGTCAACCAAGTGTCTTGGTATACGGCAAGTCTTTGACCAGTGCCCTTTCCCACCGCAACGATAACATATAGTTTCTGAACCATTTGCCTTAGGATCTTCATGACCCCGTTTCTGCTTTCGGCGGTTATCTCTCTTCGGGGGTTGACGGACTTCATTGGAATTTCTTCCTTGTCTACGTCCCTGGCTATGACCCCGTTTACGACCATGACCATGGTCCTTTTCATGTTTGGCATAATGAGAGTGCACCTTATCTGCTTCAGGCAGTGGTGTAGACCCAGTGGGTCGATTTTCGTGATTTCTCATGAGCAGGTCATTATTTCGCTCAGCCACTAGTAGAAGAGAAATCAGTTCAGAGTACTTTGTAAAGCCTTTCTCTCTGTACTGTTGTTGCAGTACTATATTGGAGGCATGAAACGTTGTAAACGTTTTCTCAAGCATATCATAATCGGAGATATTATCCCCGCATAGCTTCAATTTAGAAGTAATTCTGAACATTGCAGAATTATATTCAGAAACGGACTTAAAGTCCTGGAGCCTCAGATGAGCCCAATCATATCGTGCTTGTGGCAGAGTGACCAACTTCAGGTTGTCATATCTCTCCTTTAAGCCGTTCCACAAGATGAGTGGATCCTTGACGGTGAGATATTCAATCTTCAAACCTTCATCAAGGTGATGGCGCAAGAAAATCAAGGCCTTCGCACATTCTTGGGTGGATGCTTTTTCTCTATCTTTGATGGTGTCTCCGAGACCCATAGCATCTAAGTGAATTTCAGCATCCAACACCCATGTCATATAGTTCTTGCCCGAAATTTCAAGGGCAACGAACTTTCTTTTCGTAATGTCAGACATAATCAAAAATTAAATTAGGAAGAGGGAAATACCTTAGATTTCTCGAGAATGGTTCTTGAGACGGTAGAGTCTCGTGCTGATAACGTGTTATGAAATAATATAAAAGACAAGAACAATAACTCAAGAACAAGAGCAAATAGAGAGAAGAGTAGAGAGAGTTCTTCTTATTGATACTTAGAGAATGTTAGGAGTGATTTACAATGGTAGAGGGCACCTCTATTTATAGGGAGGAGGATGATTTATCTACCAAGAATAGAACTATAGAATCTCTCTAATTAAAGACATTCACCTTAAATAGAAGTGTATTTATAACAGGAGCCCCATTTTTTGTTATAGTAGATTCTAAGGTAAATGTTCTTCAAAAATATTTAATATTTAAGGTGAAAATTAAATGATTTTTGTTTAAGAAAATAAAAGAGAACTATTTAGCTCTATGATTGATTAACTATATTGTTAATCGGAAAAAGATATTAGAAGAAATTCATTATAAGCCACAAAAATAAAATTTAAATAAAAAATATATGAAATTAAGGCATTTTATTAAAATTCTGCTTAGGCTACCAACTTCGTTGAACTGCCGACTATTGTCGTCATATTAACTGTAGTTCTTAAACTCAAACTTGTAGCATAGCATGTAATGTAAATCTTGTTTTAACATATGAGTAGCGTTAGCGAACAATTAAATAATGTGTTAAAGGTGGTTGAATCTACTAAAAACAAAGGTTATTAAATTAATTAACATATCCAAATTGCTTTAATTGGAAATTAGTATTTGAGAATTAAAGGGCGGTGTATGTTACCAGGTTCTGCATTTGATCTACTTTAATATCCATAATATAATTGAAATTATTATTTAATTTTACTGTTTTCTAGTGTGGATAAGTGGATTATGCACTTAGTGGTGGTGAACTTGAAGTCTTTGTCTTTCACATTTGATCTAGATTGCTCTCCATTATTGATTATTATTAATACTTGTTATTTTCTTGTGGCACAGTGCTCTTAGCCCGATTATGCACTTATTTTCTTGGAACAATAAATCTCAGCATGATTCTCTGATACTTATGGTTCCATCTGGTACAGAACAGTGTTTTAAAAGGCATGGTATATGACGAAGCGTAAGTTCTGAGATATGGCGTGTAAGTTTTATAAGGTATTTAACTTTTAATATTTTAAAATAATATAATTACAGAAAAATATTTATAAGTAGGTAAAATTACATAAAATTTGAAGAAATATGTATGCGCTCCGTCCCTACAAAAAATTAGTCAGAGCAATCTATTATATGTTACTTACAAGTACAAATAACTTGAGTCAAGAAACTGCTTTAGAGAGAGAAGCTCTGCCTTCTCTCTAAGCCTACTGCTTCATCTTCTCTGCTGCTTCTGTGTAGGTAAATTAATCTACACTGAAGGGTGATATGGCGAGAGGGAGAGGCCGACCTAAGAAAGTTTTAGTACCAATTTATGCTCACAACAATATTTCCCCAAAATCTGATACCACTGTACCACAATCGACTGATACTGTTCCATTGCAATCAACTGCAGATACTGGTCCATTGCCTCATGCAACTGCTGTAGTGCAACCATCTGAAGTTTCTGATCTATCCACTGGTAAGGATGGGGATAATCTAAAATCTGTTACTGTTCCATTGGTTTCAGATATGTTGACCCAGTCGGGGAAGCTTCCTGTTCAAAATGCAAATCTGCCCCCCCCCCCCCTTCCTACTAAGGATGTTCAAGAGGAGATAAGGAATGTCCCCATGCAGAATACTGTCCAACCACCAGTTTCAGAGGGGACTAATACAGCATCCACGGGATGGGCAAATCTCTTCCAGAAGAATAGATTTGTATCAAATGGTATGGTATTGGAATATATCCCCCCAACTATACTTGATGGTAAGCCTGTTGGTCAATTGATGAAGGAGGATGTAGAGGAAGAAGAACAAAAATGGAAGAGTGCTTTAGTAATTTTTGGGTTTGGGAATGGACCAGGTTTTAATGCAATGAAACGATTTATTAATCTTCACTGGTCACATGTCCCAGAACCAGAATTATTTTATCATGAAGAAGGTTATTATGTGGCCAAATTCCTAACTATAGAAGATGCTAAGGAAGTGATGTGTGCTGGACCATATACTATTGCTAATAGACCTATGATTTTGAAACAATGGTCTGCTGATTTCGATTTTACTGCTGAGTTTCCCAGTGATATTCCTTTGTGGGTGAAGTTCCCTAACCTCCCAATGTCCTGCTGGGGTATTAAATCCTTAAGTAGGATAGCCAGTGTCCTTGGTAAATCTATTTTTGCTGATGAATGTACTACTAAGCAGACAAGGATTTCTTTTGCTCGTATGCTCATTAAGGTCAATGTTTCCAAAGTTCTACCAACTGAGATTGAACTTATAGATCCAAATGGCAAGAGATTTGTTCAGGCTGTCTCTTATGATTGGAAGCCAGCATATTGTGAAAAGTGTCTTATGGTTGGTCATAATTGCTTAGCTGTCCACAAACCTCCTACTAATCACAAGCCTAAAACTGTTCAACAATGAAGACCTAAAGTGATAAATGAAGTTCCTATGCAGCCTCAAGATAGTCCCAAACAGCAGATTATACCTGATCAGATGGTACTTCCTGCAGTACTTACTGATAATGTAGGAAACAATGAAGGTTTCATACAGGTGGATAAGGGTAAACAGACTCATTCTCCAGTGTTTAACCTTTCAAACTTTCCCCCACTATCCCCTATGGTGTTGAGTAATAGATTTCAAAGTATGTCAGAGAGTAGACCTGGACACCCCCTGATAAAAGGGGTCCTAGCTATACTCAATGAAGTTGTTAGTTTGGAATATTAGAGGTGTAAACAAAAGGTATAAACAAAAGGAAGCTAAGGCATATTTTAGACAAAATAACTTTAATATTGTTAATTTAGTAGAAACAAAGGTCAAAGAACAGAATGCAGGGAGAATAACTAACAGTTTAGTACCTGGTTGGAAGTTGATGGCTAACTATAAGGACTCCCCTAATGGTAGAATCTGAATTTTATGGGATGATCAGAAGATTAATGTCACTGGCATACAAGAAGGTGATCAATTTCTTCATTGTAGTACAAGACTCTTGCAGGAGATCTGGTTTGTTTCCTCACTGTAGTCTATGGTTATAATGGTTTGGGCCAAAGGAAGGTATTGTGGCAACATATCCAAAATCTTGCTATTGGTATAAATGATCCTTGGCTGGTTGCAGGTGATTTCAATTACAACAGTATAACAGAATTGTTCACAGCAGATGGCACCAGAATTACTAATCCAGATGCAATTAAAGATGAGATCAAGACTTTTTACAAATCCTTGATGGGTACATCTGCTTCCTCCTTACCAGCAATTAACAGGTATTATATGGATAATGGTCCTAAACTCTCTTATAACCAGATGCAACAATTAACTGCTGATGTTACTTCAGATGAAATTGTAAACAGCCTAAAATCCATAGGTGATCACAAAGCCCCAGGTATTGATGGATTTAATGCTACTTTTTTCAAACAAACATGGAATATTACTGGTAATCAGATTATAAAGGCTGTTAAGGACTTCTTCCAGAATAGTAGAATGTATAAACCTGTCAACTGTGCCTCACTCACCTTGATTCCTAAAGTGCCTAATCCTAAGTCAGTGAAGGAATACAGACCAATTGCCTGTTGTTCAGTTCTCTTCAAGATAATCTCCAAGATACTAGCCAACAGATTACAGAAATGCATTGCTAGTATCATTAGTGATTCACAGGCAGGTTTCATTCCAGGTAGGAAAGTTGCAGATAACATCATTCTAGCACATGAGTTGATCAAACATTATAACAGATCTCATGTCTCTCCTAGGTGTATGATCAAGATAGACTTACAAAAGGCATATGATTCGGTAGAGTGGATCTTTCTACAACAAGTCATGGAAGCCTTACACTTTCCAGGCAGATTTATAAGATGGACTATGGAATGTGTTCAAACAGTGAGCTATACTATAATGGTCAATGGGGAAACCACTGAACCCTTCCCAGCAGCTAAAGGCTTGAGACAGGGTGATCCAATCTCTCCATTCTTATTTGCTATAGTGATGGAATACCTTAGTAGAGGCCTTGTGGAGCTAAAGAAAGATCCTGATTTCCTTTTCCATCCTGGCTGTAAAAAACTCAGTATTACTCATATGAGCTTTGCTGATGATTTATTACTCTTTGCAAAAGGTGACTTGAAGGCTGTCATTACCATGTTTAGATACTTCTCCCACTTTACTAAGGCTTCTGGAATGACTGCAAACCTTAGTAAGAGTTCTGTCTACTTTGGAGGTGTTGCTGCTGATGTTCAACAACATATTGTTAACCATCTTGGATATGTTTATGGTGAGCTTCCTTTTAAATATCTGGGAGTTCCCCTAACTACCAAGAAAATGTCATTAATTCAATGGCAACCTTTGGTAGATAGGGTCACTGCTAGGATTACCTCCTGGACTGCTAGGAAGTTATCCTATGCAGGCAGAGGGCAGCTGGTCCAGTCAGTCCTTTTTGGCATTCAAGCTTATTGGGCTCAGATTTTTCTCATTCCTTCCAAAATTTTAAAGATGCTGAATGCAGTTTGTAGATCTTATATCTGGATTGGTTCAGCTATTATAACAAAAAAATCGTATGTAGCCTGGGAAAGGATCTGCTTACCTAAATCTGCTGGTGGTTTGAATATCATGAACCTGCAAATGTGGAACAAAGCTACCATCACAAAGTTAGGTTGGGATTTGTCAAAAAGAAGGATGTGCTATGGGTAAAATGGATTCATGCAGTTTATATAAAACAACAACAATTGCAGTCTTTAATCATTCCTAACCAAGCTAGTTGGATGGTTAGGAAGATTATAACTGCTACTGTTGCATTGCAACAATACAATTTGGTGCACCAGTCTGCTTGTTCTATAAGGCAGCTGTATTTATTACAGATTGGTCAGTTACCAAGGGTTGTATGGAAGAACTTAACTATCCAAAACCATGCTAGACCAAAGGCTGTTTTTAACCTTTGGCTGATAGTGCAGGACAAATTGCCTACAAAAGACAGAATGGAACAGTGGAAGCTCAAGATGGATACAACATGTGAATTATGTCATCTGGATAAGAAAACAAGAGATCACTTGTTTTTCTCTTGTCCCTTTACTGCAGTAATAGGGTGTCAAATTTTTCAGTGGTTCTCCATTCCTTATGTCACTCACCAGAATTGGGAGGAGCAATTACAATGGATCATTCTCAAGTCCAAAGGAAAAACTGGTCGTGCTCATCTGATCAAGTTGATTTTTGCTGAAATGCTCTATCACATTTGGTTAGAAAGAAACTCAAGAGTGTTTAACAACACATCCTGTTCCAGTGGCCAGATTCTTAGACAACTAGCATATATATGCCATGCTCGGAGTCCTCTTAGAGTTTAGTCTTCAATTTAGACTAGTATTTCAGTTTGTAGTGGATTAGTGTTTTGCTACCTGAGGATAGTCAGCTGTATTTGCTGCCTATAGCTTTGTAAAGAACTCATTTGGTGATTAATACAAAGATTTTAATTACCAAAAAAAACTTGAGTCAAGAAAATAAAATTTTCTACGTGGAGGAACAAAAAAGATGACTAACATGCAATTTGAAGTTTGAACTTGCTGCTATGAAGGAAAATAAAATTCTCTTTGTATTTGTACAAAAAAGTGAATATTCGTTACTTTTAGGACATATTATTAGTAGACTAGCAAACAAGATAAAGAATTGGGAAAGACCATGATTAGGGCTTCGATCAATGAAAAAAGGTCTTGTGTAATTACCAGACTGACTTTAAAAATTTGGGTATTATATACATTACTTATTCAATAAATTTTGTTTTAATTTTAAAAAGTCTCTAGGATTTACGCCTCACTAAAAAACACTCTTCAAATGTCCGGGCGTACGCCCCGAATTATTGGGCGTATCCCTGTTGAGACTTTCACTCCACACCATCATTCCAGAGCTCGCCCCCGAAAATTCTTTTTAAAACACTGGTATAGAATATATAATATCAGAAAATTTTAGTTTCCATATCCTCCTCCCTTTTTATACTCTATCAAAGAATAAATAAAATTTAAATTCTTATGCTTCCATCTTGTGTAGAAAATAATCAGGGGCGGAGCTAGCCTATATGTTGCAGGTTCAGTCGAATTCAGTAACTTTAATTCAACCATTATATTTATTTTAAAAAATTTATTTAATGTGTGTAAATTATTAACTAAAATTAAGTAACTTAAAAGAATTAAATTTCAAGCACAAAGCTAATCTCACATGAAAGTGTGCTATATATAATCTCTAAATAATGATATATTCACAAAAGTACAATGACAAAAGTCCAAGTATACATTGGGAGATCTAGGGTTCGAAATCTATTTACTTACCTCTTCGATTGAGTCCGTCACACGAGACCTGTCTAATACGGTTTATTCTCATAGGTATCCATTTATCGAACAACTAAGAGGGCACATTATATTCCAACTTAAAAACATTAGTACAATACAAATAAAATTAAGAATATTTTTAAATAGTTTAAATCTAGTCTAAATTAGGTGAACTTCTTTTTTGAATATGAAGAAGAAAAAAGAAAAAAAAAAACAAAATGAAGGGAGTTGAGTACGGTCACAAGTAAGAGCTGACGTATCATCTTGCTAATAGTTATCATAACAATAATAATTTTCTGTACAACATAAACTCATACCAGATTAACTAACTTAAGGATCATAGTTAAATAATAGCTGATAGTTGTCTGCTGTTCTTATTTTATTTAGGGATCGTTTTGATTATGGTATTTGAATAATTAATCTTAACATAAAATATTAGTGTTTGGATTAGTTGCATAAATAAAAAAGCATTGTTACATAACTAACACAGCATTTGGTTTGTGGTATTAAATAATATTATCTGTATCAAATTATGGGGGAATTTATATATAATTTTATATAGAATAGAATATGAGAATAGAATACATACATTAGCAATGCCAAAATTAAACTGTTTTTTTTTTATAAAAAAAAGACTGTTTTAAAACTAATAATTCATGTATAACAATTCCTTTATTATTAATTGTAGTGTTACAATTCTTCATTACCAATCATCACATAGAGTCTTAAGACTATTGGAGATGACAAAGCACCTGAAATTGATGGTTACAATAATGTCTTCTTCAAAAAGAGTTGGGGTATCATTGGTAACCAAGTCACCACTGCCATTAAGCAATTTTTCACATCAACTAGGACGTGCAAACCAATAAACTGTGCAACTATCACCCTCATCCCTAAACTATCAAAACCAACTACAGTCAAAGAGTATAGACCTATTGCCTGTTGTTCTGTTCTATACAAAATCATCTCAAAAATACTGGCTAATAGGATGCAGAAGGTAATGGCAAGTACTATCAGTGAAGCTCAGGCAGGATTCATTCCAGGAAGAAAGATCCAGGACAACATCATCCTAGCTCATGAGCTTGTCAAAAGCTATACTAGGCAGCATGTATCTCTTAGATGCATGATAAAAATTGACCTCCATAAAGCGTATGACTCAGTTGAATGGGTATATCTGCAGCAGGTTATGGAGCAGATTGGTTTCCCCAGCTTCTTCACAAAATGGATCATGGAATGTATCTCAACAGTCAGTTTCTCTGTGTTAGTTAATGGTGAACCTACTAGGCCTTTTGCTGCTGCCAGGGGACTGCGACAAGGGGACCCCATCTCCTCCTTCCTATTTGCCTTGGTCATGGAGTATTTAAGCAGATCATGCACTTCACTAAAGGATGATCCAGCCTACCAATTCCACCCCAGATGCAAAAAACTGACCATTACACATATGTGCTTTGATGATGACTTGCTACTGTTTGCCAAAGGAGACCTTAACTCTGTCAAGGCTCTGTCCAAATGCTTTTCACAGTTCTCTGCAGCTTCAGATTGCAGGCCAACCTGAGCAAGAGCTCAGTCTATTTTGGAGGAGTACCACTGCCTATACAACAACAGATCCTTGATCACCTGGGCTATGAACAAGGCCAATTGCCTTTCAAGTATCTTGGTGTTCCACTGTCCACCAAGAAAATAACACTGCTGCAATGGCAACCGTTAGTGGGCAGAATCACTGCCAAGATCACATCCTGGACTGCTGGACACTATCTTACTCTAGGAGGAAACAACTGGCGCAATCTGTTATCTTTGGAGTCCAAGCTTATTGGGCACAACTATTTATATTGCCTGTGAAAGTACTCATAATGATTGAAGGCATCTGTAGGAGGTTCATTTGGTCCGGGATGAACACTGTAACTAAGAAAGCATACATCTGTTGGGACAAAATGTGTACCCCATAATCAGTTGGTGGGATGAACCTAACTAACCTAAAGCTCTGGAACAAAGCTGCCATTGCAAAGACCTGCTGGGACCTAGCTCATTAAAAGGACAAGCTGTGGATTAGGTGGATCACTGTATATTACATCAAAGACAGACCAATAGAATCCATTCCAATTCCTGCCCAAGCAAGTTGGATGGTGAGAAAGATCATCCAAGCGAGAGATATTCTACAAAGGATCCAGAATTGGAAGGAACAGAAGTGCTCGACTAGACAGTTGTACCAGTCACAGATGCAAGCAGTGCCGAGAGTCTCATGGAAGAATTTAATCATACAGAACCAAGCAAGGCCAAAAGCAACTTTCAACCTATGGCTATTCCTACAGGATAGACTCCCAACAAAAGGACAGACTACACAGCTGAGGAATGAGTATTGATCAACAATGCACCTTGTGTCAAACCCACCCGGAAAGAAGAGATCACTTGTTAATGAACTGCCCTATCACTGTGGACTTATGGGAACGAACAATGAACTGGTTGCAGGAAAGCTACCCACCTTGTTCTGATTGGAACCAGAAAATGCAGTGGTTGATTAGCAAAGTCAAAGGTCGAACAGTTCGAGCTGTCACTTTCAAAATGGTAATAGCTGAATTTGCCTATGCTATCTGGCTGGAAAGGAATGCAAGTCTTCAACAAATAGTAGTGTTAGATAGTTAGGATAGCAGATATAGTCGGGGGCGGGTCTACATATAAAAATTGGGTGCTCGAGCACCCATTAACCTTGACCCCGAATACGTATAATTATATAAAAAACTTAAGAAAACGGATATAACAAAATAGCAAGCACCCAGATAACAAAAGGTTTGGTGGGTGCTTTGGTTATGATGGATGTTGAAGGGCTCTAAATGAGTATATGGTCGAGAGATCGAATCTCACTCACACCCCTAGCTAGACTTTTTCCTCCATTTATCAAGCACTAACTTTCTTTTGCTCCAATTAAAAAAGTTGAGCACCCACGAACTCAAAATCCTGGATCCGCCATTGGATATAGTTTATATGTAAGCTCCTAGACAGTCAGCTGGGTTGAAACTCAACTGTGGTTTTGTAAAGCTACTTCATTTGTGATTAATAAAAAACCTTAATTACCAAAAAAAAAAAAAATCATCACATACGCAATCACAACATTAGTATATTAGGATTTGTGAAGTTCTAATTTGAAAAATAAGATAGCTAACCTACTACACAGGTAACATTACACCAATAGTATAAAAGTTTTCCTACGGTATATTTTTTATAAATTAAAATAATAATACGATACAATGCAATAACTAATAATATACTTTTTTATATAAAAAAGAGCGACAACTCTTTTTCTCCACTGTAGTGAACGACAAATAAAATTGCAAATTTCATATTATGACCTAACGTACGGCCGCCCTTATAAAAGCATTTAAGTAATCAAGATCTATTTATGTCATTTTCTTTCATTTTCATTAATTACAGAAACTGACAGCAGACATAGAAATGTCCATTGGCCAAATCATTTTGCCAATAAGTTGGGCTAATTTTTAACTTATTCAAATTCTTTTTTTTTTCCTTATAAAAATTTGATTTGTGAACCAACCTTGGCTTCTTGAAAATGACCCGAAGAGAAAACAAAACTAGGGAATGAAAGGTCCAGCTATTCCAGCCTGTATTATTGACCATAACAAATATATGACTTGGAAAGAGCCACCAATATCAGGAAGTCGGTTCCATCCCCATCCTATATTCCTATTACCTTCATCTTTTTATTTTTATTTTTATTTTTTATATCAAATAATTTCTTAACTTGTGAACCAACCTTGCCTTCTTGAAAATGACCCGAAGGTATAGAGTTCAGAATTAAAATATGGTTTATTTGGACTCAAAGAATTAAAATATATGAAGAAAACTGGGAAACATTATATATATATATATATATATGTAGTGCCTTACTTCACCGTGCTATATCTTAACGACCGTTTGTCTGTCTGTTAAGATATATTGAAATTATTCATGATGCAAAGCCAATTTGAAATTCCATTTTACAACCAATAGTTATGAGTTTTTTATTTTTCAAATGTTCTATCAATTTTCAGTTGACCTCTTGCATGAAGCCTTAAAGCCATTTGTTGAATGATTTTGACAAATGGCTATGCAAATCTACCATATGTATTCATACATGGAAGACAAGATATACTTGTCAATATTGGAGCCAAATATCTTCATGCATGGAAGACAAGATACATTTGTCAATATAGAGCCAAGTGGACTAACATAATGGGACAAGTGTGAAAAGTCTCTCGACATTTGTCATACATGCAACCTCCTTAATTTCCTATAAATAGGTTATGAACTAGCCATCATAATCGCTCAATTCTTAACCAAGAGTACATCTAGCTAATCATTCCTTTCTTCCTAATCTTCTTTGTGAATTATCTAACACATAAAATACCTTCATCTTCTCTTCTTCCTGGGCAACTGTTTTGAGAAAATTCTTTTATCGTTATTATATTAAAACAAAAATTAGGAAAAAATTGTGAGAAGAAACTAAAAAGCTGTAAACGATAAGAAAAATTCCGATTCCATAATTTCCTTGTGCACCCTTAAGGAATTTTAACCGCCCCACAAGTTATCAAGGTAATGGATAAAATCCTCCCAAGATGAAATGGAACAAACCTTCCTACAACAGTGGCAATACAAACTGCAGGATACCAACAAACTCAAAGAAAGGAACAAAATCACACTTACGGATTTGAAAGTAAAATGTAGGATTTTCAGAAGGAAGTTCTATAATTTTTCAGTGTATGAAAAGGAAGCCATGCCTCGGAACTTATAGGCAATTGTCGGAAGAGGTGTGATGTCTGTTGATAATGTGAACAGATATTTGAAAGGAAGAGGTGTCTGTTCATAATGTGTACAAAAGGGAAAACCAACGTTCCATGTTTTGGATTCTAGTTAAATTTTGTTAATGAATTGACTGGAAATTAATTAATTCTTAAATAATTAATTAAATAAGCTTTTTTTTAAAATTACTCTCATCGGTCGGATCATTTGAAAAATCCAAATTCAAATCCGAGGCCGAAGTCGAGCCGAGCGATGACGATGCGCGAGGCTTCATTCTCTTCAATTCCTTTAAGAGCTCTAAGAGATGATCCTATATTTATACACACAAGTGTATTTGTCCATCACCAATGAGGCACAAAGGTTATTTGACAAAGCTCACTTGATTCAATTTTCTAAAATTTTCATTTTCCTTTATTTATTTTTCACTATTTTTTTTTAAGCTTAACTGTCGATTTGTATTGATATCAAAAAAATATACAATGTAATCCTAAGGTAGTAGTATGGACTTCTACTACTCATTTACACTTTCATTCTAGTTACACTTGAATCCTAACTATTCAATTCATATACACATCTCTACCTAGCAGATAATGTTCAACCAAAACTAAGGGTAGAAATTGAGCTTTTGTAACCCATCCTTCCATCTTTTACGATTCCTATTTCTTGCATGTAATAACATTGCTACTTCTCTGCAACATTGTCCTTCATCAAAAGTCTTATTCTCAAACCTGATCAGATTTTTATTCTTCCACAGGAATGCAACAGTAGTCACAAATGCTGTTGCAGTGATCTCTTTCTTCCAGTTTTTACTCTTGGCATTGCTACAAATCCATTTCAATTCATTCTCCCAGTATTCAGTAGTTCTTGTATGTCCTAACCATACACAGATTCTCCTCCAAAATCTACTGGTAATGTCACATTCAAAAAATAAATGTTTAAACTCTTCATCATACCTTTTGCAAAATGCACACAAAGATGGTATTTGGATGCCCATAAGCTGCAGCCTCTCTATGGTAGGAAGTTTCAGATGAGCAGCTAACCAGGCAGTGAATCAATGTCTAGGTAGAGCAGATGACACAAGCATTACATTCCTCCATACAATCTTAGGAAATATAGGCAACAGTGCAATATAGAGTTTATGAATTTGAAATTTTCCTAGCTTGCAAACACTTTGAAGTCAGTTGAACATATTACCTTGCAACTGAGTATTCTCCAACACCAATGTCCTACTATCCAATATCTTCTTTACCACCCATGATGAGTTTGATGGCACAGCCACAGACTCAATGGTTCTATTCTTGATATAGTAGGTATGCACCCATTTAACCCAAAGACAATCCTTCTTCTTTGCGAGATCCCATAACAATTTAGCTATAGCTGCTTTGTTCCATACTTCCATTCTCACAACATTGAGTCCTCCAGAGGAAATAGGTTGACACACTTTGTCCCAAGCCACAAGTGCTCTTCTGGATAAGGTTGCTTTGCCTGTCTATAGATAAGATCTGCATACTGCCTCTATAGCCTTCAATACCTTCTTAGGAATTATAAACACATGTGCCCAATAAGTCTGCATTCCGAAGATCACAACCTTTATTAGTTGAGCTCTGCCAGCATAGGACAAAAGCTTAGCAGACCAACAAGTAATTCTTGCTGTGATCTTTTCAATGAGAGGCAAATAATGCTGAATAGATAGTTTCTTAGAGTCCAGAGGAACTCCAAGGTATCTGAAAGGAAGATGTCCTTCAGTGAAACCTAAAGCAGCAATAATCATCTCTCTAGTATCCTGTGGAATTCCTGCTAAATAGATTGCACTCTTGCCTACATTTGCCTGAAGTCCAGAAGCATCTGAGAATTTGAGAAATGTGCTATGTAGGATTTGAATGGAGACTATGTCAGCTCTACAGAACATTAGCAAATCATCAGCAAAACATACATGAGAAATGTTAAGCTTCTTGCATCTAGGATGGAAGTTGAAATTTCCATCCTTATGTAGCTGTTGCAGCAATCTGTTCAAATATTCCATGGCTAGAACAAATAGATAAGGAGACATAGGATCCCCTTGCCTTATACCTCTCTTAGCATTGAATGGTTTAGTAAGACCTCCATTCATTACTAGGGAGTATGAGGCAGATGAGATGCGAGCCATAATCCGGTCAGTAAATTTAGCAGGAAACCCCAGAGTAATAAGGATCTGCTTCAGAAATGCCCACTCTAAGGTATCATAAGCCTTCCTGAGATCCACTTTTAGAACACATCTAGGTGAAACCCCTTTCCTAGAGTATCCTTTAAAGATTTCATGGCTAAGAAGAATGTTATCCATGATACTCCTTCCTTCTATAAAAGCAGATTGAGCAGGTCCAATCAAGTCTCCAATTACTCTTTTTATTCTTCTGGTTATAACTTTGGATATGATCTTATATAGTGTAGTGCAACAAGCAATTGGCCTGTAATCCTTCACTGTGGTAGGAGATTTGACTTTAGGAACAAGGGCTATTGCAGTAGTATTGATCATATGAGGAATTTTAAAGGTTTCAAAAAACTCCTTAGTAGCAGAAAAAATATCCTCTTGTACTAGCTTCCAGTTCTTTGTAAAGAACTCAATGGGAAATTCATCTACTCCAGGAGCTTTATCCTTGGGCATCTCATTAACAGCTGCATTGATTTCCTCCATTGTGACTGTACAAATAAGAACTCTTTGCTGCTCAAGTGTAAGACATCTTCCACCTCTCGTTATATTAGTATCCACACAGGGCATTTCAGCAATAGATTCTTCCATTAGAGATTGGAAAACCTTTAAGAATTCCTGTTCTACAGCAGTAGGCTCAGTTAATTTGAGACCTGTGTCAGTATGAATAGAAGTGATGTTATTTTGACCTGTTCTGATCCTCCATTGTGCATGAAAGTACTTGGTATTTGCATCTCCACATTCAATCCATGTAGCTTTGGATTTTTGTCTCATTACCAGCTCTTCAACATTATTCCATTTATCAAGTTCTTCTAGCAAGCCTCTTTCTTCAATAATCAACTCCTGTGAAAGACAGTTTGTCTGCATCTGTAACTGTAGAATATCAAGTCTTTCTCTAATCTGGATGATCTGCTATTTGTATTTGGCTAAGTGGTCATTTAACCCCTTTAGATGCTGCTTAACTGTCTTCAATTTGCTCCAAATCTGTTGCATATGAGTGCCATGATAAACCTTTTCCCAGACTTGCTTCACAATTTCATGAAACTGCTCATGTTCCATTACATTACTATATAGTCTGAAAGGTTTAGGATGTAATGGCCTATATGCACCAAATTTAACTAGAATAGGGGAGTGATCTGAAATCAAGGGATTCATGTAATCAGCCTCCAAGTGTCCAAACTGTTGTAGCCATTGAAAGTTGCCAAATGCCCAGTCTATCTTGCTATATACTCTAGAATCAGCATCTTGTTTGTTTGTCCAAGTAAAGTGCCACCCAGTTGCTCTTAAAGCAGTAAGTTGTAATTCATCTATTGTGCCTTTGAAGTCCCTTGCTTCAGCCTCAGTTACAGGAGAACCAATCCTATCATCTGAGCTTAATACACAATTGATATCACCCCTTATAAGCCATGCATCTTGATGAGGAATAGAAATTGTTCTGAGATCTCTCCATAACTGTGCTCTAAGAACTGCAGTGTTTTGAGCATATATAACACTGAATTGAAATCTGACTATACTTCTTGTATCCTCTACTAGGCAATGAATAAACTGATCAGAAAGAGTTACCCCTTGAATCTGTATATGGGGTTTCCATAAGAGCCATATCCTCCCATTAACAGCCTTTGCATAATTGCACTGCCACAGACAGCCTTTTGCAACCCTGTCAAATATTTTCTTGGCTTTATGCTCTTTAACTCTTGTTTCAAGTATACCAATAACATCAACCTTATTATCAGTAAGGAATTGTTTCAATTCCTTCTGCTTTGGGGACTGGTTAAGTCCCCTAATGTTCCATGTAACTACAATCATGGATCAATATCTGGTAGACTGTAAGAAGGCCCAGGATCAAACTGTTGCCGTCTTCTTCCAATAACTTCCATGATTCCTTTCCCTCTAATACCCATACTAGCCACCTGTTCACCATTAGTAGTGATAGCAGTGTTTACTTCACTAAGTTGATCTTCAGAACTCAGTTGCTCATTCAGCTGCAGATTAACTTGATTCTCATCTAACTTGCTTGAATCCTGATCTGTCTGCACTACTGATACTGGTGGTTCAATAGCTTCCTCAGACTGCTTTTGGACTTCATCATTTGCTACATTCTTCTTTACAATCCATTCCTTCTTCTTTTGTTTCCCCTGCTGTTTGTGTCTAACTTCACCTTTCCTTATGTCCTCTTTCTCCTCCTCATGTTTGTCTGAATTCCCAGAAGAGTACCAACACTCAATTGTGTCATGACCAAACTTGAGGTAGTGGTTACAGAAGGTAGGTTTCCAGTCATATTCAATAGACTGAACCTTAGATCCATAAGGTGTATCAATTTCCAATTCATCCGGAAGTTGATAAGCAGCATCAACTTCTACGAGTATTCTGGCAAATGAGATTTTATCATAATGAGCAGTAAATTTATCAGTATACAATGGTTTCCCAATCGCACTTGCCAACTTACTCAATACCTCTGTAGACCAATACCCTACAGGAAGACCTGGAAATCGAATCCAAATAGGTATAGTGCTTAGCACACTAGCCTGAAAATTAAAATCAACTTCCCATGGCCTTAGTACCATAGGCTTACTTCTAAAAGTATATGGGCCAGATTGCATGACTGTATCTCTATCTTCAACACTGTTGAATCTAAAGATACAATACCCTTCAGCATGCATTAGAACTTGAGGCTTAGTGACAAAATTCCAAATATGAATAACATAGTTTTCCATATTTTGTTCACTAGGTCTATCTCCAATTACAAATCCAATCAATGCATTCTTCCAATACTCCAGTTGTGGTTGTAAATCCTCTTCACAGATCTTCACTACCTTTTTACCATCTCGCATAGTAGGAGGAACAAATGATAAAGGCTTACCCATTTGCACATCTCTGTTGCCTCTGACTACTTCCGCAATGTTGGTTTTGATTTCTCTGTCTCAACAGCTTCAACCTCAATTGGTACTGGATTTTTTGGTTCCATAACTGCTGAAAATTGTAATCTCCTCGCTGTTGTATCACTCATCCCTTCATTTCCTTGCAATCGATCCTTATCTGCTTCTGCATGCAATTGATCCTTCGACTGGTACTTCAGGGGAAGAAAATTGCCAAATGTTAGGGGTTCTAGAGTAGTTGTGATGCCATGCTCAGGAGTAACGAGCTTAGGAGGGACAGCATTAACAATCGGAGCAACATTCCTTCTCTTTCTAGCCATTTCCGGCGACAATTCCGCCGTGCTATTGTGCGCCGGACACTGTTCTATTCACTATTTTTCAATTCACACTTCTAGTCTTTAAAGCCCAATGGCTTAGCCTAATGGCTTAAAGTCCAACAATCCCCCACATGAATGAAAATGACTGTACAAGAATGAATGTAGATGAAAACTATGTGATTTGCAAGTAAGGATTAATTGCATCTGGATAAGTAAGTTTCCCTTTGAACTTTCTGTAGTGAGCATATGTCAGATATACTCGGTCAATCGGTAGATTTGATATCTTTGAACCATCAAACTTTAGTGTATACCTAAAAAACTATATGTCACACAACCAACCCTTAACCATCTTTTGGTTCTCATTGTTGTGTTCGTTTCAGCCATGAACACCGCCTGGTTTCATAAATGTGTAGAGAATTGGCCTTACGGAATTCTCATTGAAGTGGCTTCCACTTCACTCTTACATAGGTGATTCCTAAACGTGTAATCCTTTAGATTGACACTATTTGATAAATACCACATCAAACTTAGGTAATCGTTACAGAAAGTGTAAAGTTCTATCCTTGTTAATGAATATTGTCTTCATCACGAGAATGGACCAAAGATTTTACTTTGACAATGTTGAACCGGCCAATCACAATTTTATTTGAGCTCCTTGAACCTAGATTTCGGAATATCCAAAATTCTAGGTAAAGTTAACGCCATGATGACTTGTTCTCGGCCATAGTCCCATTCCCTTAGACGATTTCTCAACTCCCTATCTAATTAGGCCTTTTGTAAGCGGATCTGCCACATTATCCTTTGATCTTACATAATCAATAGTGATAATTCCACTAGAGAGTAGTTGTCTAATAATTTTATATATTCGTCGTATATGACGAGATTTTACGTTATACATAACGGTCCCTACCCGCCCTATTGCAGCCTCACTATCGCAATGTATGCATATAAGAGCCAAACATTTTGGCCGGAACGGAATATCTTCTAAGAAATTTTAAGAGGATAATAAAATAGTAAGAGGGCATCTGCTTAACCATATGACTAACCTTCTCTTTGATTTGTTTATAAATTATAAATCTGCTAAAGTCATATGGGACAGTTTGGAGAAGAGATATGCTACTGATGATGCAGGAAAAAGAAGTATATTGTTGGAAAGTGGATTAAGTTTCAGATGGTTGATGATAAGCCAATCATGAAACATGTTCATTAGTATGAAAACTTAACTACTGATGTTTTGGACGAGGGCATGGATATGTGTGAGATTCTTGAAGCTAATGTTTTGCTTGAAAAGCTTCCACCTTCCTGGAATGATTACAGGAATCAACTAAAACACAAGGAAAAAACTTATCTCTTGAAGAACTAATCAGTCACATGAGGGCTGAGGAAGTAAACCGTCTAATAAATGAGGAGTCTGAATGGCTTAAGAATAAGATGAAATCTCTCTCTCTCTCTTATTTCTTCTAAAGAACCTTGTGGAATCTTCTAGTACTTTTGTGAAAGACAAGTTTAAATGAAAACAGAAGAAACACCAAAACAAAGGACATGTGAAAGAAGAATTAATTCAATAAGCCGGAGGGCCATATTCGAAAGTTGAAAGGACCTTGTTATGTCTGCGACAAATTGGTCGCAAGGCTTTTCAGTGCAACCAAAGACAAGAACAAAGCTCAAGGAATGGAGGAAAAGCTCCAGCCCTAGCCAACCTTATTGAGGGTGGTGATGTCATTGCTGCTGTGGTTGTTGAGGCAAACATGTTGGCTTACAAGATTGTCTGGATACTGGACATAGGCGTTTCAAGGCATCTTTGCGCTAATAAATAGCTGTTTCACAACTTTGAGGAGTCTGCTGAGGCGAGTATGTCTATATGGGTAAATCCACTACAACTGGAGTTATGGGTAAAGGAAAAATTCTCCTTAAGCTAACTTCTAAAAAATCTTAGCCTTGAACAATATTCTGTATGTACCCTCCCTTCATAGAAACTTAGTTTCTGGTGCGCTTCTCAACAAAGCAGGTCTTAAACTTATTTTTGAATCTGATAAAGTTATTATTTCTCGTGGGGGAGACTTTGTTGGGAAATTTTACCTTGGTAGAGGTTTATATATACTAAACATCACTCAAGATATTACTAATAATGCTAGTACTTTCAATTACGCTTATATTGATGAGTCTATTAATTTGTGGCATGGTAGACTAGGGCATGTTAATATTGCTTCTATTAAAAGACTTAGAAAAATAGAATTAATTCCTGCAGTTAATGTTAATAATTTTTCAGTGTCATGTTTGTGTAGAAGCTAAACATACCAAAAAGCCTTTTAAGAATGTAACTAGTAGAAAAACAAAATTGTTTGAACTAGTACATTTAGACTTAGCGGATTTCAAAAACACTGTTAGTAAAGATGGAAAGAAATACTACATTATCTTTATAGATGACTTTTCTAGATAAACTAAGGTATATCTTCTTAAGTCAAAAGATGAAGCTGAAAGCATATTTTTAAAATACAAGGCAGAAGTATAGAATCAATTAGATAGAAAAATCAAGAGACTTAGGTCTGACAGGGGTGGTGAATATAGTTATTTATACTCTAGAAGCCTTTTGTGAGGAAAATGGTATTATACATGAGATTAGTGCTCCCTATACTCCCCAACAAAATGGTGTAGCCGAACGGAAAAATAGAACCCTTAAGGAAATAATGAATTCTATGATTTTGAGTTCGGGGTTATCTCATAATATGTGGGGGGAAGCTGTTTTATGTGAATGTTATGTTCTTAATAAAGTTCCTTATAAGAAGTTAGATAAAACTCCATGTAGTTATGGAAATGGTTTGCTCCTAACTTAAAATTTTTGAAAGTGTGAGGGTATTAGTCTAAGGTTGGTCTACCTGATGTCAAACAAGTAATTGTTGGACCCAAGACTTTTAATGCTATTTTTATTGGTTATGCTCAAAATACTGTTGCATATAGATTTATGTCTTTGAAAGATAGTTTTATTTGTGAATCTAGAGATGCATAATTTTTTGAGCATGCTTTTCCATTGAAAAATAATGTGCCTAGTGATGTGACTAATAATGCTTCTACGTTTGTGCTTGTTAATTATCATATTGTGCTTTCTTCTAGTGTTACTTCTAATAAGCATGAAAATAACCTTAGAAGAAGCAAGAGGTGTAGAATTGAAGCTAGCTTTGGTCTTGACTTTATTACTACTTTATTGACTGAAAATATTGATCTTGATATTTTGAGTGATGAATTAGTGTCAATCTATTTAATAGAAGAAGACCCTAAGACGTATAGTGAAGCAATAAAGTCAATAGATATGGAAGAGGCCATTGAAATCAAAAGAACTTCTAATTTCTCATTATATTGAGAATATGTTGAAAATATTTAATTGTTTTGATGTAGCACCTTTTTGAACTCCTTATGATTCTAGCATACACTTGAAAAAGAATAAGAAATCTAGTATTTCTCAAATTGAGTATGCTAAGATAATTGGTAGTGTAATGTTTCTCATGAATCATACACAACCTGATATTGCTTATGCTGTTAGTAGATTGAGTAAATATATTTGCAACCCTAGTAGTGAACACTGGAATGCTCTTCATCGATTGCTAAGATATTTGAGAGGTATTATGGATTAGTGTTTGTATTTTAATAAATTTTCTGCTTTTTTAGAAGAATTTTGTGATGCAAAACGGGTTACTGACAATGATGAAGTTAGCTTCACTAGTGACTATGTGTTCACTTTAGTTGCAGGTGTTATTTCATGGAAGTCTTCAAAACAAACTTGTATAGCACGATCTACTATGTAGTCTGAATTCATTGCTCTTGAGTTGATAGGGCAAGAAACTGAATGGTTGAGAAACTTATTGGCAGACGAGCCTTTGTGGGGAAGACAAGCTTCACCAGTTTCTCTACATTGTGACTCACAGGCAGCAATTGAAATTTCCAAAAATAGTGTGTACAGTGAAAAAAGAAGACATATCCGCATTAGGTATGGTGCGGTAAAACAATTGTTAAATTATGATGTTATTTCCTTGGAATATGTATGATCTGAAAGAAATTTGGCGGATCCTTTAACCAAGGGTTTAGCAAGAAGAGTTATCCTTGAAATATCGAGGGGGATGAGGCTAAAGCCCATGGATTGAGGAAGTATGGTGGATACCTGTTTGTGGTCAAACGAAGCCATATGATACCTCAATATGCACTATATTTCCTATCTCTATGGAGTGTGATAGTACTTTATAAGGTTTAGCTTATATTGTTTTTAGTGATTTCATAGCCTTAAGGTAGTCTATGTGTAGATAGACTTGATGGAATTACCTACATGAGTAAAGGTGCGGTCACCTTTTATGAAAGACTTGGGATGTCTTTCTAGAGCACTCATGAGACCCAAGGTATATGCATGACCATGAAAGCACTTTATTAGTATAACATAATTTGCATAAAATTAAGGATATAATATGTGTTGTGGGGGTCTCAGGTAATGTCCGTAAGTTCAAGAGTACTTCACTTTGTGAATTTTAGTTGTTGCCTCATTTCACTACGTGCCAATTCAACTCGAAAGATATTGACACTTAAAGTACATGTTCCTTCTTTTGCCCAGAATTGTTCTATTTTTATCTTTGCATTAGTGGGAGATTGTTGGAATTATTCATAATGCAAAGTCAATTTGAAATTTTATTTATAACCAATAGCCATGATTTTTTTATTTTTTAAATATCCTATCTATTTCCAAGTGGACTCTTGCATGAAGCCTTGAAGCCAAGTATTAAATGACTTTGACAAATGGTTATGCAAATCTACCATATGTCTTCATGCATGGAAGATAAGATATACTTGTCAATATCGGAGCCAAATGTCTTCATGCATGGAAGACAAAATACACTGTCAATATCGGAGCCAAGTGGACCAACATAATGGGACAAGTGTCAAAAGTGTTTCGACACTTATCATACATTCAACCTCCTTAATTTCGTATAAATAGGTTATGAACTAGCCATCATAATCACTCAATTCTTAACCAAGAATACATGTAGCTAATCATTCCTTTCTTCCTAGTCTTCTTTGTGAATTATCCAATACATAAAATACCTTCATCTTCTCTTTTTTTTGAGAAACTGTTTTGAGCAAATTCTAAATTTCCAGCCACGAGTGCACGTGTTTGGAGGTGCTGTGGAACTTGGGGAATGATCGGCCTTAACGATTTGCACCCAATCAGGCCGAAATCGCTTTCAAGGCAGTGGCTTGCCACGACACAATATTTTTGATAAGTTATAGCGTTGCGGTATTATGAGCCTTCCCTTTCCTTGATGTTACACAAGATGTGCAATGGAGGGTAGTCTTCTTTCCTTCTTGTTCTTAGTCAACATTGTCTACTCATTTTCTTACAAGATATAGCACACTGAAGTAAGACGTTGTATTTGATCCTTCTCCTTCCCCACCAAAACATAACGCTCCCCCCTCCCCGCAAATTTAATAAGGAAAAACAACAGCACACCACCGTTTTTAACCTAAAAAAGCTCGAATGGAGCCCATCGGTCCCACAAAAAATTAGATTCTCGGTCCCATCGCATCTAAGACGTTATCTCGTAGTGAGTTTCTTGTTTCCGCTCCAAATCACCAAATCTTCAACTTTCCAAAAACTTTTAATTGAGGTATTCCGACTTATTTTTATGTCAAAACTCATATATAAAAAAAAGCAATTAGTTATTTTTACTGCGCTTTTATGTTAATTCGTGATTATTTTGCGATTTAATTAATTTATTATTTTTATCCGGATTATTTTAGTGTGATTAAAAAACTAGTAAAATAGAAAAATTATTATTAGTTGTTATAAAAAGGTTAATTAGTTAATTTTTACTTTGGTATATATTTTTTTCGTAATTAAATTAATTCATTGTTTCTATCCAATTTAAATTAGTTATTTGCTAAAAGATTTGTAAAGTAGATAAATTATTATTTTAGAAATATATATAAATTCTAAGGTAGAACTAAATTTAATAATTAAGGGTAAAAGGCAGAATTGCCCGAGTATTAGGAAAGGTAAGCAAGCCGAACTAAATGTAATAATCAAGGGTAAAAGGCAGAAAACAAAGAGATAAACAGGCGAGATTAGGAATTCTAAGCATAAATGATAAAAAAGGTTATAAATAGAACTCTAATTAGAATGAATGTCTATCTTATAGAAGAGTTTTACTTTGAGGCTAAGTCTTTTCTCTTCCTATAAATAGAGGGGTCTTATTCCATTGTAAACCTCCCAAAGTATCAATAAGAATACTCCTCTCTCTACTTTTCTCTCTATTGTTCTTGTTCTTGTATTATTGTTCTTGTTCTTATATTATTTTATAACACGTTATCAGCACGAGACTCTACCGTCTCAAGAATCGATTCTCGAGAAAAACTAAGGTATTTCTCTCTTCCTAATTTGATTTTCGATTATGTCTGACATTACGAAAAGAAAGTTCGTTGCCCTTGAAATTTCGGGCAAGAACTATATGACATGGGTGTTGGATGCTGAAATCCACTTAGATGCTATGGGTCTCGGAGACACCATTAAAGATAGAGATAAAGCATCCACCCAAGACTGTGCTAAGGCCTTGATTTTCTTGCGCCATCACCTTGATGAAGATTTGAAAATTGAATATCTCATAGTCAAGGATCCACTCATCTTGTGGAAAGGCTTAAAGGAGAGATATGACAACCTGAAGTTGGTCACTCTGCCACAAGCACGATATGATTGGGCTCATCTGAGGCTCCAAGACTTTAAGTCTGTTTCTGAATATAATTTTGCAATGTTCAGAATTACTTCTAAATTGAAACTCTGTGGAGATAATATCTCTGATTATGATATGCTTGAAAAAACGTTTACAACGTTTCATGCCTCCAATATGGTACTGCAACAACAGTACAGAGAAAGGTTTCAAAAAGTACTCTGAACTGATTTCTCTTATCCTTGTGGCTGAGCGAAACAATGACCTGCTCATGAGAAATCACGAAAATCGACCCACTGGGTCTACACCATTGCCTGAAGCAAATAAGGTGTATTCTCATTATGCCAAGCATGGAAAAGGCCATGGATCTAATCATGGCCGTGGACGTAGACAAGGAAGAAATTTCCCTGATGTCCGTCACCCCCCAAAGAGATATAACCACCAAAAGCAGAAATGGGATTATGAGGATCCCAAGGCAAATAGTTCAGAAACTATATGTTATCGTTGCGGTGGAAAAGGGCACTGGTCAAAAGCTTGCCGTGTACCAAGACATTTGGTTGATCTTTATCAAGCATCTCTAAAGAATAAAGGCCCTGAAACAAATTTTGTCTCTGACGATAATTTTGACATCACCCACTTGGATGTGGCAGACTTCTTTGAGCACCCTGAGGGGAAAATAGACCACTTAATCGGTGATGGATCTGTGAAGAAGGATGATGGAATTGTTTGATTTTATTTGTATTAGTTAGTGAATAAACTAATAGTCATTAGTATCAGCTCGTATTAGTTAGTTTATGATATAATGTTAGTATTAGTCCTTTAGAATGTTTCAATATGCTTAAATTTTAAAGATATTTTTATTTTCCAGTAGAGTTAATCGACTAACCTAATAGTTAGTCGATTAACTAATATTTCGCATTAAACCTGGATTTTTCCGCAAGCTAAGATAGTCGACTATCTGATTTAGATAGTCGACTAACCTGATGACTGTTTACTAAGTTAGTCGACTATCAACTTAGTTAGTCGACTAACTAATATTTCGCATTAAAACTGGATTTTTCCGCAAGCCAAGATAGTCGACTATCAACTAAGATAGTCGAATAACCTCAGCAGATTTTGAAAATATTGTTTAAAATGTGAAACAAACGAATTGAATTTGTTTATTCTCATGTTCGTGTATTTCTTTTGTATGTCAAAACATGGGAAAGCAAATATGGATATCTCACAAAGCAAGATTGAATCACATATTTGTTTAGTTGATTCATGTACTACACATACGATACTCAAAGAAAAGAAATATTTCTCTCAACTAAGTATGTGTAAGGAAGATGTTACTACAATCTCTGGTAGTAGTAAATTGATTGAAGGCTCTAGAAGAGCAACTATAACTCTGCCTAGAGGAGCAATGTTTATCATAGAGAATGCAATGTTCTCCTCCAAGTCTAAGAGAAACTTGTTTAGTTTTAAAGATATACGCCGGAATGGCTATCATGTTAAGACAATAGATGAGAATAATCTTGAATATCTCATCATTACAAAGAATGTCTCTGGCCAAAAGAGGGTTGTTAAGAAATTCCCGTCTTTATCTTGTGGCCTGTATTGGACAAAAATTAGTGCAACTGAGGCACATTCAACAGTAAACCAAAAGGTTACTGATTCCAATACTTTTGTACTTTGGCATGATCGATTGGGACACCCTGGATCAATCATGATGAAACGGATTATAGAAAGCTCATATGGGCATCCGTTAAAGAATTTCAAGATTCTTTTAAATAATGAATTTTCTTGCACTTCTTGTTATCAAGGAAAGTTAATTATTAGACCATCACCAACAAAGGTTGGGACTGAGTCACCTACGTTTTTGGAATGTATACAAGGGGACATTTGTGGACCTATTCACCCACATAGTGGGCCCTTTAGATATTTTATGGTCCTAATAGACGTATCCTGTAGATGGTCTCATGTGTGCCTGTTGTCATCACGCAACCTTGCGTTTGCAAAACTAATGACACAAATAATTCGACTACGAGCACATTTTCCTGATAATCCAATCAAGTCTATTAGACTGGATAATGCTGCTGAGTTTTCATCCCAAGCATTTAATGATTATTGCTTATCAATTGGGATAAAAGTGGAACATTATGTAGCTCATGTTCACACTCAAAACGGTCTTGCAGAATCTTTAATTAAACGCCTGCAGTTGATTGCAAGACCATTACTCATGAAAACGAGGCTGCCCACTTTGGTATGGGGTCACGCCATTTTGCATGCAGCAATGCTAATTCGTCTCAGACCGACGAATTATCACAAATATTCCCCGTTGCAATTGGTTTTGGGTCATGAACCCAATATATCCCATTTAAGAATCTTTGGATGCGCTGTATATGTGCCTATAGCACCGCCATACCGCACCAAAATGGGTCCGCAAAGAAGGTTAGGAATATATGTTGGGTTTGAATCGCCCTCCATTATTCGCTACCTCGAAACATTGACAGGAGATTTGTTCACTGCACGATTTGCAGACTGTCAATTTGATGAGACACTTTTCCCAAAATTAGGGGGAGAAGTTGGTGAAACCAAACGGGAAATTTTGTGGAAAAATGCATCATTATCTCATCTTGATCCACGTACCTCTATTTGTGAAAAAGAGGTGCAAAAGATTATCCATTTGCAAAGAATAGCAAATCAAATGCCTGACGCATTTACGGACTTGAAAACGATAACAAAATCCCACATCCCCGCGGAGAATGTTCCAATCCGTATTGATGTCCCTGTTGGACAATCATCTAGTGTTATATCCAATGAGTCGAATGCACGCCTGAAGCATGGCAGGCCATTAGGTTCCAAAGATCGAAATCCTAGAAAGAGGAAAGCAAACGATCAAAATGACACTACGAAAGAATCTCATGAGGAAATTCATGATTTAATAAATTCTGAGATTCATGAAGAATCCATTGAGCCCGAGACTCAAGAAAATAAGGAACTATCCATAAATCCAATCGATATTGAAGCAAATTTTATTCGAGTGGATATAGTGGTGGATAATGTCTTTGCGTTTAATGTCGCATCTAGCATTATGCAAGAAAGTGAGGATCTTGAACCTCAATCTGTTGGAGAATGTCGAAAAAGACATGATTGGCCAAAATGGCAAGAAGCAATCCAATCAGAATTGAATTCACTGGCAAAACGTGAAGTTTTTGGCCCTATAGTTGAAATGCCTAATGGTGTTAAGCCTGTTGGCTATAAATGGGTCTTTGTACGCAAGAGAAATGAGAAAAATGAGGTACAAAGATATAAGGCACGCCTTGTTGCACAAGGATTTTCTCAAAGGCCTGGTGTCGATTATGAAGAGACATATTCGCCTGTAATGGATGCCATAACTTTTCGTTATCTCATTAGTTTTGCTGTCCTTGAAAAGCTTGACATGTATTTAATTGATGTGGTTACTGCCTATCTTTATGGCTCACTTGATAATGAGATATACATGAAAATTCCCGATGGACTCAAAATGCCAAACGCTCATAATTCAAAGTCCCGAAAAATGTTTTCAATCAAATTGTAAAGATCCTTGTATGGTCTAAAACAATCAGGACGAATGTGGTATAATCGTCTTAGTGAGTATTTGTTAAAAGAAGGCTATATAAATGATGCCATTTGCCCGTGTGTTTTTATAAAGAAAACAACATCGGAATTTGTTGTACTTGCCGTATATGTCGATGACATAAACCTTATTGGAACCCCCATAGAACTCCAAAATGCAATTGATTATCTAAAAGATGAATTCGAGATGAAAGATCTCGGAAAGACAAAATTATGTCTTGGTTTGCAAATTGAATATTTGGCAAACGGAATTTTTGTTCATCAATCTACCTATATAGAAAAGGTACTGAAACGGTTTTACATGGATGGAGCACATCCTTTAAGTACTCCGATGGTTGTTCGATCACTTGATGTGAATAAAGATCCATTCCGACCGCAAGAAAGGAATGAAGAGCTACTTGGTCCTGAAGTACCATATCTTAGTGCAATTGGAGCACTAATGTACCTTGCAAATACTACAAGGCCCGACATAACCTTTTCAGTTAATGTCTTAGCAAGGTATAGCTCGGCTCCCACAAGGAGACATTGGAATGGGATCAAACATATATTGCGATACCTAAAAGGGACTACCGATATGGGCTTATTTTATAGCAATAATTGCAGTCCTGATCTTGTTGGTTATGCTGATGCTGGATATTTATCCGACCCACACAAGGCTCGATCTCAAACGGGTTATGTGTTTACCTGTGGAGGCACCGCCATATCTTGGCGATCGACTAAGCAATCAATTGTGGCCACTTCATCTAACCATGCCGAGATAATCGCTATTCATGAAGCAAGTCGGGAGTGTGTGTGGTTGAGGTCTATAATACATCATTATTCAAGACAAATGTGCTTTGAAGTGTAATAAACTACCCACGACTTTGTATGAAGACAATGCATCATGTATAGCTCAATTGAAGGGAGGATTCATAAAAGGAGATAGAACAAAGCATATTTCACCAAAGTTATTTTTCACACATGATCTTCAAAAGAATGGTGATATCAATGTGCAACAGATTTGTTCAAGCAATAATATGGCTGATTTGTTCACAAAATCTCTACCAACGTCAACCTTCAAGAAGCTGGTTCACAAGATTGGAATGCGAAGGCTCAAGGATATGAATTGATACTCTTTTAAGGGGGAGTTAATGCGCGTTGCACTCTTTTTTCCTTACAAGGTTTTGTCCCACTAGGTTTTCATTGCAAGGTTTTTAACGAGGCAACCAATAGGCGCATATTCAAACATGTGTACTCTTTTTCCTTTTCTTTAATTTTTCCCATTGGGTTTTGTTTTAGTTAAGGTTTTAACGAGGCACATTATTGAATAGACATTCAAGGGGGAGTGTTATAAATAGAACTCTAATTAGAGTGAATGTCTATCTTATAGAAGAGTTTTACTTTGAGGCTAAGTCTTTTCTCTTCCTATAAATAGAGGGGTCTTATTCCATTGTAAACCATCCCAAAGTATCAATAAGAATACTCCTCTCTCTACTTTTCTCTCTATTGTTCTTGTTCTTATATTATTTTATAACAAAAACACCATATGTTATGCCATTTTAACACCAAAAAGAAGATTTGTCACGTTTGTTGAGTGTTCTCACCTGATCGGCACGTGAGATTTTATGCTAACAATAAAAAAAGGTCATTAAACTACTTTTGAACTCCATTTAAATGTCCAAATTGGACAGTCCAACCTCCTCCCCGTTATTTTTTCTATCTCTCCTTCTATAATGATTTGATTGGTCATTTTAAGTATTATGACTTGAGTACGTGATTCATATTAAATTTTGAAAAGTTTATATATAAATTTTTAAGAAAATGTGATTTTTGACTTTAAGAATATGTTTGGTATGAAGAAAAATATTTTCCATGAAAATATTCCCTAGAAAATATTGTCATAAAAAATGAATGGTTTTATCACTTATTTTCTCTTGTTTAGTTGGTGAGTAAAAACCTTTTTTCAGAAAATATTTTTTAGTATTTAGTTAGAGACTAAAAAATTATTTAGGAAAATAATTTTTATACTTCTCTTCTCACTCCTCTTCCCCCTAGTCTCTATGCTTCATGTTCTCCTCCCCAACCATTTCCCCTGTATTGGGAAAAAATTGAGTTTTTATTAAAGGTGACGTGACATGACACATGGATTAGTCAAACAGTCAAAGAACAATAAATGATTAAAAGGCACGGAGGACAACAAGCACTGTAGAAGAGAAGGAAACAGGCACGAGAATGAACCTTAGATACGATTCTCTTGTCTATCCAAGGCATTCAATATCAACGGATAAAAAAGGCATTGAAGACACGAATCTGAAGACAAAAAGTAGTCTACATTCATTATTAAATACTCGATACGTAAGTTATTCAGTATTTAATAGCAATGATTATGTAACGTCTCATTAAATGCTCTTTATTATTTAGAATAATACGTTACTCTTTGTCAGCCATAAAAGGAGAAAATTTTATCATTTGTAGGGACACATAGAACATTCTTGAGATCATAGTGAAATACGATTTTTTTCTTTATTCTTATTCTTGAAAGCCAATTATATTTCTGTATCTTTGATTATCAGTAACCCGATTTCTTCTCTAAAATTCAAGCTTTGACCAAAATTACATTTTTTGGTTAAACAAATTGGTTCCGTTATCGGGAATCTGATAATCCGTTCTTGCTTAATCACATTCAATCTTATTGTTAATATGCCGAACAACAACGACAATAACAACTAGGCAAATCTGAACCAAAAAATTGATGATGAGGAACTCAATAATGCTAACCTTCAAGCTTCTCCACGTGGATCTCGTGAAGGAACTCCAAACGATATGTCTGAACATGATGATGGAGGAGCCGAAACAAGAGATGAACTGTTAAAGAAAATAATCGACTCACGAATTAACAAAGCCTTGCGAGCCCTAGTTGATCAATTGCATGTTGCACCAGCAACACCAAATAACAACACGTTGGAAAACTCTCGCTCTGGTCTAGTTGATTCTGGCAATGGAACAGTTCCTAGAGACTCACAAGATGGAGAACCAGGTAATACAGGTAATTATCATCTTCAAAATTTGGTACTAACCTTGCAAAAACAACTCAAGGAGCAGAACGAGCGTATTGAGCAAATCCCTGGAGTTCACTTGTGATAAAAGGAGTATACGTGGATAAATACTCGCAACAACCGTGGAAACCAAGTGTTGTTCCTTTACCGATACCAAAGAAATTTAAAATGCCTGATATTCCAAAATATGATGGTACAACGGACCTTCGTGATCACGTAACTGCATTTATAACGGGAGTGAAAGGCAACGATTTGACCAAACAAGAAATATAATCAGTGTTGGTCAAAAAGTATGGAGAAACACTCACCAAGGGAGCATTAACCCGGTACTCTCTCTTACCTGAAAATTCTATAAATTATTTTGCTGAGCTTGCAGATTCTTTCATAAAAGAAAATTCGGGAGCTCAAAGGGTGGAAAAGAGAATGGACGATATTTTCAAAATCAAATAAGGGAACATTAAATTGCTCAGAGATTTCGTTGATAGATTCCAACGTGAAAGAATGATGGTGCCCCGTGTACCAGATAATTGGGCTGCAATAGCTTTTGCTAGCAATTTGAATGACAAAAGTTCAGAAGCCACGAGAAGACTTAAAGAAAGCCTTCGTGAATTTCCCGCAACTACTTGGAATGATGTTTATATCAGGTACAATACGAAGCTCAGAATTTAAGAGGATACCGTATCTCAACCTCAACGAGTAGATATAAGTGGATCCCGAAGGTCTGAAGCCGAGAAAAGGTCAGGTAAGAACATGTACGATCCATATATAGGACCTGCAGGAAGAGACCCACGTTCTAAGAAAAACAATCAACATTATTATCAGAGGTCGAGAGATAGGGGAACCGGATCTTCATCCAAATTGAAAGTTGTTCTAAGGAGTATGAGAGATAAGGTACGGTGGCCAAAAGAGATGCGGTCGAACCCAACCATACGATACCCAGACCATTGGTGCGAATTTCACAACGACCATGGGAATAAAACTTCAGAATGTATATTTTTACAAAGTGAAGTAGATCATTTGCTGAAACAAGGCTACCTCACGGAGCTGTTCAGTGAAAAAGGAAAGCAAGCCTACATGGAAAATAGGCAAGAGCGACCAAAACCACCTTCACTTAAGAGGATAGTAAATTTCATCAGTGGAGGAGAAGATATTTACGGAGTAACATATACGACTTCGAACAAGTTTCCAAAATGACGATCACACACGGCAAGCGAGTACGGGAAACCTTAGAACAGGAGAGTATAAGCTTCGATGATGCAGATACGGAAGGAGTGTCTACACCGCATAACGAAGCTTTGGTAATATCTTTAATTATAATATTTGACATTGATGTAAAAAGAGTTTTGATTGATCCAGGTAGATCTGCAAATATTATTCTACTAAGAGTACTGCGAGAAATGCAAGCTGAAGACAAGATGATTCCAAAAGCGCATGCTTTATCAGGCTTCGACAATTCAAGTGTGGTAACAAAAGGCGAGGTAACTCTGACAACTTACGTTGCAAGTGTTGTTAAAGAAACTAAGTTTCAGGTAGTGGATTTGGAAATAACATACAATGTAATCATGGGGAGACCTTGGATCCATGATATGGATGCTTTTCCATCAACCTTACATCAAGTCATTAAATTTCCATCACCTTGGGGAATATTTCAAATCCGATGGGATCAACAAATAGCTAAGGGTGCAATAACAGAACGAGTACCGCAAGTAAAGAAAAATATCAATTATTGAAAATAGTTGAAGGTATCAGTAATAAAACTTCAACTGAAACAACAGACTTAGATTCGAGGCGCGATGTAATTCAAGAACCTGAAGAAAACGAGAATATTAAAACAACGATAGAAGAACTCGAAGCTATGATGTTATTGAACAATGGCCAGAGAAAAAAGTTTAAGTGGGAGCCGATATAAATCCCGGCATGCGAGGCAAGTTAATTGAGTTTTCGGAAAAGGGTCAGAACTACCCCTAACGTATTGACGACAGTTTAAAAATGCCCTCCGTTAACCTATTTTGAAAAAAAATGCCCCTACCGTTAAAATTCTGGCATATTTGTGCCCCTAACGTATTGACTCCAGTTTAAAAATACCCCTACCATTAACCTATTTTGAAAAAAATGCCCCTACCATTTTTAATGTAAGTACAGTCAGTTGTTAGACTTAGGGGCACAAATATGCCAAATTTTTAACGGTAGGGGCATTTTTTTCAAAATAGGTTAACGGAGGGCATTTTTTAAACTGGAGTCAATACGTTAGGGGCAGTTCTGACCCTTTCCCTTTGAATAAAAGCTAACGTAGATTGTTTTGCCTATTCCCATGCTGATATGACAGGTATTCCACCGGATGTGATGACTCATAAGCTTAACGAAGACCCATCTTTCACCCCAGTTAAGCAAACGAAAATAAAGCAAGAAGCTTTCAAAAATCAAGTAATTTAAGATGAGGTCCAAAAGTTGTTGAAAATCGGGTCCATTCGTGAGGTAAAATATCCTGATTGGTTAGCTAACATGATGGTCGTACCTAAAAAGAATGGTAACTGACGAGTTTGTGTAGATTACACTGATCTAAATAAAGCTTGCCCGAAAGACTCTTTTCCTTTACCCACATAGATCAATTGATTGATGCAACTGCGGGTCATGAACTTTTAAGTTTTTTAGATGCATATTCGGGGTACAATCAAATTAAAATGGACCCTGGTGATGAAGAAAAAACTTCTTTCATCACAGGCCCGGGGACTTACTGTTACAAAGTAATGCCCTTCGGTCTAAAAAATGCTGGAGCAACCTATCAAAGGTTAGTTACCAAAATGTTTCAAGAACATTTGGGAAAGACAATGGATGTATATATAGACGACATGCTCGTCAAAACCCAGAATTCCCATGACCATATTTCTCATTTAACTGTTACCTTTGAAATTTTGCGAAAATTTAATATGAAACTCAATCCTGAAAGATGTACATTTGGAGTTGCATCTGGTAAATTTTTAGGTTTTCTTGTCTCTAACCGTGGAATTGAAGTGAATCCTTCCCAGATTAAAGCAATTGAAGAAATACCTGACATCCTTGCTAGTAAAAAGGAAGTTCAGAGGTTAACATGAAGGATAGCGGCCTTGGGGAGGTTTATTTCA
Source organism: Nicotiana benthamiana (assembly GCA_034376525.1). NCBI lineage: Eukaryota > Viridiplantae > Streptophyta > Magnoliopsida > Solanales > Solanaceae > Nicotiana > Nicotiana benthamiana. The sequence continues at coordinate 123,994,239 of CM067335.1, read as the reverse complement.
AAATTATCAGAAAAATGCTTCAGATTCTTCTCTGCGCTCAAAAAGCAAGACTATTTCGGGTGGAATGAAGATTGTCAACGAGTACTTAGGGAATTGAAAACTTATTTATCAAATCCTCCTTTATTGGCTAAACCTAAAGAAGGTGAAAAGTTATTCATCTATTTAGCAGTATCAGAAGTAGCGGTAAGTGCTGTTTTAGTACGAGAAGACCAAGGTAAGCAATCTCCGATTTATTATGTAAGTAAAAATTATTTAGATGCAGAGACAAGGTATCCACAACTAGAAAAATTAGCATTAGCTCTCATCATGGCATCTAGAAAACTATGACCTTATTTTCAATGTCATCCTATTGTGGTTATTACTGCTTTTCCTTTAAGGAATATATTGCATAAACATGACTTATCAGGAAGATTAGCAAAATGGGCTATAGAATTAAGTGAGTACGAAATAATTTACCAACCTCGAACTGCTATCAAATCTCAAGTATTCGCTGATTTTGTAGTTGATTTCAGTGAAAGCATACATCTAGAAGCAGAAAAAGAATTACAAGTTTTTAACAGAGCTAATCCGGGGACTTGGGTATTGTTTACCGATGGTTCATCTAATGTAAAGGGGGAAGGTTTAGGAATTGTTCTTATACCACCTACGAGTGAAACAATTAGACAAGCTATAAAATGTCACCCTGTAACTAATAATGAAGCAGAGTATGAAGCTGTGATTGCAGGTTTGGCGCTAGCATCAGAACTTGGTATCATGCAAATTGTAATCAAAAGTGATTCACAGTTAGTAGTCAATCAAATACTGGGGACTTACGTATCTAGAGAAACTCAAATGCAATAATACCTCAGAAAGGTACCGGAGTTAATAAGAAAGTTCCAAACTTGGAAAGTGATGCAAATCCCAAGAGAAGAGAATTTGGAAGCAGAAGCTTTAGCCAACCTCACATCTGCAGCAGATATAGCAAAAGATGCGAATGCCTCAATTATACATTTGTTTCACTCTATTCTTGACCCTGACAGAAATGAGGTAAATTTTAATAATTTAACTTGGGATTGGAGAAATGAAATCTTGTCTTTTTTGCAGCACGGAACCGTACCTGAAGACAAGGTGAAGGCTCATGCATTAAGGAAGAAAGCCGCTCGTTACTGCTTGTACCAAGGAAACTTGTACCATAAAATATTTGGTGGACCATTAGCCAGGTATCTCGGACCTTCTCAAACAAAATATTTGATGAGAGAAGTACATGAGGAACATTGTGGAAATCATGCAGGAGGCATATCACTGGTTAAAACATTAATTCGAGCGGGATATTACTGGCCTAAAATGGAAGAAGAAGCAATTGATTTCGTATCTAAATGTGACAAATGTCAAAGGTATGCAAATAACAGGCATAGACCAGCAGATTTATTACATCCTGTTATAGATCTGTGGCCCTTCATGAAATGGGGAATGAACATCGTAGGACCATTACCTCAGGCAAAAGGTTAGGTAAAATTTCTACTCGTACTTACTGATTATTTCACTAAATGGGTAGAAGCAGGAGCGTTTAAACAGGTACGAGAGAAAGAAGTTAAAGATTTCATTTGGAGAAATATAAATTTTCGCTTTAGTGTTCCAAAGGAGATAGTTTGTGATAATGGACCACAATTTATAGGAGCTCAAATCATAGAATTCTTTCAAAATTGGCAAATCAAAAGAATTACGTCGACACCATATCATCCAGTAGGTAATGGGAAAGTAGAGTCTACAAACAACGTAATTATCAACAACCTAAAGAAAAGGTTACAAGAATCAAAAGGCAATTGGCCTGAAGTATTACCAGCGGTATTATGGGCATATCGAATGATGACAAAAACAAGTACAGGAGAGACACCATTTTCAATGGTCTATGGTGCAGCAACTTTGATACCACTTGAGATAGGTGAACCTAGTACACGACGTATTCAAGTAAAAGAAGACTCGAACAATGAAGAGTTACGAGTAAATATTGACTTACTTGAAGGGAGAAGAGAAGCTGCGTTGATAAGGATGGCAGCTCAAAAGCAAGTGATTGAACGGTATTATAACAGGAAGCACGCCTCAGGTTTTTTAAAGTTGGGGACTTCGTGTTAAAAAAGATTTTCCAATCTACAAGGTCAGTTAGTTCAGGAAAGCTAAGTCCAACATGGGAATGACCTTATCAAGTTCACGAAATTGCGGGCAAATGAGCATACGAGCTAGAGATAATGGAAGGCAAGGTTCTACCTTCACATTGGAATGCCGTTCATTTAAAGAGATATTACTTCTAAAGAAAGTACCCACGGTCAAGTATCGCCAAGTTAGAATTTTTTCTTTGAATTGATAAAATTATACTAACGATTTTAGATGCTAGGAAAAACCCTAACTCGTGCCAAATGATGAGTCACGGCCTGCACGGCAAATTGGAATACTCTTAAATTCCTAGCCCAGGTTTACAATAATCTGGTGGAAATACACACGAGTTAGGCAGTCTTGATCTATAATCGCACCTCCGAGTCCCGTACGTTTTTCTGTCTCAGGAAAAGGACCAAAGATTGGGAACAAATACAAGTGTTTGAAGCTTCATACTTCACCGCTCAAACACTTGAGGGACTCTACTATATACACATAAGTATGTGCATAAATAGATACGAGAGAGCAAAATTCAAGATTTTCAAATCAACTCAAGTTATGAGAATTCAAGTATCAATCTAAAATGAAGTCATTGCTTAAATCCTTCCTAAGAATGTAAAGGCAGGGACATGACTATGTATCGGAACAGGTTACATAAAAAAAACCTTGTATATTTTGTAAATCTGTTAAAAGAAAACAGTTGCGAGAAAGTTATAGATGTACTTCTGTACATGTAATACTCAAGAAACTTATCAAAGTTCATAAATAAAAAACTTTACAAAAGTTGTTTTATGTGAAACATGTATGTTCCTATCTCTTTCATCGTATATTAACACCATTATGAAGTTGAGACGTCTTCTTCATTAAGTGTCAATAAATAAAAGGGCCCTCTTTTATTTTTCCTCATTTTGGCAACACATGAGAAGAATTATGAAAGCATTTTCTGAAAAGGATAAAAAATGCTAACTTATTCTCTAAGTCCTAACAAGAAAAATAGGCAAGAGTAAGGTAAAATCATTTTGCAAAAATTAAAGCAGTAAGTAGACAAGGATAAAGTGAAGAAGTATTATACAAACTTCTTAACATAAAAAGTTAAGGGAAAAAACTTAGCTATTACAATACATTTTTCTGAAACAGATGCCCCATATAGAAACTAGAAACTTCATCACATCATCAGAATCCAACAAAAAAGAGGTAAGGTTAAACATCTTCATTGGTCACTGAGTTGATTGGAGCGGTAGGAGTCGCAGCTTAATTAGTCTCGACTGAAACTTCATGAGAAGCAGTAGACACGAGGATTTCTGTTCCTAAAGGCTGTGTTATAGATAAGTTACCCTCGTCTACTGAAATTGTAACTTCAGTAAATTCAGCTGTTGCTTCTAAGTTCAAAGGCTCTTCAACCCCGGGAGTTTCTACTGTTGGAGAAGAGATGTCAATTACCTGGTCAGGAGAAGGAGTTTCGGTTGGCTGTTAATTCTTCTCAATCAAGTCTAAAACTTTGGCTAACTCAAATTACAAGTCAAATTTTTCCTGAGAAGCCTCCATTAAAGTATCACGACGAGATTTCAAGAAGGCCCAGTTGACCTCGTAATTAAAATTCTCAGCCAAGGAATTGTAATCCTTCTCCATGTTTTCATTAATCTTTTCCCCACGTAGCTAAAGTGTTCTTCTTTGTTTCATGTTCAGCTAAGTGGAAATCAAGGGAAGATTGAAGATTGACACGAGAACTCTCCAACATATGAATCTTGTCGGAGGAAATCCTTAAATCATTCTGAGCACGAGATATGTTCTCTGCCAATTCTTTTGAATATTCTTATTTTTTCTCTAGAAGAGCCTTTAACTCATTAATTTCTTCATTAGCTTTAGATAAAGAACATTCCAAAATTTCTTTATCCTTCTTAAGTTGACCCCATGAAGCATTAGCAACTCCTAACTCTGAAGATAAGTTACGATTCGGTTGCTCCAAGCGGACTTTGTTTTCCTATAACTCCTCTGTAGTCCCTTGAGCATTCTCATACTGATCCTTCCAATTCGCTGCTTCAAGTAATGCATCCCCAGCTATCTTCCTAGCTTCGGAGATAGCCTTTGTAGACTCACAATCCTTTCTTTCCAATGAATAAATCCGCCCCATTAGCTCGGTCCCAATGAGATTTGCCTACAATTATGAAACATGAAAGTCAAGACTCAAAATAAACAAATTTTTTTTTCAAAGTTATGGAAATTACTTTTAAAGTTGAATGAACTATGTCATTCATTAAGGTGTAGCAGCTGTGTCTTTGCATTTTTTTTTCTCAATATCCCCAATAAGAGGCTCGAGCCACGTATCCGCGCCTCCAGATTTTCTCAAAAGGCTTCGAGTAGCAGGGACATCAAGAGTAACACTTCTCATAGCCAAGCTTCTACCACTAGAGCTACCCTCTACTGGAAGAGAAGATGAAGAGGAAGCAGCGGTAGGATGCGTAGTAGAAAAAGTAAAAACAATCGTGGTCGTTGAAGTTGAAGCAGGAACGGAAGGAGAAAATATAGAAACTGATTCGTGAACAGGAATGGAAGTATTCACAACTGGAGAAGGTAAGGAAACAATTATTGGTGATGAAGTACTTACACTTGGCAAAGGAATAAAAGGAGAAGGAATGAATGAAGAGAGATGAGCTTCATCAAAAACAGGTCCGAGATCGCCACTCCAAAAACCACTATCGGAAGGAGGTTGAGTTGGTTCACTCGTGTCTTTCGGCACGGTATCTTCATCGGATAGGATAAGAATAGGTTCGGTAGTGGAAGTAATTGTAGAAGAAGTAATTGCAACAGAGGCACGGGCAGGAGAGTCTTCAATTTCATCATCCAAAACAACACGTCTCCTAGCTCTTGGCCTAGATACCAAAGAGGTATTATCTTCTTCATCTTCAGCTTCCATTGCTAAAGCTTTTCTTTTGGCTAAAAGAGCTTTAGTCTTATCCAAACCAAGGGCAGAGTTGGCAGTTGTACGCATCGCTATAGCAACCTCTGTTGTCATTCCTTTTATTCCAAATCCTGATAAAAAGAAGGATTTGAGTTCATTATACAAAATTTATATACGTATCTAGAAAGTATATATGAAAAGAAATATGTACCGTGTGTTTTTACTGTCCACCCGTGTAAGGAAGAGATAGATTTCCAAGTCCTATCTTCCTTAGGGGCAATTTTCAAAATCGAGTCTACCCAACCACGAGAATTGGGAACGGGTTCCACATTTCCCATGGTTGCTACAAAAAAACCATAAAGGGGATAAATTTAAAGAGAAGATCAAAATCTCATAAAATAGGCACGAGTAAAGTAAAACAAAAACTTACCTGCAAAATTCCACATCTCGGGGAAGGGAATGCTTGATTCTCCCAATAAGTACACCGTGCGAACACTAATATAACGCAAATACCACCCACGATCTTTATCGTCATCAGCATTTACTAAAACTCTTTTGCTCCTTGCAGTTAGTGTGAAAACCCTATGGCGTAGCAGACTAGGATGGTATAAGTGGATGAGATGGGGGAAGGTAAAATTAACTTTTGCTTTAGTAGACAAAAACCTTAAACAAGCTACAATCCTCCAAACCAAAGGTCCAACCTGGGCTAAGCAAATGTTTAAAAATATGCAAAAATCTATGATAACAGGGTCTACAACAGGTTTAAACCCTAAAGTGAAGGGGTAGGTATAAACATAAGAATACCCATTTATATATGATGAAATTCTTTGGTTAATAGAAGCAATTGATAAACGAACGACGGCTCTCTTTCCAATTGCACTCTTTCCTAACGGTGGGAGTATTAAGTTCATTTATAAGAGAGGGATAAGCATCAGTTTTTTCCAATTTTGCAATATGTTTTTGAAGGGACGTTCTGTCATTTGCAAAGGACAAATCGTTTGGAATAGTCTCTTCAACCGCGGGCTCTAGAGAAGGCTCCGAAATTTCTTTACCTTTTGAAGATGGAGTTTTAGAAGAAGAACCTTTAATTCCAGAACTAGTTGATCCTCCTCGTGTAGATCCCATACTTTGGGGTTTTTCTCCTCTGCCTCTTGAATGTCTGATGGGAGCATGTGCATTATGAAATTGATCAAGAAGCAAAACCTTTCTGGGATTAGGGTTTGGAGATACCATTGCAGGATGGTTTTGAAGAAAGTAGAAGAAAAAAGGGGAATTCGAATGCTAGATGGAAGTTGATGAAAAGGAAAACAAAGAAAGTGCATTAAAAGTTTATATGGGGACAACCATCAAAATTAAGGGAAGTAATGATGGAAAGCCAATATTAAAGATAACCATCACTTCGTAAACAGAGAATGTTGAACAAGCCTAGAAAAATGGGAACAAAACTGCAGATCCAACCAGAAGACGACATGTGTACATGGTATTAAATGAGAAAGATAGAAAAGACGTCGATACTAACACAAGCATTAATTGTGACATAAATTCTTTTTCAGGATCCACTTCCCAAATATTTAATTGATAAATAAATGAAAAGTGGGGGGACTATCTGTATTGGGGAAAATTGAGTTTTTATTGAAGGTGACGTGGCATGACATGTGGATTAGTCAAACAGTCAAAAAATAATAAATGATTAAAAGGCACGGAGGACAACAGGAACGGTAGAAGAAAAGGAAACAGGCACGAGAAGAAACCTTAGATACGATTCTCGTGTCTATCCAAGGCATTCAATATCAACGGTTAAAAACGGTATTGAAAACACGAATATGAAGACAAAAAAGTAGTTTTACATTCACTATTAAATACTTGATACGTTAGTTATTCAGTATTTAATAGCAATGATTATGTAACGTCTCATTAAATGCTCTTTATTATTTAGAATTATCCGTTACTCCTTGTCAACTGTAAAAGGAGGAAGTTTTATCATTTGTAGGGACACAGAGAACATTCTTGAGATCATAGTGAAATACAATTTTTTGCTTTATTCTTATTCTTTGAAAGCCAATTATATTTCGGTCTCTTTGATTATCAGTAACCCGATTTCTTCTCTAAAATTCAAGCTTTGACCAAAAATATATTTTTTGGTTAAACGAATTGGTTCCGTTACCGGGAATATGATAATCCGTTCTTGGTAAATCAACATTCAATCTTATTGTTAATATGTCGAACAACAACGACAACAACAACCAGGCAAATCTGAACCAACAAATTGATGATGAGGAACTCAATAATGCTAACCTTCAAGCTTCTCCACGTGGATCTCGTGAAGAAACTCCAAACGATATGTCTGAACATGATGATGGTGGAGCCGAAACAAGAGATGAACTGTTAAAGAAAATAATCGACTCACGAATTAACAAAACCTTGCGAGCCCTAGTTGATCAATTGCCTGCTGCACCAGCAACACCAAATAACAACACATTGGAAAGCCCTCGCTCTGGTTTAGTTGATTCTAGCAATCCTCCAAAAAAAAAAACAATATTTTCATGACTATATTTTCTTTATGAATTTAATTATTCTTCTAAAAATTCACACAAACCCAAAGGAACTAATGTGTTGCTTTACTTTTTTACGCAAAAATAATTTTAAAATTTGTGCTCCATAACTAAGAAAATACACTTTTTTTGTTGAAAAGGAATGAACTATTTCTACAACATGAAAATAAAGTACTCATTTTGTCGAAATGAAAGAAAATATCTTTTACTCTGTCATTTTATTGAAATAAAAGAAATTATTTTTTTTCTACGTCATGAAAAGAAAGTTTTTTTTGGTTAAAATGAAAAAAAAACTTTTTTTATATCGTGATAAGAGAATACTCATTTGTTGAAATGAAAAGAAATACTCTATCTATAACATGCAAAGAAAGTACTATTAATATTATATTTGTTTAGGGTGGGGGAGGGGGTTGGGGTGAGGCGAGGGTGGGTTGGTAGGGGCTAGTGGGGATGGGGAATGGGGGTAAGGTTGGAAAAGAGTTTTAGAAAATGTTTTCCCTTCTCTTGATAGGGAAACCATTTTCCTCCAATTGGAGGAAATTAGTTCATGAGAAAATATTTTCCAAAATATTTAAGCCAACCAAACATGGAAAAATTGAAAAATATTTTCCTTCTTATCAAACACACCCTAAATGTGGCTAGAGTTGACCATGGTCAACATTTTTGATAAACTACCTCATATCAGTATTTGATGATTTCGGTAGGTTCGATGATAATTTTGGACTTGTACGAATATTTTATTGGGATCTTGGGTAACTCCAGGCTATTTCGGCACATTAAGTGAAAAGTTGAGTTTGAACTTGAAAATTGATATTTAATGATCGTTTCTTGAATTTTGAAGTTATTTTGACGATTTGATCTAGCGAGCAAATTTGTATAATGTTATTACACTTGTATGAGCGTTCGGATTGGAGCTCGAGGGGTTCGAGTGAGTTTCGCATGAGTTGTGAATGTTTTTGAATTACTGAGAAAATTCTGGTGCTGTAATATGCAGATCTCGCATTTGTGAAGACCTGTTTGCAAATGCGTGCTTCACGTTTGTGGTGTCAGGCTCACATTTGTGAAGATGGACCGGGGGTTGGGCACTTCGCTGTCACAAAGTAGGCGTCACATTTGCGAATTGGGGTTCCTCCCAATTGCGATAGCGGTGTCGCATTTTTGATATAGGGTATTGCTGAAGAGGCTTTGCAAATGCAAAGCTTGGTTCACTTTTGCGAGAAAGGTGACCTTCACAATTGCGAAGGTGTTGTTGTTTTTGCGACTTCTGTAGAGAACAGACATAGATCACATTTGCAATTGCGAACATCACAACTCCAAACATCGCAATTGCGAACACGAGACATCAGTGGGCGGCACACTTCTTGGTCTTATCTTCCATCCCTGCCTTGCTCGCTTATTTGATTCTAGACTTAGCAGCGGCAACAAAGGATTCTGTACAGAGGCAAATTTCCTACGTGCCTTGAGAGGTGCATGAGGCTCAAGCGCTGGCAGGAAGCAGCGGGCAGCGCATGGGAATTTCCAAACTTTAGCTGTTATTGGCTAACATCTTTTAGGAACCCGTCTATATTCCAGGTTTTATCATTTATGCTTAGAATTTGTAATCTCTCTTGTTTATATCTTTGTTTTCTGCCTTTTACCCTTGATTATTACATTTAGTTCGGCTTGCTTACCTTTCCCAATGCACTGCCGCGTGACGCCTCGTGACGTCTCATGCATTGTGGCGGTGCAAAATTGCCAGAGTATGCTTTTTTCGCTTTTTAATATGCAGATTTAGTCCTCGAACACCCAATAAGATCCCGATATAACTCTTTAAGTTTTGTTCAGATTTCAAAGCTCTAAACTTTTCATATTAGCTTCAAACTTGCTTCTCACTCGGAATCAGTTCATGTGAGGCTTAAAACACGTTATAAGCACAAATTATCATTATTTAAGCTCAATCACAAATAGGGATGGATAAATGATTAAAATAAAATAGTTAACTACTCATATATCCATTAAAAATTGGTTGGAATAAACTTTTTAAAAACGGGTCAAATATGGATAAGAACCATGTTATCTATTTAGAAAATGGATAGCCAATGAGTCTAACATTTACATTTGTAAAGCCTCAAATTGGGGGTTCATTAAGTTAGGGAGACTATCCCAAAAGTGATCAAATACAAGAAGTGAAGATAATATGGTTACGCATATTATCCGCCAGTTAACCCATTTTTATCTAATGATATATGAATTGGATCAGATAATTTATCCATTTTTTCATTACTCATTTTTGACCCAAACTATATCTGATCTGACCCGCCCGCTTTCTACTCCTAATCACAAGTAAAGTGCAGTAATCAGAATGCAAAATATGACTAAAACATGAGTTTCTAACCTACCATCAACACCTCACACTTAAACCATTGCTCGTCCTCGAGCAATCAAACTACAGTTCACACAGAGATGACCTTCTCATCAAACACCTTCCTAACACATCATTTCAAGAATATTTAAAGCGCACTATGCATCATATCATAACATCTTAACCTCAAGACTCAACTCAAAAGTATTAAGTATTTTCACCGCCTGCTCACTTACATTAATATAGAGGCCAAAGACCATACCTTTCCTTCAAAAATCATATGCCCTCACACCAAAGATAGAGAATAGTTTCACACACAATAAAATTCAAGAATAAATAAAAACTCAAGAAAGGAAGAATTTACTCACCCACAGAATCAAATTTCATATGTCATAGAAGAGGTACCATAGGCTTGCCCATAGTGTAATACTCTACTAATTGAGCTTATTCAGTCGAAGATCAAGTATGACTTTAATTGGTTGTAATATAGGATGCGGGACGGGTATGATACATATGGATATAGTGACTACACCTCCCTAAGAACTTTAATACATATATATTAACAATTCAAACTCCATAGCTATGTTGAACCAAATCCTAACATTCACAACCTAACCGCACCAAACCCCAATTTCTTTAAGCAACAAATAAGATGAGAACGAACACTAGCAAGGAATCGATTTTTTTCCAAATATATATACAAACTCTTTTTTTTCTCTTTTCAAAGTTTTGATTTTTTTTTTTCAAGCAACTTCATTTTTTTCTTTCTTTCAATTCCTTAAAGGTATCTCTCAAAGAGGCTACTAAGAAAATACATTAATTTGGTTGGTAAAAGCATATAACTGACTCAATAAAGAAATATCTCTGTCACCTCCTAAACTGAACAAGACTGCTATTTTACTTTGCAAATTTCATGACAAGTTCTAGACATCAACTGACATGCACAGAATATCAACAAACCTTACTCACACCCTCGCACATAATTCACTTAAGATTGGATCTATCCCGACTCTCTAGTCAAAGCAGTTAGGAAATGTCAAAATCAAACAAATTAAGGTACTTATCCATGAGTGAAGAACTTAGCGTAGGCATCATAACTAAGGCACTCACCTCTCTCAAGGTATACGCAGTCAAGGAAAATTGCTCCCAACCAGCACAATGACACAAGGCTCTCTTTGTTCCTACAAAAAAACCAAATACACCCGGTTCAAGCAAAATTCTTAAAAAAGAACTACAACACAAAGAAAAATAAAGGGGGAATTCTTACACTCTCTAAGAAAATAAAACCAAAATTAAAGATAATTTTTTTTCTTCGACTTTGTTCCCTCAAGAAGATATTCATGGAAATCCATTGTCTGGAAAAGTCAATTTTTTTGAATAACGAGCACACACAAAAATAACTGAACAAAAAAAATATATATATATACACACACACACACACATACACACACACACAGAGCCTGTACCGCAAGAGGCAAAGAAAACTCCCCTGAATCATCTAGTCTAGGCCTGAATCAATGTTCGGATCCACTTTGCACGCTCGTTCTAGTGCACACATCCATTTTGAAAGTTTTTGTTGTGCATTTTTTCGGTACATCCCATACTTGTCATGCTTACTCTCTCCAGCTCGCTCTTTATCTTGAACAACTCTATTTCTTCTCCACTCCTAGTATGAGCTTCCTTTCCTGAATATCCAGAATAGCTCTGCCAGTTGGCAAGAAATGTCTTCCCTAAATCAGAGGGACCTCTTTATTGTCTTTAATGTTCACTACGATGAAGTCCACATGAAACACAAATTTGTCTACCTGAAATAGTATATCCTCCACTTCCTTTAGGTGTAGATATGATTTCTTCAATCTCTTCCTCCAATTTTATGAAAATAGACAAGGGCATAATATTAATAGAAACATCTGAATCGGAATTTTTTTTTTCAAATTTAGTACTTTCTAAAGAGCAAGGTATTAGGAAACTTCCTGAATCTACACTTTTGAGAAAGCTTATTTTGCAAAATGGAACTACAATGCTCTATGAGCTTGATAACTGATGTCTCTTCCATTTTATGCTTGTCCGCCAATAGCTCCTTCAAAAACTGTGATGAACCAAAAGGTCATCACTTAATTTTAAATTAAATTCCATGTTTGTGAGGCCTTAAAAACATTATTTAGAGTCACATCGACGTCCGGGCGCGTATCCAGAAAGCTTAAACATGAAATCTATGAAAAATTATAAAATTTGGTTATACGATGAGTTAATTTGACTTCGGCCTATGTTTTGGATAAATGGACCCGGACCCGTGATTCGATGGTTCCAGAGGGTCCGTATGAAAATATGGGACTTGGGCGTGTGCCCGGAATCGAATTCGAAGGTACCAAGCCCGAGGAATGAATTTTTGAAGGAAATTATTTTTTGAAACTTGTTTAAGAAATTTGAAATAAAATTTGATTAGAATATGCTAGTATCGGGCCCGTCTTTTGATTCCAGAGCCCGATACATGACTTATACATGATTTAAGATGTTTTTGTGAAATTTGATGAAAAATGGATATCATTTGACATAATTTGGACCTAAATTGTAAAAGTTGATACTTGATGAAGTTTGAGAAAAATTTTTTCAATTTGAGGTTTAATTCACTGTAATTGAGATTGTTTTGGCGATTTGATCGCACGGATAAATTTGTTTGGTGTTTTTGAGTTAGTATATACATTTGGTTTGGATTTTCGAGGGCTCGGGGTGAGTTTCAGGTAAAGTTCGGAAGGTCTTAGGCTTAATAACACAGATATTGCAGGTTCGAAGCCATTTTAGCTCTCTAAACCTAGTAGGGCGGTCCGCAAGAAATCGTGTGCAACCGTGGAAAGGGGTCCAGCGCGGTTCGTGGTCGGCTTTGTACGGGGCACTATAGAGTGTGCGGCCGCGGTCGGATTGTGCGGGGCGCGGTGGAGGACTGTGCGGCTGCAGTCAACTTTGTGCGGTCCGCGCATGATCACTAGGCTTCAATATCCTTAGGAAGGCTTGTGCGGCCGCAGTCCATTTTGTGCGGTCTGCACATGGGGTCCGATAGGGACATAAATAGCCAGGACTTTTAGTCATTTTGCATTTTTCAAACCCTAAAAACATAAGAGGCAATTTTCCAAACAACATTTCTTCTCCAAAACATTAGTAAGTGATTTCTAACTCATTTTCTATACTCCTTAGCATCTTTTAATATGATTTCAACTCAAAATCAATGATTTTCATGGGGGAAATTGATGTTTTCGGTAGAACTTAGATTTTTCAAAACTTGGGGATTTGGACCCTGATTTGAGGTCTTATTTCAAAATATATTATATATTTGAGTTCGTGGGGAAATAGGTAATCAGGTTTTGGTTTGAACCTCGCGTTTTGATCACGTGGGCTCGGGGGCATTTTTGACTTTTTGGGTAAAACTTTGGGAAACTCATTTTCATGCATTCAAATTGATTCAATTAGTATTTGTTAATATAATTAAGTAACTTGTGGCTAGATACGAACGAATTGGCGATGGAATCAAGGGGTAAAGCTATAATTGAAATTTGAAGGTGAGTTTGAGGGATCGAGGTAAGTGTTTGGTCTAACCTTAGCTTGAGGGATTCAAAGTTGAGTCCTATTTACTATGAAGTAATTTTTGAGTACATCGTATAGGCATGGTGACAAGCATCTATACATTGGTGTCTAGAATGACTGTGAGTCTTTATATTTTGAATACCATGATTTTGTTGTATCTTTCATGCCTTGGTGATGACTTCTATTTGTTGTGAAAACTTTGTGGAAGGAACTGTGACCTTTGGACATTGAGGAGCATTGTCTCAAGCTATATTACGAATTGAGAAAATATATGAGATGTTTGAACCCTTTGGAGCGTTGGCTCGAGTGGTAAAGTGAGTTATGAAATAAAAATGAAAGAAAGAGGAAGAGTATTAAATTGTTCCCTTGCTAGGATATTGTTATTTTGTTGATTATCTCCCTTTTGGGATGTTGAGATTATTGATGTGATCCTTTGCCGGGATTTAATTATTTAATTGTGTTCCCTTCTTGGGATTTCTATTATTGTTTTTGTTATTTTGTTCATTCCCTTGTCCCTTTGTTTGTGATTGTTGTTTGGGTGAGGAAGAGTGTTAAAGCACGGAGGGTGATATCGTGCATTGTTTGTTATTATGAGGAAAGAGTGTAAAGCACAAAGGGTGATGTCATGCCGTACGATGTACCACTCTGTGCTGATTCTATTGATTATGTGGCGAGAAAAGAGAGTAAAAGCACGAAGGGATGCCGTGCACATTTGATCAAATAATTGTTTTGGTGAGGACGAGACTAAAAGTACGAAGGGTGATGCCGTGTACATTTTCATTATATAACTGCTTTGGTGAGGCTGAGAGTAAAAGCACGAAGGGTGGTGCCGTTGAGTTGTTGATTTCTGCTTCCGTGTTGATATTCTAGTTAAGTTGTTTCTTTCCTTACTTCATGCCTCTCTATTCAAAACTATTACTTCCCCCTCAGCATTTAACCCCTCCCACATTGACTGGTTATCTTTGTATTTTTTTTCTGTTGTATATACATTTGAACTGAACATGTTTCTTTGGTAGTTTAGTCCTAGCCTCGTCACTACTTCGCCAAGGTTAGGCTAGACACTTACTAGCACACATGGTCGGTTGTGCTGATACTATACTCTGCATTTTATGCAGATCCGGGAGCAGCTTTCGGACAAATAGTTGGAGTGCTTCCTTCAGTCCACCCGGAGACCCATAGAGACCTGCAGGAGTTCACCGGTCCTGGTGTCTCCCTCTATCTCTATTCCCTATTTCATTTCCTTTTATTCGGAAACAGTGCATTGTTACTTCTTCTGACCTTGTATGTAGTAATCTTAGAAATTCTGTGACATTATGACACCAGGTTTTGAGTATTTGAGGTTTTAAAAGTTGTAATAGACACTGATATCCGATATTTCACTATTATCTTCCGTTTAATTATTTAAAATTCTGTTATTTTCATGTTATCGTTTGTATTTGTTAAAAAAAAGTAAGTTGGTAATGAGGTAGGTAGTTAAAGGTTGGATTGCCTAGCTCCAGTTAGTACGCGCCATCACGACCCCCGAAGGTGAAAAATCAAGAATATGACAAGTTGGTATCAGAGCTCTAGGTTACATAGGTCTCACAGTTCAAGAACAAGCTTAGTAGAGTTTGAGGGATCGGTAGAGAGACGTTTATATTTATTCCCTAGAGGCTACAGAGTTAGGAAAACTTCATATTTATTCTTTCCTATCGTGCGGTTTGGTTTGTCAATGCTAATTGAATTTCTACTCTGTTTTTTCGCAGATGGCGAGAACATGCGCTTCCTCATCTATCGATCAGCAGCCCGAGCCCCCTACAATAGCTCCTACAAGGGGCAGAGGGCGAGGCCGAGGCAGGGGTAGATCTCAGCCCAGGAGGGCAGCACCTGTAACGGAGCCTCAAGTCGATTTTGGTGATAAGGTCCAGTCTCAGTAGTTCCAGTGGGCCCAACTCAAGTCCCAGAGAGGTTTATTACTACCCCAGTTCTTCAGGATGCTCTGGTCCGTCTAGTGGGTCTTATGGAGAGTGTCACCAGGGCGGGTTTGCTTCTTGTAGCACCAGTTGTTTCTTAGGCTAGGGAGGAGCCCAGACTTCTACTACTCGCACTTTGGAGTAGGTAGCTCCCAGTTTCAGACTCTAGCGGCTCAACAAGTTGGGGCAGTAGCTAATTACGGTAGCTCAGAACGGCAATGGTGCAGCCATGTCTACCGATGCTTTGTGGAGATTGAACAGGTTCACCAAGCTCTTCACTACTAGCTTCAGTGGTGCATCTACTAAGGATCCCCAAGATTATCTAGATAGTTGTCACGAGATTCTTCTGAACCTGGGTATTGTTGAGACCAATAGGGTTAATTTTGCTACAGTTTTATTTTTCTTGTCTGGTTTGCTAAGATTTGGTGGAGGGATTTTGCTTAACTAGACCAGCAGGATCGCCAGCTTTGACCTGGGAGTAGTTCACACAGCTATTTCTAGAGAAGTTGTTCCCTATTACACAACGAGAGGCCTATTAGAGGCAGTTCGAGCGCCTTCAGCAAGGATCTATGACTGTCACCCAGTATGAGACCAGATTCATAGATTTGGCTCGCCATGCCCTTATTATAGTTCCTAATAAGAACGATAGAATGAGACGGTTTTTTGATGGACTCATTCAGCCGATTCGTCTTCAGATGGCTAGAGAGGCTGGAAGTGAGATATCCTTTCAGGATGTGGCCTATATGGCCCGGAGAGTTGAGATAGTGTTATTACAGGGGGTGGTCATGTATCAGACAAGAGGCCCCGTCATTTGGGGAGATTCAGTGGTACCTCATCTGGAGGTAGAGATTCATATGGTAGAGGCCATCCTCCTAGGCCTTTTTAGTCAGCATTTCAGGTTTCTCACGGTGCTTCAGGTAGCTGAGGTCCCCAGATGCAATATTCATATCAGCAGACCTACAATGCACCATATGCTCCTATCAGTGCACTGCCGTTTCAGAGTTTTTGGGGTGGTCATTCAGATCGTCAGGGCCTACAATCTTAGTACCCGAAGGCTTGTTACACCTATGGTGATACGGGTCATATTTCTAGGTTTTTCCCTCAAGCCCCGAGTAGCTCACAATATCAGAGTTTCCCTACTATGGTTCTGGCACCAGGTGTTCCACAGACCGCCCAACCAACTAGAGGTGGGGGTAGAAGTGGAGGTAAAGGACTTAGAGGTAGAGCTCAAACCGGCGGAGGTGGAGGCCAGCTAGAAGTAGGTCGTCCCAGGGACGCAATTTAGGGTGGTGGGGCCTAGCCCCGATGTTATGCTCTTACACCCAAGCTCGAGGCTGAGGCTTCAGATGCGGTGATCACATGTACTGTTCTGGTTTGTGATAGAGATGCCTTAGTATTTTTTGATCCAGGGTCTATATACTCGTATGTGTCATCTTATTTTGCACCGTGCCTGGTTATGCCTAGTGATTCCTTGAGTGTTCCCGTTCATGTGTCCATACTGGTGTGTAATTCTACTGCGATAGATTGAGTCCATCATTCTTGTGTATTTGTGATTGAGGGTCTTGAGACTCGTATGGATTTGTTGCTTCTAGACATAGTTGATTTCGATGTTATATTGGGGATTGATTGATTATCACCTTACCATGCTATCTCGGACTGTCATGCCAAGACTGTGACCTTAGCTTTACCCGGTATACCTTATTTAGAGTGGATAGGGGCTCCTGGTCATTCTACCCACAGTGTTATCTCGTATGTGGAGACTCGGCGTATGGTCGAGAAAAGATGTTTGGCCTATTTAGAACATGTTTGTGATTCTAGTACTGAGGTTCCCTCTATTGATTTTGTGCCCGTTATTCGTGAGTTTCCTGAGGTATTCCCTTCAAACCTACCGAGTATGCCACCTGACAGGGATATTGACTTTTGCATTGATTTGGCTCGGGGCGCTCGGCCCATTTCCATCCCGCCGTACCGTATGGCCCCGCCTGAGTTGAAAGAGTTAAAGGAACAATTGCAAGACTTTCTCAAGAAAGGTTCATTAGACCAGTGTTTCACCTTAGGGTGCGCCGGTGTTGTTTATTAAAAAGAAGGATGGGGCATTGAGAATGTGTATCGATTACTGGCAATTGAACAAGGTTACAATTAAGAATAAGTATCCATTGCCGATGATAAATGATTTTTTCAACCAGCTTCAGGGTACCAAAGTATTTTCAAAGATTGATTTGAGATCTGGCTACCATCTGTTGAGGATTAGGGCATCTAATGTCCCTAAGACAACTTTCTGCACTCGGTACGGGCATTATGAGTTCTTGGTTATGTCATTCGGGTTGATAAATGCCCTAGTAGCTTTTATGGATTTGTTGAACCGAGTATTCAGGCCTTATTTGGACTCGTTCGTAATAGTATTCATTGATGATATATTGATATATTTACACAGCCAAGAGGAACACGAGCAACACCTTAGATCAGTTCTTCAAACTTTGAGGGATAGTCAGTTGTATGATAAATTTTCGAAGTGTGAGTTTTGGTTGAGTTCAATTTGCCTTCCTAGGTCATGTCGTATCGGAAGAAGGTATCCAAGTTGATTCGAAGAAGATTGAAGAAGTCAAGAACTGGCCTAGACCAGCATTAGCTACAGAAATTCAGAGTTTCTTGGGGTTGGCAGGCTACTATCGCCGGTTCGTGGAGGGGTTTTCATCTATTGCAACCTCGATGACCAGGTTGACCCAGAAGGGTGCCCAATTCAGGTGGTCAGAGGAGTGTGAGATGACCTTTCATAAGCTCAAGACAGTTCTGACTATGGCACCGGTGTTGGTTTTGCCTACAGGTTCAGGGCCTTATACAATTTATTGTGATGCTTCTCGTATTGGGCTTGGTGTAATGTTGATGCAGGATGGTAAGGTCATTGCCCATGCTTCACGCCAGTTAAATATTCACGAGAAGAAATATCCGGTTCATGATTTAGAGTTGGCAGCCATAGTTCACGCATTGAAGATTTGGAGGCATTATCTGTATAGCGTGGCATGTGAGGTATTCACGGATCACAAAAGTCTTCAGTATTTATTCAAGCAAAAGGAGTTGAATTTGAGGCATAGAAAGTGGTTGGAGTTGTTGAAATATTATGATAACACCATATTATATCATCCGGGAAAGGCCAATATGGTGGCTGATGCTTTGAGTACGAAGTCAACCAGTATGAGCAGTCTTGCATATATTCCGGTCGGCGAGAGAACCGCTTGCTTTGGATGTTCAGGCTTTGGCCAATCAGTTCATAAGGCTGGATGTTTCTGAGCCCGGTCATGTGTTAGCTTACACGGTCGCTCGTTATTCTTTGTTGGAGTGTATCTGTGATTGGCAGTATGATGATCCCCATTTGTCTGTCCTTAGAGACACGGTGCAGCAGAGGTGCCAGGCAGGTTACTTTAGATGATGATGTAGTTTTGAGATTGCAGGGTCGAGTTTGTGTGCCTAATGTGGATAGGCTCTGAGAGTTGATTTAGAGGAGGCCCATAGCTCCCAATACTCTATTCATCCGGGCGCCGCGAATATATATCAGGATTTGCGGCAACATTATTGGTGCATAGAATGAAGAAGGATATCGTTGCATATACGGCTCGTTGTTTGAATTGCCAGTAGGTCAAGTACGAGCATCAGAGCCCTGATGGTTTATTTCAAAGGATTGAGCTTCCCAAAGTAAAGTGGGAGCGGATCACTATGGATTTCATTGTTGGACTCCTGCAGACTCGGGGGATGTTTGACGCAATATGGGTCATTGTTGATAGGCTGACCAAGTCAGCATATTTCATTCCTGTGGCTGTCTCCTATTCTTCTAAGAGGATAGCTAGATCTATATTCGGGAGATTGTTCGCCTTCATGGTGTACCCGAGTCTATCATTTTGGACTGAGGTACGCAGTTTACCTCGCACTTATGGAGAGCAGTTCAGTGATAGTTGTGCACGCGGGTTGAGTTGAACACATCATTTCATCCCCAGACGGACGGGCAGTCCGAGCGGACTATTCAGATTTTGGAGGATATGCTCTGTGCATGTGTCATTGACTTTGGAGGCTCTTGAGATCAGTTTTTGCCTTTCGGAGTTTGCCTACAACAATAGTTATCAGTCAAGTATCCAGATGGCTCCTTATGAGGCTTTATATGTTGGGAGGTGTCGATCACTGGTTGGATGGTTTGAGCGGGGAGAGGCTCGGTTGTTGTGTACATATATAGCTTAGGAGGCCTTGGACAAGGTCAGGATTATTCAGGACAGGCTCCGTACTGCTCATTCCACACGAAAGAGTTATGCAGACTGCAAGGTTCGAGATATGACTTTCATGGTTGGTGAGCGGGTATTGCTTTGAGTGTCGCCTTGATGAGATTTGGGAAGAAGGGCAAGCTTAGCCCTAGGTTCATTGGACCACTTGAGATTCTTGATCGAGTGGGAGAGGTGGCTTATAGACTTGCATTTCCGCCGAGCTTATCAACCGCGCATCCAGTGTTTTATGTGTCCATGCTTCGGAAATATCACGACGATCCATGCCACGTGTTAGATTTCAGCACTGTCCATTTGGACAAGGACTTGTCTTATGAGAAGGAGTCAGTAGCTATTCTAGACCAATAGATTCGTCAGTTAAGATCGAAGAGTTTTCCTTTTATTCGTGTTCAGTGGAGAGTCAACCTCCTGAGGCATCGACTTGGGAGTCCGAGTCCGATATGTGGAGCCGTTATCCCCATCTTTTCCCTGACTCAGGTACTTCTTTCTTATGTCCATTCGAGGACGAACGGTTGTTTTGGAGGTGGAGGATGTGATGACCCAAAAGGTCATCACTAGTTTTTAAATTAAATTTCGTGTTTTCGAGACCTTAAAACCTCATTTAGAGTCACCTCGATTTGCATGTGCAGTCCGGGCGCGTGGCTGGAAAGCTTAAACATGAAATCTATGAAAAATGATATAATTTGGCTATAAGATGAGTTACTTCGACTTCGGTCAATGTTTTGGATAACGAACCTGGACCCATGATTTGACGGTTCTGGAGGGTCCGTAGAAAAATATAGGACTTGAACGTATGCCCGGAATCGAATTCCGAGGTCCCATGCCCTGACACTTCTTGAGTAAGAAGGAAACCCTACTCAAGGTCGATGCTCCTTTTGGATCCTTGACACTTCAAAGTTTTGAAGAGACTCAAGGACCAGGCTAGTGCTTGTGTGGGGAGGGCAGCCCAACCTAAAGTCGAACTCCCCTTCCAAATACCCTTAATCACTAACGATATATTTTCTTACAGGTTTATGTGCCAATGAGGCCCTTCCAATACAAACTAAGTACTAAAGTATCATCTACCACGAAATATATATTTCCTTCTTAATAAAATTAATACGAGAGAATATAAATTATTTTTAATGCTAAATAGGGAACACATATGAAGGAAACCTAAAGGGTAAGGGGCTGGGTTCAGAATACACATAGATACAAAGAGGCTTCATAATCACACTATTGTAGGAATGAATCATTAAGGCATAACATATTCAAATACGTATGGATAATATTACTTGGTACCTTAAAGACATGAAAGCAGATGTAATCCAACCGTCACAGTTAGCCATTGTTATAGAGGGGGGTATTAAGGTCATAGAATTAAGCTCTCATCATAACTGCAAATTCACAGATTCAAACATGACACCCCTAGGGTAGGATCGTGCATCTAATAGTATTAACAAGTCAATAATTTCAGACAATATCAACCAATGAGCTTCATAAGGTTTGACAAGTTTAGCTTCAGGTGGACAATAAAGAGGAAGGTTGAGAATAACTCAAGGTAGAACATGGTGTTATAGAGTTAAGCAAAGAGGCTGGTAACATTCACTTAACTATTCATTGGTAGTGTAAATGAGATAGTGATCTCATATAGGTGAAGGAACTTTACACATGTAAGTATGAAGTGACCAAGTTTCAATTCCTAAAACTATCAATTATTTATAATAGTATGTCTAAATCCTAATTTCATGAAGCTAATTATAGATGCATGCGGACTTTACAACAATTCAACATGGGCTAAAAAAATTAAGGACGGCGATGTATTGCACAAGTTTTAAATTATACATATGTGTGAAGATCTCAACTGATTATGGAACAAACTAACCTAGTTATGTAGCAATTACTAGTTGACTTTATCCAAACAAATCATGAGTTACGCTGAGAAGAGAAAAATAGTTTAACCTTATAGAATTCATATGCAGCAAAGATTCATGAGAAGAAAATAGATTGATGCAAATAAAATAGTTTCCTATGCATACAACAGCTGAGCATGATTATGAGAAAGTTATAATGATAGCCCAGAAATTACCCTTAGAGTCAGTGGATACAGATACAGAGAAGAGAAGCATCTAAACACTTCAATTCTTTAAACTTAGTTAGGTGATATGGGCATATTTTCAGGAGTATATTAGCTAATATTAGACAAGAGGAGTTGCTCTGATGGTAAGCAACCCCCACTTCCAATCAAGAGGTTGTGAGTTCGAGTCTCCCCAAGAGCAAGGTGGCAAGTTCTTGGAGGGAAGGATGCCGGGGGTCTATTTGGAAACAACATCTGGTAGGGGTAAGGTCTGCGTACACACTACCCTCCATAGACCCCACTAAGTAGGATTATACTGGATTGTTGTTGTTGTTGTTGTTGTTGTTATTGTTGTTGTTGTTGTTGTTGTTGTTGTATATTAGCTAATATTACCAAATCATGAGCATAAGGCAAATAAGGTGCATGGAAACAAGATGAAATCTTAGTAGAATCATCAGGGAAGGGAAATGCATGAAGTTTAGATGATCTTGATTGGTTCAACAACAACAACCTAGTATAATCTCACTTAGTGGGGTTTGGGGAGGGTCGTGTGTACGTAAACCTTACCGCTACCCTTGGGTAGAGAGGCTGTTTCCAAATAGATCCCCGACATCCTTCCATCCAAGAACTTCCCACCTTGCTCTTGGGGAGACTCGAACTCACAACCTCTCGGTTGGAAGTGGGGGTTGCTTACCATTAGAGCAACCCTTTTGTCTTGGTTCAACAACAATGATGGATAAAACAAAGTAAAAGACTACAGTTATAACTCAGTAAAATAGTTGGACAAATAAAAGTAGAGACACTTCAAGTTTAAGCTCAAGGTTAAGAGGTATGGAGATATAAGTCTTGAACA
The DNA here is from genome assembly GCA_034376525.1 of Nicotiana benthamiana. NCBI lineage: Eukaryota > Viridiplantae > Streptophyta > Magnoliopsida > Solanales > Solanaceae > Nicotiana > Nicotiana benthamiana. The sequence continues at coordinate 123,971,612 of CM067335.1, read as the reverse complement.
AGTTCGAGTTTCATTTTAGCAATAACTATCAGGTAGTAAACTTAGCTTCCAAAACTCACAAAATAATAGAAGTGCAACAAACAGAGATGATTTTACTATAAATAAATGAAACTTTATGAAGTTCATACTGAACATAAACACATAAGAGCTTAGACACAGAGACTGTTAGAAAATTCAGGATAGAGATCAATAGGTATCATTTATGACTTAATCCATTATCGGTTAAGGAATCATAACAGAACATGCTAGTCATAAACAATCGCTAAATTAAAAAATCATAAATATCAACATGTTGAACACATATGGAATAATTATAATCTCCAGAACCTAACTTGACATATCTAAATCATTCAAAGAGATGAACAAAAGAAACGGGAGAGAAAAATGTTGACCTTATTAAGGGCAGCAAAACAAACGAATTCATTTGTTGCTCAAAGATCCTAGAAACCTTCAAGCTCGAACCAACAAAGAACTCTGCAAAAGAGAGGAAGACAGTAAGAAAAGTTAAGATCAGAAACCTAATGTGCTTAGTCTTTTTGTGCTTAGCCTTTTTGTGCTTAGTGTATTCAGTATTAGGTTCTCATTGTGTGTGTTGAGAGCATTTAAGACTGCACTTCATGTGCACAAAGAAATCACATCTCACAGCTCATCCATGGAATAACAAGCCGTCGATGCACAACTGATACCGAGAGCTCACATGCGCACACAAAGGCATTGAAGGGATTCCAAGAGTTACGCTTCAAGCTGAATCAATGTCGCATGATGATGAAAGGAAGATGGGAGGTTTATGATAAACGCCCTGTAGCCTCTCGAAGATAGGTATTGGTGTATTCATACTGATCCGCAAGACTCGACTAGACACTTGCTCATGATTCGTAGAACCTGTGAACCTAGAGCTCTGATACCAACTTCTCATGATCCAAAATCTAACTAGTCATGATGACACTTAACCCAACCCGCTAGGTAAACCAATTAGCAACAATCTAATTCAACTACTGAGAGAAATAATGAAAATTTTGCTGAATTTGTTTATACAAAGAATTTCTAAGGAATGGTAATACAAGTTATGAGCCACTAAGATTTAGATTTTTATACAACTGAATTGATATAATTACAATATCTGTTTGAAATGTAAATAAATAGAATATGAATATAATGCTACCAAGGATAAGTGATAGCCATAATTGGAATGCAGGTACATCTTCAATGTTAGCTCGCGTTGTACGCATCAACATCAGCAGAAATATCTACATGCAAGGTGCAGAAGTATAATGTGAGTACAACCGACTCAATGTAGTCAATACGTTCCTAACTAACCTCGGCAAGATAAAAAAGCAAAAACTATAGAAGATACTCACTAACACCTGTGCAGCTTATAATTTCAACAAGTATAGAATAGATATATGATCAAATTAGGAAATCTCAGGTAAAACAATTTTTGATGCTCACAATTCTTGGTTCTAAAGTGTTCTTCTCAATCAACAAATCTTGCATATAAGGAAGATATGAAAGTAAATCAAGTAATCATGCAAGGGATTTATATGTAAAGATGAAATGCATTATCCAAATATCAGCGTGTTGCGGTGCGCAACCTGATCCAATAATGGTAACCACATCTCCCAGAGCTCATCTTAATATCAAATGCACAAACAACTCATGTGTTGTACGAACAACTCACACGCTATAGTATTAATATTAGGATCCTCACAGACAACTCACATGCCATAGTATCAATATCTGAATTTGCACGGATAACTTCCGTGCTAATATCACAACTCGGTTGGCATGGCATAGACATGCTGTACAATCATATCGCATATAGGCAAAAATACAAGAACACATGTATATGATGGATAAAATATCAGATTTCGTGCTCCTAGACTAGTATAATTACATGGAAAAGTGTAGGAAAGTGGAATATGTTCTATCATAGCTAAAATCGACAATTTATCAAAGAAATAACATTTATCAAGTTTATTCGTGGAATTAGCCTTTTCATAACCTCAAGTATGGATCCAATAGTTCACAACAATGGTACAAATATGAGAAATATTATATCTTTAAGCTTAACTATCAACTCTATGCATATCATAACTTAAGCACTACCTTGAGCATGAATATATACCCTGGTGCTCGTATCTAGGCTCAAATCCCACACATATGCGCACCCATAGCACGTAGCTATCACAAATAATTCAAGAAACTAGTGTCTCAACCAAGATTAGATAGAATTCTTACCTCAAATAAGCCAAATCTAATACCGAGCAAGCCAGTTGATACTCTAAAAATGCGGGTACGAATCTCCAAATGGCTCGAAACTAGCCAAAAAAAACTCAAATATATCTAATACTAAAGGAAACAAACCTAATCGACAAAGGTCAAATCTTTAATCAAAAGCGCAATATCAGCCAAAAGTTAAAACCCGGGCCTGCGCCTCGGAGCCCAACAAAATAATTAATTCTGATTACCCATTCAATTACGAGTGTAGTCATACTAATTTCACTCAAATCTGACTCCGTATCGATATTCAAAACTCGAAAATTCTCTTAATAAAACTTTAGGCAAAAACCCCAATTTCCTCTTTAGAATTCATAATCCAAATACCAAAAATAAAGATAGATTCACATTATAAAATAAAAAAATGAGAAGAAAACACTTACCCCAATTCACATGGTGAATATTTCTTCGAGAAGTATCTCAACCCGAGCTACATAGCTCCAAATATGCAAAAATGGACGGAACCCTCAAAATAGAGTACCTTGTATTCATTGGACATAAATACCCTAGCGATTGCGGGACATTCTTCGCGATCACAAAGATCAAACTCGACAGCCTTCCAAAATACCCCACGTGACATGAAGCATCACCTGCAAATGTGATGAACACATGAACCTGCACAACACGATCGCGACAAGACCAATGCAAACACGAAGAAGAAACTGGCCCTACCCAGCTCAGTCCAAACCACTATGCGAACGTGTGCACCCATGCGCGAACGCGATGAAGACTAGCCCCCTCCATGTGCGAACACGTGCATACACTCGTGAATACAGAGAGTAAATTTTTTGCAGCAGACTAAAACAGTGCACACGATCGCGAAGAATTCCAGAAGCAACATCTGGTAGAGGTATGGTCTGCGTACACACTACCCTCCATAGACCCCACTAAGTAGGATTATATTGGATTGTTGTTGTTGTTGGTGTTGTTATTGTTGTTGTTGTTGTTGTTGTTGTTGTTGTTGTTGTTATTATTGTTGTTGTTGTTGTTGTTGTTGTTGTTGTTGTTGTATATTAGCTAATATTACCAAATCATGAGCATAAGGCAAATAAGGTGCATGGAAACAAGATGAAATCTTAGTAGAATCATCAGGGAAGGGAAATGCATGAAGTTTAGATGATCTTGATTGGTTCAACAACAACAACAACTACAACAACAACCTAGTATAATCCACTTAGTGGGGTTTGGGGAGGGTAGTGTGTACGTAGACTTTACCCCTACCCTTGGGTAAAGAGGCTGTTTCCAAATAGACCCCCGACATCCTTCCATCCAAGAACTTTCCACCTTGCTCTTGGGGAGACTCGAACTCACAACCTCTCGGTTGGAAGTGGGGATTGCTTACCATTAGAGCAACCCTTTTGTCTTGGTTCAACAACAATGATGGATAAAACAAAGTAAAAGACTACAGTTATAACTCAGTAAAATAGTTGGACAAATAAAAGTAGAGACACTTCAAGTTTAAGCTCAAGGTTAAGAGGTAAGGAGATATAAGTCTTGAACAAGTTCGAGTTTCATTTTAGCAATAACTATCAGGTAGTAAACTTAGCTTCCAAAACACAAAATAATAGAAGTGCAACAAACAGAGATGATTTTACTATAAATCAATGAAACTTTATGAAGTTCATACTGAATATAAACACATAAGAGCTTAGACACAGAGACTATTAGAAAATTCAGGATAGAGATCAATAGGTATCATTTATGACTTAATCGATTATTGGTTAAGGAATCTTAACAGAACATGCTAGTCATAACCAATCGCAAAATTAAAAAATCATAAATATCAACATGTTGAACACATATGGAATAATTATAATCTCCAGAACCTAACTTGACATATCTAAATCATTCAAAGAGACGAACAAAAGAAACAGGAGAGAAAAATGTTGACCTTATTAAGGGCAGCAAAACAAACGAATTCCTTTGTTGCTCAAAGATCCTAGAAACCTTCAAGCTCGAACCAACAACGAACTCTGCAAAAGAGAGGAAGAGAGTAAGAAAAGTTAAGATCAGAAACCTAATGTGCTTAGTCTTTTTGTGCTTAGTGTATTCAGTGTTAGGTTCTCATTGTGTGTGTTGAGAGCATTTAAGACTGCACTTCATGTGCACAAAGAAATCACATCTCACAGCTCATCCATGAAATAACAAGCCGTCGATGCACAACTGATACCGAGAGCTCACATGCGCACACAAATGCATTGAAGGGATTCCAAGAGTTACGCTTCAAGCTGAATCAATGTCGCATGATGATGAAAGGAAGATGGGAGGTTTATGATAAACGCCCTGTAGCCTCTCGAAGATAGGTATTGGTGTATTCATACTGATCCGCAAGACTCGACTAGACACTTGCTCATGATTCGTAGAACCTGTGAACCTAGAGCTCTGATACCAGCTTCTAATGATCCAAAATCTAACTAGTCATGATGACACTTAACCCAACCCGCTAGGTAAACCAATTAGCAACAATCTAATTCAACTACTGAGAGAAATAATGAAAATTTTGCTGAATTTGTTTATACAAAGAATTTCTAAGGAATGGTAATACAAGTTATGAGCCACTAAGATTTAGATTTTTATACAACTGAATTGATATAATTACAATATCTGTTTGAAATGTAAATAAATAGAATCTGAATATAATGCTACCAAGGATAAGTGATAGCCATAATTGGAATGCAGGTACATCTTCAATGTTAGCTCGCGCTGTACGCATCAACATCAGCAGAAATATCTGCATGCAAGGTGCAGAAGTATAATGTGAGTACAACCGACTCAATGTAGTCAATACGTTCCTAACTAACCTCGGCAAGATAAAAAAGCAAAAACTATAGAAGATACTCACTAACACCTGTGCAGCTTATAATTTCAACAAGTATAGAATAGATATATGATCAAATTAGGAAATCTCAGGTAAAACAATTTTTGATGCTCACAATTCTTGGTTCTAAAGTGTTCTTCTCAATCAACAAATCTTGCATATAAGGAAGATATGAAAGTAAATCAAGTAATCATGCAAGGGATTTATATGCATAGGTGAAATGCATTATCCACATATCAGCGTGTTGCGGTGCGCAACCCGATCCAATAATGGTAACCACATCTCCCAGAGCTCATCGTAATATCAAATGCACAGACAACTCATGTGCTGCACGAACAACTCACACGCTATAGCATTAATATTAGGATCCTCACAGACAACTCACATGCCATAGTATCAATATCTGAATTTGCACGGATAACTTCCGTGCTAATATCACAACTCGGTTGGCATGGCATAGACATGCTGTACAATCATATCGCATATAAGCAAAAATACAAGAACAGATGTATATGATGGATAAAATATCAGATTTCGTGCTCCTAAACTAGTATAATTACATGCAAAAGTGTAGGAAAGTGGAATATGTTCTATCATAGCTAAAATCGACAATTTATCAAAGAAATAACATTTATCAAGTTTATTCGTGGAATTAGCCTTTTCATATCCTCAAGTATGGCTCCAATAGTTCACAATAATGGTACAAATATGAGAAATATTATATCTTTAAGCTTAACTATCAACTCTATGCATATCATAACTTAAGCACTACCTTGAGCATGAATATATACCCTGGTGCTCGCATATAGGCTCAAATCCCACACATATGTGCACCCATAGCACGTAGCTATCACAAATAATTCAAGAAACTAGTGTCTCAACCAAGTTTAGATAGAATTCTTACCTTAAATAAGCCAAATCTAATACCGAGAAAGCCAGTTGATACTCTAAAAATGCGGGTACGAACCTCCAAATGGCTCGAAACTAGCCAAAAAAAACTCAAATATATCTAATGCTAAAGGAAACAAACCTAATCGACAAAGGTCAAATCTTTAATCAAAAGTGCAATATCAGCCAAAAGTTAAAACCCGGGCCTGCGCCTCGGAGCCCAACAAAATCATAAATTCTGATTACCCATTCAATTACGAGTGTAGTCATACTAATTTCACTCAAATCTGACTCCGAATCGATATTCAAAACTCAAAAATTCTCTTAGTAAAACTTTAGGCAAAACCCCCAATTTCCTCTTTAGAATTCATAATCCAAATACCAAAAATAAAGATAGATTCACAATATAAAATAAAAAAATGAGTAGAAAACACTTACCCCAATTCACATGGTGAATATGGCTTCAAGAAGTATCTCAACCCGAGCTACATAGCTCCAAATATGCAAAAACGGACGGAACCCTCAAAATAGAGTACCTTATATCCACTGGACATAAATACCCTAGCGATTGCGGGACATTCTTCGCGATCACAAAGAACAAACTCGACAGCCTTCCAAAATACCCCACGTGACATGAAGCATCACCTGCAAATGTGATGAACACATGAACCTGCACAACACGATCGCGACAAGACCAATGCGAACACGAAGAAGAAACTGGCCCTACCCAGCTCAGTCCAAACCACTACGCGAACGTGTGCAGCCTTGCGCAAACGCGATAAAGACTAGCCCACTCCCTGTGCGAACACGTGCATACACTCGTGAATACAGAGAGTAAATTTTTTGCAGCAGACTAAAACAGTGCACACGATCGCGAAGAACTCCAGAAGCAACATCTGGTAGGGGTAAGGTCTGCGTACACACTACCCTCCATAGACCCAACTAAGTAGGATTATATTGGATTGTTGTTGTTGTTGTTGTTGTTATTGTTGTTGTTGTTGTTGTTGTTGTTGTTGTTGTTGTTGTATATTAGCTAATATTACCAAATCATGAGCATAAGGCAAATAAGGTGCATGGAAACAAGACGAAATCTTAGTAGAATCATCAGGGAAGGGAAATGCATGAAGTTTAGATGATCTTGATTGGTTCAACAACAACAACAACAACAACAACAACCCAGTATAATCCCACTTACTGGGGTTTGGGGAGGGTAGTGTGTACGTAGACCTTACCCCTACCCTTGGGTAGAGAGGCTGTTTCCAAATAGACCCCCGACATCCTTCCATCCAAAATCTTCCCACCTTGCTCTTGGGGAGACTCGAACTCACAACCTCTCGGTTGGAAGTGGGGATTAATTACAATTAGAGCAACCCTTTTGTCTTGGTTCAACAATAATGATGGATAAAACAAAGTAAAGACTACAGTTATAACTCAGTAAAATAGTTGGACAAATAAAAGTAGAGACACTTCAAGTTTAAGCTCAAGGTTAAGAGGTAAGGAGATATAAGTCTTGAACAAGTTCGAGTTTCATTTTAGAAATAACTATCAGGTAGTAAACTTAGCTTCCAAAACTCACAAAATAATAGAAGTGCAACAAACAGAGATGATTTTACTATAAATCAATGAAAGTTTATAAAGTTCATACTGAACATAAACACATAAGAGCTTAGACACAGAGACTGTTAGAAAATTCAGGATAGAGATCAATAGGTATCATTTATGACTTAATCGATTATCGATTAAGGAATCATAACAGAACATGCTAGTCATAACCAATCGCTAAATTAAAAAATCATAAATATCAACATGTTGAACACATATGGAATAATTATAATCTCCAGAACCTAACTTGACATATCTAAATCATTCAAAGAGACGAACAAAAGAAACGGGAGAGAAAAATGTTGACCTTATTAAGGGCAGCAAAACAAACGAATTCCTTTGTTGCTCAAAGATCCTAGAAACCTTCAAGCTCGAACCAACAACGAACTCTGCAAAAGAGAGGAAGAGAGTAAGAAAAGTTAAGATCAGAAACCTAATGTGCTTAGTCTTTTTGTGCTTAGTGTATTCAGTGTTAGGTTCTCATTGTGTGTGTTGAGAGCATTTAAGACTGCACTTCATGTGCACAAAGAAATCACATCTCACAGCTCATCCATGAAATAACAAGCCGTCGATGCACAACTGATACCGAGAGCTCACATGCGCACACAAATGCATTGAAGGGATTCCAAGAGTTACGCTTCAAGCTGAATCAATGTCGCATGATGATGAAAGGAAGATGGGAGGTTTATGATAAACGCCCTGTAGCCTCTCGAAGATAGGTATTGGTGTATTCATACTGATCCGCAAGACTCGACTAGACACTTGCTCATGATTCGTAGAACCTGTGAACCTAGAGCTCTGATACCAGCTTCTAATGATCCAAAATCTAACTAGTCATGATGACACTTAACCCAACCCGCTAGGTAAACCAATTAGCAACAATCTAATTCAACTACTGAGAGAAATAATGAAAATTTTGCTGAATTTGTTTATACAAAGAATTTCTAAGGAATGGTAATACAAGTTATGAGCCACTAAGATTTAGATTTTTATACAACTGAATTGATATAATTACAATATCTGTTTGAAATGTAAATAAATAGAATCTGAATATAATGCTACCAAGGATAAGTGATAGCCATAATTGGAATGCAGGTACATCTTCAATGTTAGCTCGCGTTGTACGCATCAACATCAGCAGAAATATCTACATGCAAGGTGCAGAAGTATAATGTGAGTACAACCGACTCAATGTAGTCAATACGTTCCTAACTAACCTCGGCAAGATAAAAAAGCAAAAACTATAGAAGATACTCACTAACACCTGTGCAGCTTATAATTTCAACAAGTATAGAATAGATATATGATCAAATTAGGAAATCTCAGGTAAAACAATTTTTGATGCTCACAATTCTTGGTTCTAAAGTGTTCTTCTCAATCAACAAATCTTGCATATAAGGAAGATATGAAAGTAAATCAAGTAATCATGCAAGGGATTTATATGCATAGGTGAAATGCATTATCCACATATCAGCGTGTTGCGGTGCGCAACCCGATCCAATAATGGTAACCACATCTCCCAGAGCTCATCGTAATATCAAATGCACAGACAACTCATGTGCTGCACGAACAACTCACACGCTATAGCATTAATATTAGGATCCTCACAGACAACTCACATGCCATAGTATCAATATCTGAATTTGCACGGATAACTTCCGTGCTAATATCACAACTCGGTTGGCATGGCATAGACATGCTGTACAATCATATCGCATATAAGCAAAAATACAAGAACACATGTATATGATGGATAAAATATCAGATTTCGTGCTCCTAAACTAGTATAATTACATGCAAAAGTGTAGGAAAGTGGAATATGTTCTATCATAGCTAAAATCGACAATTTATCAAAGAAATAACATTTATCAAGTTTATTCGTGGAATTAGCCTTTTCATATCCTCAAGTATGGCTCCAATAGTTCACAATAATGGTACAAATATGAGAAATATTATATCTTTAAGCTTAACTATCAACTCTATGCATATCATAACTTAAGCACTACCTTGAGCATGAATATATACCCTGGTGCTCGCATATAGGCTCAAATCCCACACATATGTGCACCCATAGCACGTAGCTATCACAAATAATTCAAGAAACTAGTGTCTCAACCAAGTTTAGATAGAATTCTTACCTTAAATAAGCCAAATCTAATACCGAGAAAGCCAGTTGATACTCTAAAAATGCGGGTACGAACCTCCAAATGGCTCGAAACTAGCCAAAAAAAACTCAAATATATCTAATGCTAAAGGAAACAAACCTAATCGACAAAGGTCAAATCTTTAATCAAAAGTGCAATATCAGCCAAAAGTTAAAACCCGGGCCTGCGCCTCGGAGCCCAACAAAATCATAAATTCTGATTACCCATTCAATTACGAGTGTAGTCATACTAATTTCACTCAAATCTGACTCCGAATCGATATTCAAAACTCAAAAATTCTCTTAGTAAAACTTTAGGCAAAACCCCCAATTTCCTCTTTAGAATTCATAATCCAAATACCAAAAATAAAGATAGATTCACAATATAAAATAAAAAAATGAGTAGAAAACACTTACCCCAATTCACATGGTGAATATGGCTTCAAGAAGTATCTCAACCCGAGCTACATAGCTCCAAATATGCAAAAACGGACGGAACCCTCAAAATAGAGTACCTTATATCCACTGGACATAAATACCCTAGCGATTGCGGGACATTCTTCGCGATCACAAAGAACAAACTCGACAGCCTTCCAAAATACCCCACGTGACATGAAGCATCACCTGCAAATGTGATGAACACATGAACCTGCACAACACGATCGCGACAAGACCAATGCGAACACGAAGAAGAAACTGGCCCTACCCAGCTCAGTCCAAACCACTACGCGAACGTGTGCAGCCTTGTGCAAACGCGATGAAGACTAGCCCACTCCCTGTGCGAACACGTGCATACACTCGTGAATACAGAGAGTAAATTTTTTGCAGCAGACTAAAACAGTGCACACGATCGCGAAGAACTCCAGAAGCAACATCTGGTAGGGGTAAGGTCTGCGTACACACTACCCTCCATAGACCCAACTAAGTAGGATTATATTGGATTGTTGTTGTTGTTGTTGTTGTTATTGTTGTTGTTGTTGTTGTTGTTGTTGTTGTTGTTGTATATTAGCTAATATTACCAAATCATGAGCATAAGGCAAATAAGGTGCATGGAAACAAGACGAAATCTTAGTAGAATCATCAGGGAAGGGAAATGCATGAAGTTTAGATGATCTTGATTGGTTCAACAACAACAACAACAACAACAACAACCCAGTATAATCCCACTTACTGGGGTTTGGGGAGGGTAGTGTGTACGTAGACCTTACCCCTACCCTTGGGTAGAGAGGCTGTTTCCAAATAGACCCCCGACATCCTTCCATCCAAAATCTTCCCACCTTGCTCTTGGGGAGACTCGAACTCACAACCTCTCAGTTGGAAGTGGGGATTAATTACAATTAGAGCAACCCTTTTGTCTTGGTTCAACAATAATGATGGATAAAACAAAGTAAAGACTACAGTTATAACTCAGTAAAATAGTTGGACAAATAAAAGTAGAGACACTTCAAGTTTAAGCTCAAGGTTAAGAGGTAAGGAGATATAAGTCTTGAACAAGTTCGAGTTTTATTTTAGAAATAACTATCAGGTAGTAAACTTAGCTTCCAAAACTCACAAAATAATAGAAGTGCAACAAACAGAGATGATTTTACTATAAATCAATGAAAGTTTATAAAGTTCATACTGAACATAAACACATAAGAGCTTAGACACAGAGACTGTTAGAAAATTCAGGATAGAGATCAATAGGTATCATTTATGACTTAATCGATTATCGATTAAGGAATCATAACAGAACATGCTAGTCATAACCAATCGCTAAATTAAAAAATCATAAATATCAACATGTTGAACACATATGGAATAATTATAATCTCCAGAACCTAACTTGACATATCTAAATCATTCAAAGAGACGAACAAAAGAAACGGGAGAGAAAAATGTTGACCTTATTAAGGGCAGCAAAACAAACGAATTCCTTTGTTGCTCAAAGATCCTAGAAACCTTCAAGCTCGAACCAACAAAGAACTCTGCAAAAGAGAGGAAGACAGTAAGAAAAGATAAGATCAGAAATCTAATGTGCTTAGTCTTTTTGTGCTTAGTGTATTCAGTGTTAGGTTCTCATTGTGTGTGTTGAGAGCATTTAAGACTGCACTTCATGTGCACAAAGAAATCACATCTTAAGCTCATCCATGGAATAACAAGCCGTCGATGCACAACTGATATCGAGAGCTCACATGCGCACACAAATGCATTGAAGGGATTCCAAGAGTTACGCTTCAAGCTGAATCAATGTCGCATGATGATGAAAGAAAGATGGGAGGTTTATGATAAACGCCCTGTAGCCTCTCGAAGATAGGTATTGCTGTATTCATACTGATCTGCAAGACTCGACTAGACACTTGCTCATGATTCATAGAACCTGTGAACCTAGAGCTCTGATACCAACTTCTCATTACCCAAAATCTAACTAGTCATGATGACACTTAACCCAACCCGCTAGGTAAACCAGTTAGCAACAATCTAATTCAACTACTGAGAGAAATAATGAAAATTTTGCTGAATTTGTTTATATAAAGAATTTCTAAGAAATGGTAATACAAGTTATGAGCCACTAAAATTTAGATTTTTATACAGCTGAATTGATATAATTACAATATCTGTTTAAATTGTAATTAAATAGAATCTGAATATAATGCTACTAAGATAAGTGATAGCCATAATTGGAATGCAGGTACATCTTCAATGTTAGCTCGCGTTGTACGCATCAACATCAGCAGAAATATCTGCATGCAAGGTGCAGAAGTATAATGTGAGTACAACCGACTCAATGTAGTCAATACGTTCCTAACTAACCTCGGCAAGATAAAAAAGCAAAAACTATAGAAGATACTCACTAACACCTGTGCAGCTTATAATTTCAACAAGTATAGAATAGATATATGATCAAATTAGGAAATCTCGGGTAAAACAATTTTTGATGCTCACAATTCTTGGTTCTAAAGTGTTCTTCTCAATCAACAAATCTTGCATATAAGGAAGATATGAAAGTAAATCAAGTAATCATGCAAGGGATTTATATGTATAGGTGAAATGCATTATCCACATATCAGCGTGTTGCGGTGCGCAACCCGATCCAATAATGGTAACCACATCTCCCAGAGCTCATCGTAATATCAAATGCACAGACAACTCATGTGCTGCACGAACAACTCACACGCTATAGCATTAATATTAGGATCCTCACAGACAACTCACATGCCATAGTATCAATATCTGAATTTGCACGGATAACTTCCGTGCTAATATCACAACTCGGTTGGCATGGCATAGACATGCTGTACAATCATATCGCATATAAGCAAAAATACAAGAACACATGTATATGATGGATAAAATATCAGATTTCGTGCTCCTACACTAGTATAATTACATGCAAAAGTGTAGGAAAGTGGAATATGTTCTATCATAGCTAAAATCGACAATTTATCAAAGAAATAACATTTATCAAGTTTATTCGTGGAATTAGCCTTTTCATAACCTCAAGTATGGCTCAAATAGTTTACAACAATGGTACAAATATGAGAAATATTATATCTTTAAGCTTAACTATCAACTCTATGCATATCATAACTTAAGCACTACCTTGAGCATGAATATATACCCTGGTGCTCGCATATAGGCTCAAATCCCACACATATGCGCACCCATAGCACGTAGCTATCACAAATAATTCAAGAAACTAGTGTCTCAACCAAGTTTAGATAGAATTCTTACCTCAAATAAGCCAAATCTAATACCGAGCAAGCCAGTTAATACTCTAAAAATGAGGGTACGAACCTCCAAATGGCTCGAAACTAGCAAAAAAAACTCAAATACATATAATGCTAAAGGAAACAAACCTAATGGAATAAGGTCAAATCTTTAATCAAATGTGCAATATCAGCCAAAAGTTAAAACCGGGGCCTGCGCCTCGGAGCCCAACATAAATCATAAATTCTGATTACCCATTCAATTATGAGTGTAGTCATACTAATTTCACTCAAATCTGACTCCAAATCGATATTCAAAACTCAAAAATTCTTTATATAATACTTTAGGCAAAACCCCCAATATCCTCTTTAGAATTCATAATCCAAATACCAAAAATAAAGATAGATTCACAATATAAAATGAAAAAATGAGTAGAAAACAATTACCCCAATTCACATGGTGAATATTGCTTCAAGAAGTTTCTCAACCCGAGCTACATAGCTCCAAATATGCAAAAATGGACGGAACCCTCAAAATAGAGTACCTTATATTCACTGGACATAAATACCCTAGCGATTGCGGGACATTCTTCGCGATCACAAAGAACAAACTCGACAGCCTTCCAAAATACCCCACGTGACATGAAGCATCACCTGCAAATGTGATGAACACATGAACCTGCTCAACACGATCGCGACAAGACCAATGCGAACACGAAGAAGAAACTGACCCTACCCAGCTCAGTCCAAACCACTACGCGAACGTGTGCACCCTTGCGCGAACGCGATGAAGACTAGCCCCCTCCATGTGCGAACACGTGCATGCACTCGTGAATACAAAGAGTAAATTTTTTGCAACAGACTAAAACAGTGCACACGATCGCGAAGAACTCCAGAAGCAACATCTGGTAGGGGTAAGGTCTGCGTACACACTACCCTCCATAGACCCCACTAAGTAGGATTATTCTGGATTGTTGTTGTTGTTGTTGTTGTTGTTGTTATTGTTGTTGTTGTTGTTGTTGTTGTTGTATATTAGCTAATATTACCAAATCATGAGCATAAGGCAAATAAGGTGCATGGAAACAAGATGAAATCTTAGTAGAATCATCAGGGAAGGGAAATGCATGAAGTTTAGATGATCTTGATTGGTTCAACAACAACAACCACAACAACACAGTATAATCCACTTAGTGGGGTTTGGGGAGGGTAGTGTGTACGTAGACCTTACCCCTACCCTTGGGTAGAGAGGCTGTTTCCTAATAGACCCCCGACATCCTTCCATCCAAGAACTTCCCACCTTGCTCTTGGGGAGACTCGAACTCACAACCTCCCGGTTGGAAGTGGGGATTGCTTACCATTAGAGCAACCCTTTTGTCTTGGTTCAACGACAATGATGGATAAAACAAAGAAAAAGACTACAGTTATAACTCAGTAAAATAGTTGGACAAATAAAAGTAGAGACACTACACATGCCATAGTATCAATATCTGAATTTGCACGGATAACTTCCGTGCTAATATCACAACTCGGTTGGCATGGCATAGACATGCTGTACAATCATATCGCATATAAGAAAAAATACAAGAACACATGTATATGATGGATAAAATATCAGATTTCGTGCTCCTAGACTAGTATAATTACATGCAAAAGTGTAGGAAAGTGGAATATGTTCTATCATAGCTAAAATCGACAATTTATCAAAGAAATAACATTTATTAAGTTTATTCGTGGAATTAGCCTTTTCATATCCTCAAGTATGGCTCAAATAGTTCACAACAATGGTACAAATATGAGAAATATTATATCTTTAAGCTTAACTATCAACTCTATGCATATCATAACTTAAGCACTACCTTGAGCATGAATATATACCCTGGTGCTCGCATATAGGCTCAAATCCCACACATATGCGCACCCATAGCACGTAGCTATCACAAATAATTCAAGAAACTAGTGTCTCAACCAAGTTTAGATAGAATTCTTACCTCAAATAAGCCAAATCTAATACCGAGCAAGCCAGTTGATACTCTAAAAATGCAGGTACGAACCTTCAAATGGTTCGAAACTAGCCAAAAAAAACTCAAATACATCTAATGCTAAAGGAAACAAACCTAATCGACAAAGGTCAAATCTTTAATCAAAAGCGCAATATCAGCCAAAAGTTAAAACCCGGGCCTGCGCCTCGGAGCCCAACAAAACCATATATTCTGATTACCCATTCAATTACGAGTGTAGTCGTACTAATTTCACTCAAATCTGACTCCGAATCGATATTCAAAACTCAAAAATTCTCTTAATAAAACTTTAGGCAAAACCCCCAATTTCCTCTTTAGAATTCATAATCCAACTACCAAAA
Source organism: Nicotiana benthamiana (assembly GCA_034376525.1). NCBI lineage: Eukaryota > Viridiplantae > Streptophyta > Magnoliopsida > Solanales > Solanaceae > Nicotiana > Nicotiana benthamiana. Next base: position 123,955,836 of record CM067335.1, on the reverse strand, counting down.
ATAAAGATAGATTCACAATATAAAATAAAAAAATGAGTAGAAAACACTTACCCCAATTCACATGGTGAATATTGCTTCAAGAAGCATCTCAACCCGAGCTACATAGCTCCAAATATGCAAAAATGGACGGAACCCTCAAAATAGAGTACCGTATATTCACTGGGCATAAATACCCTAGCGATTGCGGGACATTCTTCGCGATCACAAAGAACAAACTCGACAGCCTTCCAAAATACCCCACGTGAGATGAAGCATCACCTGCAAATGTGATGAACACACAAACCTGCACAACACGATCGCGACAAGACCAATGCGAACACGAAGAAGAAACTGGCCCTACCCATCTCAGTCCAAACCACTACGCGAACGTGTGCACCCTTGCGTGAACGCGATGAAGACTAGCCCCCTCCCTGTGCGAACACGTGCATACACTCGTGAATACAGAGAGTAAATTTTTTGCAGCAGACTAAAACAGTGCACACGATCGCGAAGAACTCCAGAAGCAACACATTACAGCAGAAAACCAACAATCAAACATGAAGGAAAATGCTTCGATGCCACTATGAAACTTACTTAAGCCCCTCGGGACCACGTTCAACATTCCAACGAGTCCCATAATATAATATTAATCTACTCAAGACCTCAAATCACGCATAACAACAACAAAACAACGAATCGCACCTCAGTTCGAATTTAAATGACATATTAACAATAAACTTCCAAAATTCGCACCGAAATATATCAAATCGACCCGGAATGATCTCAAATTTTGCACAAGTTTGAAATGACATAATGAAGCTAATCCAATCCCTGGAACCTCAATGTGAACCTGATATTCTCAAGTCAACTCTCAATCAAACTTATGAACTTTTCAATCCTTCAAATTTCCAACTTTTGCCAATTAGCGCCGAAACCTTCTAGAAATATTCAAATGCAAATTCAGGCATACGTCCGAATCCAGAATCACCATTCAGACCTAAAGGAACCATCAAAACTCCAATCCAAGGTCAAATACTGAAAAAGTCAAACTTGATCAACTATTTCAATTTTAATGCTTCAATCGTGAAATTCATTCTTCTAAATCGACTCCGAGTAGCTTGAAACTAAAAACGACGATTCACAAAAATCACAATATATTATATGGAGCTGCTCACCCTTAAACTATTGAGCAAAGTGTAACTACTCAAAACAATCGGTCTGACCGTTACCACCTTTTACCATCAAAACTGGTGCTTCTATTCATCGTCTTATTCATTATGTTTTGCTTGGGTATAGAAAATGTATGGCCCTTTGTATTTGTTTTCTGCATCAATCCTCGTACCTTTTTTGGATAAATATTTCAAGATGAATATAACATTTTAGGCGATTTTTAGATATTTATTAGAAAATTGAAAAAAAAAATACAGTTAAATTAACCTAGACATACTATATGTTTAGTAGGGATTGAATTGTCGTCAATGATTAGGCTACTAAGTAACTTTTAACTATTTATGTGTAGGTTCCTAATCACATCCTCTCCAGACTTTTACTTTTTCGTCCTCCATTATAATTCAAATTGTCATCCTCACCCCACTCTTTCTGCTATTCCAATTCAGGAATTTTGTTAAATCAATTCACAGTGTATTTATTACTTTAGAATTTGTATTAAAACAATTCCCCGTTTGTTGTTCGATCTTTCTTTCACATTTCTAACTTGTCGAAGAGACGAAGATCATCTCTATCACGGCTCAAAATTTTAATCCGTCGTGGTGGCGCCTGATATATCAGTTAGGCAAGTCAAATATGATAATAAAGGAAATAAAACAACTAAACTTATAGAAATAATATTAGTCTGAAATCTCAATATAACAAATACTGCTAATACAAGTAAATTCCTCATCTGATAAATACGGAGTTATGAGCTTTAAAACAGAATATAATTCTGAAACTGAACAATAATAACACTGTCTAAACTGTAACAACAGTATGTAAGGAGATGAAACTCTACCTTGTCTCTCATAGATAGTCCAATAAGCAAGTCTACACTGATTCCCGCACCTGGATATGCACAACTAAGTGCAGAGTATAATATAAATATAACTGACCCAATATACTCAATAAGTATCATAACTAACCACGGCGAGATAAAAGAAACGAGAATTATAAATTAAACCTACTATAACCTGTACAATTTCATATAATCCAACAAGTACATAACAGTAAGGTGAACATGTATTCACATCCCCATTCTTTCAGCAATTCAACTTCTAGGAATTTCACATGTTAAATCAATTTACTGTGTACTTATTACTTTGCAATTTGTATTTAAAAAGATTACCATATGTTGTTCGATCTTTCTTTCACACTTCTAACTTATCGAATATCTATCTTTTCGTTTTGATGAGTTATGAGTATTTTGTTAAAGTTCAAGAGCTGAGTTCATAATAATTCCCTTGTTCTTTTTCTTTGACATTCTGTCATTTTCCTATAGAGCTTTCATGTTGTCCTTCCATTGACTTTTACCAGGAAAAATAGTAACTTGATCGGACAATGAAATACTCGATTCATTTAATTTCTTCATCCATAACAAATTTGAGGTTGATTAGTTTCAAGCACACGTCAGGCTTGATGTTGATTTAATAACACATTGACATTGTAGTAAAAAATATTTATTTCACATCGGATCACTGGATTTTGGACATTATTATAATAATAAGTTACCATACTCTTTTTGTTAAATTAAATACTAATTTTATCATTTACAATAATAAATTTGCTAAACTTTACCCACTATGAGAATAGATCATAATATTATCTTTTCTTACATTAAACTAACTAGACTTTTCCCACTGTAATAGGAAAATTACTAAACATCACCTTTAACAAAACTACCCATCAAGGTTACTTTACTTTTATAGTGGTAAGTTCAATTAGGGGTGTACATAGACCGAGTTGGTTCGGATTTTACAATTACCAAACCAAACCAATTGTGTTGGTTTATTAAATCTAAAGACCAAACCAAACCAATAAATTCGGGTTTTTCAATATCGGTTTTTCTCGGGTTTTTTCGGGTTTTCGGTTTCCTCGGGTTTTTCGAATTTTTTCCCGGTAAAATCTTCGTAGAACAAAATATATAACGTATGCTCAAAATATTTCTTTAATCCTAGTAAGATACAACTATATAAAGTATTTTTCAAGAAAATAATACAAAATATGAGACATGTCATGACTCATGACATTATCCTAAAATATTCAACAATAAGAAAATAATAAAATTATGTACTATAAATATTGCTAATTAAAAAGTCATAATAAAAATAAACATAATCTAAAAGCACTAATTCATGCTAAACTAGATAGACTAATAAGGGAGTATTAATTATATGCCTAAAAGCTAAAGAAAAGTAAAAATAGGTTATGTATTTTTATCTAAATTATTGCAAAATACAAAATAGACATTTAATACATTCCCGTTCGTAATATTGAATTGAATGTCTTTTGTTAGCATTAGTATTGATTGCTAGCATTATTTTGATTTACTAATATTAATGGCTACAAAACTTATTGGAGCATTCAAAAGTTCTAAATCAAACCTTGAAATAATACCTTAAAAGATAAAATCATGAAATTTTTTAAGAAATATTTATAAATTACATTACAGTAAGTATATTTATATATTAAACATATCTAAAATTGTTATATATGTAATGTCGGGTTGGTTTGGTTTCGGTTTGACTTTCTTTAATTAAAACCAAACCTAACCAATTATGGTCGGGTTTTTTTTCCAACACCAAACCAAGTCAAACCAAACCATAGTCGGGTTTTTTTCTCGATTTGACTCGGATTATCGGGTTGGTGCGATTTATCGGTTTTCTTTGTACACCCCTAAGTTCAATGACTACACAGTGAAACTAATCGCCTAGTACTTATTACAGCATTTTTTGTTTGGGTGGCTGATGTTATAGCTATTAAATTCCTGTTATGTTGTTACAATCAGAAATTTTCATCCTCGGATATGATGACACTAAACATTTCAGTTGTTAGACAAATCAACGTTAGGAATAATTTCTAGCCATTGTTAACAAAATCCAATTAAACGATGCCAATAAACTAAATAAACTGAAAATAAAATCGAAATAGAGTGAATAAGCCAAAATATCAGTATTATCTAGATACAATCCCAGAATTGATGTTACAAGTGCACGAGTGACTAGAATAATACAAATAATAGTCTGTATGAAAGTAAAACTCTCTAAACTGAAATAAACAGCCAAGATAAGATAGAAGGAGACATCAGGGTTGTGAACGCCGAGTAGTTGTAACTCAAGTCTCCTACATACAATTAATCCGAGCAATCTATTGACTGTCACTAGGACCGACTCCAAAATTTGTACAAGAAGCGCAGAGTGTAGTATGAGTACAACCGATCTCATATGTCATGATTCCAATTTTTCTCCGTAGAATGTCGTGACGGCAATCTCTAAGACTAGGTAAGCGTAAAAATCATGCAGAATAATTGAATATTAAGTTGAAACTCAAACCTCAACATCTAAAATAAATAAAAACTGCAATTAAAATAATTACAACTTACAATCCCCGGTGGAAAAAAGTGACAAGCTCTAAAGAGAAACAGTAAATATCCCTATGCATCATAATCTCATAAGGATAAGGAAAACAACAAAATCAAGGTAGAGTGGGACTCCGAGGTCTGCGGACACTGACATATATACCTTGAAGTCGCCACGTACTCACTAGCTCACCATGTCTGGTAGGAAGTGCCTCGATCTAAAAAAAAAAGATGTGTAAAAGAGTAGTATGAGTACACTACAACAATATTGAGTATGTGCCAAGCCTAATCGCGATAGAGTAGTGACGAGGTCATGTCAGACCCTACTGAAATTTATAAGAAACAAGACAGAAGATATAATAAGATAATAAAATGATAGACAAATAAAACAATGAGAATTAACAGCAGATAATAACTCGCAATTAGAGAAAGAAAATTACAACATAAAAGGAAGTAAAAATCTTACGAGTTAAGTAAAGACAATAACAACCAATACAATAAATAGAGGAAATCAACAGGGGCACTCCTAAGGTACTTCCTCATAGTCCAAAAAGTATTTATCTCACAATCTTTTTTTCTATTACCGCGGGAGCCTTTGTAGTTTGTTTTTAAAAAAATTATTTTCTTGAAATAGCATCCTGCATTTTAGCCACGCGTATCAAGCCCACCTTATCTCACCACATGAGTTTTAACACCAAGACCTTATACCACCCCATGCTTATCAATAATCACAATGGCATAGTAAAAACCTCGTGCAATAATGGAACAGTCATATCAACAACAATCATGAAACCTAAGACATGATAACTGAAACGATGATATTTCATGGACAACAAGTTCAAATAAGGAATCCCAAGTTAATAATAAATACAGAATCAAGAAAACAGAAACTTAGCAGGCATATAGTACAAGTAGCAAACAAGAGATAAAATAAGTAGATATGTGAAATTAGGCTAAACGTGATGACAGTACATGCCAAAGTATCTCATTTAAGGCATAAAAAGGAAACTACTTCAATAAAATCGGAACTCAACATATAGCCCATGTATGCACTCGTCACCTTGCGTACACGACCCTCACACATAACAAATAGGGAAATTTTCTCACACAAGGTTAGATAAGTCACTTACCTCAAACATTGCTCAATCAATTAATAGGAAGGTCTTTCCCTCGATTTTCCGACTCCGATCAGCTCAAATCTAGCCAGAAATGATTACATACTATAAATATAATGGTAGGAAACTAATTTTAATAATGAATTTAAGATTTTAGCTAGAATTGAAAAATCGCTCAAAAAAGTCGACCCGGGCCTATGTTTTGGAATCGGGTAAAAGTCACAATCTGAACACCTATTCAACCACGAGTGCATCCATACAAACAACACTCAAATCTGATACAAAGATCTCGATCAAAATCTCAAAATTCGGCCAAAGAATTTTCCTCCATTTTCCTCACATTTTTCACCCCAAATCACTAATTAGTTGATAAATTAAAGACATAAACAGAGAATTTATCCAAAACTAAGTAAGAATCAGTTACCCCAATCAACCCTGAGAAAATCTCTTCAAGAATCGCCCAATTTGAGGACTTTAGCTCAAACTATGAAAACTGGGTTCAAACTCTCGTTTTGAAAATTAATATTGTTGCTCAGGTGTTTGCACTATGTGATCGTGAAACTACACATGAGATCGCGTAGAGAAAAGTAAGTTATTTCAACAAAAAGACCTACAGGAACGCGTTCCACTGCTATGTCATACTATGCGATCGCAAAACACCGTACGCGACTGCATAGAGTAAATCATTCCACTTCCCAGATCATCCCTTCTTCACTGAGAATGCGTCAAAGGCCACGTATTCACGATTAACTGGCCCAAGAAAATTCGCGATTGCGGATGCCTTCGTGTGATCACGTTGAACAAAATCGTGGCTGCCAATCTTAGACCTTCGCGATCGCATCCCCTCTTCTGCGATCGCATAAGAGGAGACCAAAACTGGAAGAACCTGAGTTTTTGCAACTCCAAAAATGCTCCGAATGCACCGAACATGGTGCGAATCACACCCGAGGTCCCGAAAAATCAACCAATTATACCAAAAAGTCCTAAGATATAGTACAAATTTAGTCGAGCCTTCAGATCATATCAAATAACGCTAAAACCATGTATTGCACATCAATTCAATCCTAAAGAACTTTAACACTTCAAACTTCTACATCCGATGCCGAAACCTATCAAATCAAGTCCGATCGACCTTAAATTTTGCACACAAGTCATAATTGATATTACAGACCTACTCTAACCTTTGAAATTGGAATCCGACCCCGATATCAAAAGTCTACCCCTGCTCAAACTTTTTAAAAATCATCGAATTTCCAACTTTTGGCAGTTAATACCGAATGACCTACGGACCTAAAAATCAACATCCAAACACGCTCCTATGACCAAAATCACCCTACGTATCTATTAAAACCATCAAAACACCATTCTAGAGTTGTTTTTACACTATTCCAGATATAGTCAACTTCTATGGCTTAAACTTCCAATTTAGGTACTATGTATCTCATTTCACTCCGGAACAAAAAATCAAATCTCCCGACAAGTCACATACCCATAGAATGAAATAAAGAGAGGAATACATAGGGGTTCAGGGCTAATACTCTCAATATAATCGGCCGGACTGTTACACCATATACTTTGTAACTGCCGAGTCTAACCTCGATGAACTAGTGACGAGCCTAAGACGGGCCACATACAATAGCATATATGCAGTATAATAATGATAAAAAAAAGGGACACGGTAGAAGTATATCAATCAACTTATAAAAATAAGCTCAATCCTCAAAATTAGTAAAACCAGAAACACTAGTCCTCAGAATCTCGTACGAAAACACTGAAAGCTAAGACAATGTGACAATGAATACAAAACACACATTCCATTGCAACGAACAACCTGATCCCACTTTACAAACACAATCCTCCTTTATTTTACCATATTAATGTAAAAAACAATATGTAAAATCTATTGTGGCACGCAACCCGATCTCACCAGATAATCGGAATCAACATCATAATCCACCCTTATTTCACCATATCAAAATCACATATAAAATTCATTGCGGCGTGCAACCCTATTCCACCATATCAATATTAATCCTCCCTTATTCCACCCATTGCGGCATGCAACCCAATCCACAAACAAAATTAATAAATATGACAAGAATCTCTTCTATTAAAGAATTATGAAAGCAAAGCCCTAAAGGAATCTCGTACCAAATCAAGAAATCCTACAATTAATAGAAAGCAACAAGACAAGCCAAATATATGACAGTTAAAGTGTACATGTAAGACAATTAAGGCAAGTAGCTATTAATCGTGGAAGCATGCAAGAAACAGACATTTCAATACGAGAATAATAAGTGACAATTAGCAAGTTAAGGCACAAGAAACAATTTAAAGCATGCAACATTTAAGACATAGAATAAAATAATTAATGAAATACGGGAAACCATGAAAACAATTACTTTGGCAGTGTATATACACTTGTCACCTTGCATATGCGCCGTTGCATATGTAAGTCTCACAACATAAAGTTCAAGGGTTCCTAATTCCCTCAAATCAAGGTTAGACCCAACCCTTACCTCACTCCGCAAGCAAATCAAAGCTCAACTGGGGTCTTTCCTCTAAAATTCGCCTCTGAACCAACCGAATCTATCCAAAATCGACATAATATGAACAAACAATGCTAGGGAAATTAATTACAATACATAAAGTTAAGGTCCTGACACTTTCTCCAAAATTCAACCCTGAGCCCGCTTGGTCAAAACCCAAGATTCGGACCAAACCCCTATTACCTATCCATCACGAGCCCGATTATGTAATTTGTTTCGAAATCCGACCTCAATTCGAGGTGTAAATCCCAAATTCACTAATATTTCCAACTCTACCAAAATCCCTTATTTCTACCATGAAATGAGAACACTTGGAAAGTAATTAGTAATTAAAAAGAAAGAGACTAATCTTGCTTACAGATTTTTTTTGGGAAGAAAATCTTCTTACAAAATTGCCTCTAAGGTATTTAGGATTGAGAGTTTGTGAAAAATTAGCTGAATCCCGCATTCTCAGCGTTTTGTCCAAGCGCAAATGTCGAGATTTGGATCTAGTGTTCAGATTTGCGATTCCCGCAAATGAGAGAAAACTATTGCAATAGCAAATAACTCCCATCTTTGCTTTCATCGCAATTGTGATGAATTGTCTGCAATTGCGAATGATGGACAACTGCAAATATGACCATTTATTCGCAATTGCAAACTAGCCCACACCACAACGCTTTTGGAAATATGAATAGATTGCTCGCAAATGCAAATGTAACAGGGTTGACCTACTATCACAAATATGATCCTAACCTCGCAATTGCAAGGTCTGAGGCATGTGCACAAAACCAGCAAAATCCTATCTCTTTCAAACACTATGCCACGTGTTCGAATCGGACACCAAAACGAACTCGCTTGCATGATCAAAACACCAAAATAACACCTAGAACTATGAATACAGTACTGAAGGGAATTTTCAAAGAAACTCAAGAACATGCAACTTTACAATCGAACATCCGAATTATGTCAAATCAGCTACGTTTTGCGCCAAATTTTGCAGAAGTCATAAATACTGAAAATGAATATATACCAAGTTTAGCAGTAAAAATCCAATCCCGGTAGCAACAAAGTCAACCTAAGGTCAAACTTAGGAATTCTTTAGACCTTCAAATTACTAGTTTTCAACAAATCATGTTTTCTTAAGCTAGGGACTTCTGAATTCGACTTCGGGCATACGCTCAAGCCCCAAATTACAATACGGTCCCAACGGGATCCTCAAAATATGGATCCTGGTCTATTTAAATAAAACATTGACTATAGTCATCTCAAATAATTTTTAAGAAAAAATTTCACATTTTTTTAGTTATTCACATAACATTTTTCAGAAAAAAGATGCAGACTGTGCATGCAAATTGAGAAAGGTTAAACTGAGCTATTCAAGGTCTCAGAACACATAAGTAAAAGATAAAGATAAAATTGACCTATCGGGTCATCACATTCTCCACCTCTAAAACAAATGTTCATCGTCGAACAGACATAGAAAGATACTTGGATTGGTGAAAATGTGTGGATATGTACTCCGCATGTCCAACTCAGACTCCCACGTGGGTGTCTCAATCGGCTAATCTCTCCAATGCACTCGAAGTAAAGGATAATCCTTAGACTTCAATTGTCGGACTTGCCAGGCTGAAATAGCCACTGACTCTTCCTCATAAGTCAAATCCTTGTCCAATTAGACTGAGCAAAACTTTAACACATGAGACAGATCACTGTGATACTTCCGGAGCATAGACACATGGAATACTGGATGGACTACTCCATCCTTTAGGCCACCTCACCCCCTCTCTCAAAAATCTCAAAGGGTCTGATATACCTAGGGCTCAACTTGCCATTCTTTGCAAACCTCATCACACCCTTCGTGGGTGAAACCCGGAAATTTACCCTCTCGCCAACCATGAATGCAATCAACTCTACGATTGGTATAGATCTTCTATCTACTGAGCTGTGCGAAGTAGATCCTGAATAATTTTGACATTGTCCAAGACATACTAAACCAAATCGGTACCCAACAACTGAGCCTCTCCTGGCTGAAACCAACCAACTAGCGAATGGCACCACCTCCCGTACAACGCCTATAAGGGATCTATCTGAATGCTCGACTGGTTGATGTTATTGTACACAAAATCCGCAAATGGCAAGAACTGATCCCAAGAATCCCCTAAATGCATAACGCAAGTGTGAATCATATCCTCCAATATCTGAATCTCGGATTGCCTTTCTGTTTGGTTTGAAATGTTGTACCCAACTTAACCCGAGTGCCTAACTCATGCTAACCACTATGAAGAATAGGTAATTTCCAGTGGAATGAAATATCTCTACTTGGTATACCTATCTACAATGACTCATACCATGTCAAACTTCTTTTGAGTTTGTGGGAGTTCAACAACAAAATTCATTATGATACGCTCCTATTTCCACTTAGGAATCTCTAGCTCTGAAGAAAACCAACAAGACTCTGATGCTCGCACTTAACTTACTGACAATTTAGACACTGAGTTACATATGTAGCTATATCTTTAATCATCCTCCTCCCCCAATAATGTTGCCGCAAGTCCTAATACATATAGGTGGCACCCGAATGGATAAAATATCAAAAATTGTAAGCCTTCTCAAGAATCAACTCACGAAGCCCGTCCACACACAAATGTGACCTACCATCGTAAAACCTCATCATCTCCAATAGTAACCTACTTGGAACCCCCGTGCCACACCTTGTCCTTGAGGAAAAACAAATATGGGTCATCATACTGACGCTCTCTAATGCGTTCATACAAGGAAAACTAAGAGATTGTGCAAGCTAGAACACAACTAGGCTTCGAAACATCTAATCTCACGAACCCATTAGCCAAATCTTGAACATCTGATGCAAGAGGACTCTCACCAATTGGGATATATGCAAGGCTATCCATACTCACAGCCTTTCTACTCAAGGCATCAGTCACCATATCGGCCTTCCCGGGATGATACAAAATGGTGATATCATAATCCTTCAACAACTCAGACCACCTCATCTGCATCAAGTTGAGATCCTTTTTCATGAATAAATACTGTAGACTCTGATGATTCATGAATAACTCACACGACACGGCGTAAAGATAGTTCCTCTAAATTTTCAGCGCATGATGGATTCCATTTGTTATAGTATTCATTGATGATATTCTGGTGTACTCCCGTAGTCAGGAGGAGCACGCCGATCATTTGAGGGTTGTATTGCAGAGGTTGAGAGAGGAGAAGATTTATGAAAAATTCTCCAAGTGGGAGTTCTGGCTCAGTTTAGTGGCTTTCTTAGGGCTATGTAGTAGTATTATCTTTTGACTTCCGCATATTTAACTTGTTGTTTCAGACCTTTATTATGTTAATTTGGCAATTTAACTATGTTAGCTGATAATGGATTTTATAAGAAAATGGGTTGAGGTTAATAGTTAGTCAGGCTTCCCTAGTAGTGTGTTGGGCGCCATCGTGACCGGGGTTGGGGTCGTGACAGCGATGAAGGAAAAGCAGGCCTGGGCAGAATGTTTTTTAATTCTTCTTGTTCGTGAATGTGGGTCTATTTTCACCCATAGCTTCTCATTTGGAGAGATATTTCAAGGAGATTAAATAGGGATTCAAGGGGAAATGATTGGAGGTAAGAATTTTGGTTTTAAAACTCGATTATATTGTGAAATCCACCTAGAAATTGATGGAACATAAGGTAAAAACGGAAGAACTAGGGCTTGAAATTTTGGACTTTTGATAGGGGATTTGGAGGACCATTTGAGGTCGGATTTGAGAACTTTTGATATGTATGAACTCTTGGGAAGACGAGGAATCTAGTGATGTAAAAAGTTCTAAGTTTCAAGAAGTCGGACCGAGGCTCGAGTTTTGCTAATTTCTAGATTTTTGGTATTTTTTTCCGATTGTTTTCTCTTGGTATTTGTTCCCTTAGCATATTGCGACGTCTTCGTTCTGATTCTGTATAGATTCGACGCGCGTGGAGGCCAATTTGAGGGCAAAGGTGTCGCGAGCTATAGATTTCGCCTGTTCAAGGTGAGTAATGATTGTAAATGATGTTCTGAGGGTTTGAAATCTCAGATTTCACATCATATTGCTATATTGAGGTGAGGCACATACTTGATGATGAGCGTGAGGTCGTTTACTATTGGGGACTGTGGCATGGTTTGTCCTGATTGATGATTTACCGCGTATTTGACTAAAATTTATTTGTTATCATCATTATTTGGGCCGATTGCCATATTTGGGCTTTCTACCAACTATTTGAACCCTTCGAGGATTTTTATTACTATATCCTCACTGTTTTGACTATTAATTGAATTCAGTCATATTATTTTCCAGTATTTTGCTACTCAGCCATTTTAACTCCGTTTTGAAACGTAAAATAATATTTTAAATGATGTTCTAGGCTGAGAAATATTGTTTTACTAATGCCTGAGGGGCTTCTGAGTATTGTTTACTGAGTAAGGCCGAGGGCCTAGTTGTGAGAAACACTGATATTGATTTGAGGCTGAGGGCCTGAGATATGTACGTCACGAGGTGGCTTGTGATATTTTTTATGAGGCATGGGGCCTGCGATATATACGCCACAACGTGGCTTGATTGATATGAGGCCGAGGGCCTAGATTGATGCCACGAGATGGCTTGATATTGCACTTGGGCTGCAAGGGGCCCCTCCCGAAGTCTGTATACCCCCAGTGATCGCGGTTACCCATTGTGTTGTGAGATATAGCCCGAGGGGTTGATATTGTACTATATGATAGCCCGAGGGCTGGTATTGTTCTATGTGATTGCTCGAGGGGCTGGTATTATTCTGAGATGTTGCCCGAGGGGTGGAGTTGTTGACACTATGCCTGAGGGGCAAACCTTTACATGTTTATGTTTCATATACTTGCCATTTTACCTGTTAAATATGGTATTTATGCTCGAGGGGCAGATTTATGTGCTTACCTACACTAACTGTTTTGCATTCATTTGCGTAACTATTGAAAAAGCCATTTTCAAAGAAGTTTAAACTGAGCTAACATGTTTTAAGAGATTTTACAGCTTCACCGCTTTCTTACTAGTTTTTGAACTGCTTTTATACAACATTTTGATATACTTTACGTTATTTCTTACTGCTCAGTTGTTATTTATATTTGTTGCTCACTAAGTTGGAGTACTCACTTTACTCCCTGCACTTTGTGTGCAGATTCATGTATCTATACACCCAGTAACTGGTTATTGTTGATCAGAGGCAGAGTCATCTGAGTTTATCAAGGTAGCTGCCAGTGTTCGCAGCACCGCTTTTCTCCCTCTTCGTTCATTAGTCATGTTTTGTATAATGCAGACCTTTCAGTTGTATTTATACCCTGGTAGATGCTCGTGACTTGTGATACCCCGGTAAGGGCTATGTCGGGTTGTACTTCCGCTAATTTTTATCATTAAATCATATTTAAACTGCTTATGTACTATTTAACTATTTTAAGAATATGGATTGGGTTTAGTTGGCTGGCCTTGTCCTCACGAGAGGCACCATCACGACCGGGTCTGGGTTTGGGTCGTGACAGCCTCAGAGGAATCAAATTGCACGATGAGGAATCAAGAAGGGAAGTGCTCCTAACAGCCTTGTAGCCTGTCGAAGATAAGTACGGAAGTTTCTATACCGATCCGCAATACTCTACTAGACTTGCTCATGACTCGTGAGACCTAAGTGAACCTAGTGCTCTAATAATATGTTGTCACGATCCAAAATCCATTAAAGGTCATGATAGTGCCTAATGTCGCTGCCAGGCAAGCCAACAATAAGTGATTAACTTGAATACTCATTTTAACTTTTGAAATCACAATTTCTCTCAATTTAATAGTAAAAGATGAAATTTATAGAGTAAATAATAATACTTTAACAATTTCAATACTGAGCAACTCATAAATACCCCGAAAAACCAGTGTCACAAGTGCATGAGCATCAAATAGGAAGTAAATAAAATACAACATCTGCCTGGGATACAATTAGATTGCGAATCATAACATAGGACGTCGCTCACCTAAATCTCCGTGTTAACCACGCCTCTGCGCTCACAAAGCCATTAAACATATATGTGCTTGTACAAATATGTCCTGCAAATGTAGTATGAGTACGTAAATTAATGCGTACCCAATAAGTATCCAATCTAACCTCGAAGAAGTAGTTACGGGGGATCGACTTCGACAGTTACAATAGGCTAACAATAACATACCGATGTTATAATTAAGCATGGATTGATTAGAACAGATGTAAACATAATATCACAAATTAAGTAAACAATTCTTTTGTTAGTAAAAAAATTTCCACATTTAGTTTTCATCATTTACTATTTTTGTATCACAAACCAATAAAGCAATATCAATTATTTTAAATTCCAAAGCAACCAATTCAATCATGCGCAAATCATGTTGAGGTTGTATGACCCGATCCAACATAAAGATTTAAATTGTGCACTGTCGAATGTCGAACGGCATGAACCAAAGATGCATCTATCTGCTACCGAGGCGTTCGGCCTGCTGCACAAAAGAGAAAATACATTAAAACAACTAATTCAAGATTTATTAAGGAAAAATTATTCAAAGAGATGCCAATTTTTATTAATGATCAAGTAAATAAAGTTTAACCTTCTTCAATTCCTTTATAAAGTTTCAATATAAGTAGGTTGCAAACATCGCAAGTATAATATAATTTGGGTCCTAGACAATCCGGACATTTAGCATTATAGTAGCTATACATGGACTCTCGTCACCTCGTGCGTACGTAGCCCCCACAAATAGAAGCAAATATAAATCAATTCACCTATGGGGTTAATTCCCTCTTACAAGAGTAGAAAAAGACTTACCTTGCTCCGAAGTTCCATAGCTAGCTCCCAAGTCTTTCAAACAACTCAAACCGACACCCAACGCCCCAAAACTAGTCAATAAATGAGCAAATCCATAAATATATACTCTAATACTCATTATAATTCAATTTACAACAATTTCCAACCCCGCTCGAAAAGTAGATAAATTCATCCTCGGGACCTACGTGCCCGGATTCTGAACATTTTCAAAGATAAACTTTGCCCATAGCACCACGAACTCAATTATATAATTTATTCCAAATTCCATATCTAATTTCATGATCAAAATCCAAAAAAATCAATTTTTAGGCTTTTCTTCAAAATCCCAAATTTCTACAAATTTTCATCTCTAAATCCATATATAATCCAAGTATTTTACTTATAATAGGTGGAAATCACTTACCTTGACATATATGATGAAAATCTCCCCTTTAAGAGCTCCAATATGGACCAACCAAATGAAAAATAGAGGAAAATGGGTCAAATCCCGTCTTTAAAATTACATTGCCCAGCACCGCTCTTCTTCGCGAATGCGGCAAGTCCCTCGCGTTCGCAAAGCAATACCATCTCTAGCTCCAAAACACCCTTCGGGAATGCGAGACCTGGCTCGCGAATGTGTATCTTAACCAAGAGAACCCTTTGCAAATGCATTGCACCCATCGTGAATGCGAAGGCTAAAAATCCCATAGGCCCAGCTTTTCTTTCCTTCTTCGCGTTCGTGACCATGCATCGCATTCGCGTAAGCTTGCTCCCGTCCTCTTCCGTGTTTGCGACCCCTGTATCACATTCGCATAGAACAAAATCCTTAGACCATATTTCCTTCTTCGCGAAGGGAGACCCTTCGCGTGCGCGAAGGACAACACCAGACACCAGCAACAACTGTTGCAAAGCAGCTTAAAATGATCTGAAACCACCCCACCCGAGGCCTTTGGGACCCTGTCCAATCACACAAACCAAACCCATAGCATAACACAAACTTGCTCGAGGCCTCAAAGCACATCAAACAATATTGAATTCATGAATCACACCCCAATCTAAGCTTAATGAACTTTAGAACTTCAAACTTCTACATTTGATGTCGAAGCCTATCAAATCACGTTTGATTGACCTCAAATTTTATACAGAAGTCAAATTCGGCATTACGAACCTACTCTAACTTCCGGAATCAAAATCCAACCCCGATATCAAAAAGTTCACTCCCTCTCAAACTTCTCAAACACCTTCAAATTTTTAACTTTTGCAAAATGACCTACGGAGCTCCAAATCCACATCCGGATGCGCTCCCAATATCAGAATAACCATACCAAGCTATTCCCAGGCTCTGAATCCAAAACGGACCTCGATAATATTAAAATGCACTTCCAACCCAAATTTATGAAATCCTTTCAAATACTAACTTTCTATAAAAGGTGCCGAAACACTCCCGGGTCATCCAAAGCCCGATCCGGACATACATCCAAGTCTAAAATTATTATACGAACATGTTGGAACCTTCAAATTCCGATTCCGAGGTCGTCTACTCAAAATCCAATCTTAGCCAATTCTTCCAACTTAAAGCTTCTGAAATGAGAATTTTCTTTCCAAATCAACTCCGAATTTTTCGAATTTCAATTCCCACTACGCGTACAAGTTGTAATACCTGAAGTGAAGCTGCTTATGGCTTCAAATCGCCGAATGACATGCTAGGACTCAAAACAACATATCGGGTCGGTACAACGTGCCACCCCTTGCTACAACATGAATCCGCAAAGATCCGCACTTGGATACAATCAATGTTTGTTTCGTGCCTACTCTATCTAATCCAAGCTGACAGAGGAGTATGAGCAAAATAGAGAAGCTACTGTCTTCTAATTTTATTAATTATGCATTTTTGGGTCAATTGTATAAACTCTATGATAAACCTTAAGAAGTTATTGTCTCATCAACATCGTTCCAAACACTTGCTTCTCCACATTTGTTATAAAAAAAAAAAGATATTGAGCATATATTGGCTTCTAACTTTGTACTATTTAGTCATTTGATAGCCAAAGATATAATTCATAGACAACGGAAAATTTGTATTTTAATTAGATGCAATATGCCTCCTTAAAGGATGTAGATCACTAGATTACAAATTATAAGAGACAAGAGAAACTAGGCTTATCTTTATTCACTCACCCAATCATACTTGGTTTCACGATACTAAGGGCATTGTTTGGACATAGGGGAAGAGACGAGAGAAGAAGGGAAAATGGAAATATGGAAAACAAATAAGAAAAGGAGACTTTTTCTTTTTCAACTTTAGATTGTTTATTGGACAATGTTTTTATATGTCCTTTTATGATGGTATTCACACCAGTTTACGTGCACCTCTATTATTCTACTTAATTTCTGCTATCCCATAAGCACAATTTCTTTGCCAAAAATTTTAGAGACCCACTCTCACAAACAAACAGATCTCAAGGACTAATCTCTCTCTTATTATTCTTCATCTTTTTCATGGTGGGATCAAGCAAACTCCCAAAGTTTGTTTTCCTATTTTGTAATTTTATCGTATTTTATCTTTTTCCCTTCATTTCCAATATATTTCTATTCTTCTTGCTTTTTTAAAAATTTTATTGTCAAGCAGACAAATAAGTTTGATAATGTTCCTTCCTTCTTTTTCTATTAACCCCATTATTAGGGTATCCTTGAACTCTCTTCACCTAAATGTTTTTTTATAAGGGTAGGAAAAAGAAAATCAAAAAGTGGAATATTTATAAAGTAGTGAATCGAACCTTCACCAATAAGGTGAAAATTCAAGATGCCAATTAACTGAGCTATTAAGATTTTCTTTCACTTAAGTATTGAACGTAGTGAATGACCAGATATAATGACTTTTTTTGGGTAATTAAAGCTTTCATTAATGACCAAAAGTATTTACAAATCGATCAGACTTTATACTCGGTCAGATTTTTCTCTACGCATCTATCTCTCTATATCCTCCTACTTATACATCTTACTATTAGTTCTAACTACCTAGGAAATTTACAGTATTGCAACATCCTCTTAGCAGTACTACTAGCTAGCTTGAACATGACAAATATATGCAATTTCTCTTGCTATTGCATCCTCTCTCGTTTCCTTTTTCTCAAAAATCCTTTTGTTTCTTTTCATCCAGATTGCATACACATATTATGTGTATATCATCTTAATTATTCTTGATCTGGTAGATTTCCCTTTTGTGTTCTGTTCTATCTAGTATTGCAGTTGGTTCCATGTATTCAGATTTCTCCAAGTGATTTGTATCCATTGCATAATCTTCTGCCATATATTTTTTCCTGTTGGAAACTCAGCAAATAGGTGATTTCTTGTTTCTGCTACTGTTTTGCACATGACACAACAACTATCCACTTGAGTTCCCCATGCTTCTAATCTTGTAGCTGTTAGTAGTTTGATCTGCTGCTACAACCAAGTGATAAACATTGCCTTTGGCCTTGCTTTATTGTTACACATGATATTTTTACATGTTACTTTAGGCAGCTCCCCAATCATTTTTAGATAGTTATTTCTAATTATACTTTTGTTCTTCATATCTTCTGGTTGTACATATCCTAAATTATCTCTTGTCTTGAGTATCTTCTTGACCATCCAACTAGCTTGTAAGGGAATGATCATACTTTCCAGTGTCTAAGCTTTTACGTAGTATTAATGAATCCACTTAATCCATAGACTTTCTTTTTTGTTCTTCAAATCCCAGCAAGTTTTAATTATTGTAGCTTTGTTCCACAATCTGAGGTTAGTGAGACTCAGACCTCTTGCTGTTTTAGGGAAACATATCTTTCTCCAAGCTACCAATGATTTCTTTTGTTCCTGACCAGATGTAACTTCGACAATACCCTTCAATTGCTTTCATCACCTTAGCAGGAATAATGAATAATTGTGCCCAATATGATTGAATACCAAACAGTACTGATTTCACCAATTGTACTCTTTCTGCATATGATAATTTCTTTGCAGTCAATAATGATATTCTTGCTATGATCTTGTTGATTAGAGGTTTCCATTCCACCAGTTTTAGTTTTCTGGTGGCTAATGGAATCCCTAAATACTTGAATGGCAGTTCTCTTTCCTTGTAACCTAGGACCTATTGAATTTCCTGCTTGTGTATCTCTGAAACTCCTCCATAATATGTTGCACTCTTGGATTGATTTGCAATTAGTCCTGAAGCTTTTGTAAAGATCTTGAATTTTTCCTGCAACAGTTCAACTGAGTTTGTTTCCCCTTAGCAAATATTAAAAGGTCATACGCAAAACACAGATGAGTGATGCTAAGTTTGGAGCAATTTGGGTGGAATTTGAAGTACTTCTCCTCCTTCAGTGCATCAAGGTTCCTGCTTAGATACTTCATAACCACAACATATACAAAATGTGACATTGGTCTCCTTGACAAAGCCCTCTAGCAGCATCAAAAGGTGGGGTAGGCTCACCATTTATCATGATGGAGTAATTCACTATAGTAACACATTCTATCACCCAATTGATGAATTTTTGAGTAAATTTTAATTATGTTAGCATTTGTTTCAGGAATCTCCAATCAACTGTATCATATGCCTTTTGTATATCAACTTTAACCATGCACCTGAGGGATATATGCTTTCTTATATATATGCTTTAACTAACTCATGTGCCATTATCACACTATCTGCTACCTTCCTTCCTGGGATGAATCCTGACTAAGTTTCAGTAATTATGGAAGCAATCACCTTTTGAATTCTATTGGCTAGGATCTTTACTATAACTTTGTATAGGATGGTGCAACAAGCAATGGGTCTGTACTCCTTAATTGTAGCTGAATTATCAACTTTTGGAATTAAGGTAACTGTTGTACAATGAATCCCCTTAAACATTTTCCATGTTGAGAAGAACTCTTGAACAACTTCTATGAATTCAGCTTGGATAACTGGCCATGTTTTTTTGTAGTACGCTGCATTACACCCATCTACCCCTGGTGCTTTGTCATCACCTATAGATTGAATCCCTTGGTAGATCTCCTTCTCTGTTACTTCCTCACATATTCCTTTGTTGGTCATGACTCAACACATTTCCTCTTCTCTTAACTATTGTGTTGACTGTTGTGACATTCTGCAAGGCTATCCCTGTAAGTGAAGTGTAGAACTTTATTATTTCCAATTTGATATCTGTAGGATCTGTTATTTTCCTACCTTCTTGTGTATCTAACTCCAGGATTTGTTTCCTCTATTTGTCTTTTATTATAGCTGAAAAGTAACTTGTGTTTGCATCTTCCAATTTGATCCACTTTGCTCGTGCCTTTTGCTGGAGTGCACTTTCTTCTATCAATGACCATTGCTCAAGTTGGCATATTACCTTCTTTTCTTCCCTTGCTTGTTCGTCTGAGTATTGCTATCTTAAATTTTTTTGTATCTCTTCAAGATCTTCTCTATCTTGATTAATTCATATTTGTTATACCCTTAAATTCCACCTCATTTAATTTCCTCAGCTTTTCCCTTAGTGTCTTTTGCTTAGCCCAGAAATTTCTCATCTTGTGTGGATAGTATCTTTGTTTCCATTCTTCCTCCACCAATTGTAGGAAGTCTTTGTAAGTTCCCAAAACATTAAAGAACTTGAAAGCTGCCTTAACTCTTGACTCTTTCATATTTATGTTGATCATCATTGGACAATGATCATAAATATGTTGGAGTTTATACTCAAGTCATCAAGTGACCATATTGCAGCATCCGTTTTGTATTGCGAAATGCTCTGTCTATGCTACTCCAGATTCTGTCACTTCCTTTCTGTTTGTTTGTCCACGTAAAGTAATCCCCCTTCCATGCACTCTACAAAATCCTTTATTTCATGCCCTGTGACTGGTGCCTCTTTTAGTCTATCTTGTGGGCTTATGATGGCATTGAAATACCCCCAAACGATCCAAGTTTTGCTTATAATTTGAGCCAGGTTTCTCAGTTGATCCCATAGTTCTTTCCTCTGCTCCAATGTATTAAAACTATAGACTATGGTCATATTACAATCAATCTGTTGATTTCTGCTCAATATTGCACAATGTATGAATTGTGCTTCCTTTCTCAAGATATCAACTGTATAAGCATTAGTATCCCACGTTATCCAAATTCTTTCATTTTGTGCAAAGGTATATTTATTTTCAAACCCCCCTCATGCTGCTATTTTACTATGAATAACCATTGTCCTATGCCCTTTCACCTTGTTTCCACTAAACTTGCTAGTTTGATTTTATTCTCTTTGAGATATTTAGCTAATTCTTTATGCTTATATCTGTTATTGAGTCCCTCATGTTCCATGTTAACCAAGTCATTGATGAGAACGTATAATACCTCCTCCTATATCACCAGGCAGGAGTTTTATCATCACTCCATCTTCCCTCTGCAGCAAATCAAAACCATTCCTTAGTGGTATGATTGGTTCAACTAAACGCTCAACTGGTCTTCGATTAATTTCTTTAGCCTCATTTCCCTTTAACAGTCCCTTTTCTTTGGACTTTGGACCCACTTCCTCTGCTTCTGACTTTCTGTTGTTATTTGGGTTTGCTGGTGAGCTTCCTCAGTCTGGAAATTCTGTTTGTCTGCATTGTTGTCAATTACTTTTCTCTTTTCTTCTTTTGGAATCCATGTCAGTGTCATTTTTGTAGGTACTTGTTTCTTCTTCTCAAATCTGTTGCCCTTTTGTTCATTTCCCATCTGATTCTTCTTTGCATAGTGGTGCCCAATCATTAAGCAATCATTACAATAGTTAGGTTTCCACTCAAACATCACTAATTGTTGAAATGTTCTTCCTGTTGGATCCACAACAGTAACTTCATCTGGTAAGGGCTTAGTAATATTAACCTCTATTAACATCCTTGCAAATGAAACTCTAGCCTGCTTTACAGTACATTCATCAACATATTTTGGCATTCCAATTGCACTAGCAATCCTGCTTAGTGAATCTCTGCTCCAACAATTCATTGGTAAGCTAGGAAATTTCACCCACAAAGGCAATTCAGTTAAGAATTCAGCATTAAAATCAAATTCAAGGCACCATTGCTTTATAATCAATGGTTTATTGTTAATGTTATACGGCCCAGCATATTGAACTTCCTGCAGATCTACAATCGACTTGAATTTTACTATGTAATAACCTTCCTCATGATAATACACTTCCGATTCAGCCACCATGTTCCAGTTTTGAATTATAAATCTCCTCATATAATTATATCCTGGTATTTTCCCAATCACATAAACCACTAGTGATGCTTTCCATTTATCAGCTTCCCTATTCGTCTCATCCTTATCTAGCTTTACCATGACATTTCCACCAATTAATTCAGGTGGTATGTAATCAAGTGACATACCGTTATTTGTTGCTCGATTGTGATTGAAAAGCCCAGACTATGATTTGCATTTCTCTTGCTCCTTTACTGTTTCATTGACTTGTTTCACTTCTGGCTGTGTGATAGGAATGCTGCTTGTTCTTCCACAATTCCTGGTAATTGCATCTTTAGAAGTTCGCTTGAATTCAATTTTCTTGGTCCAGATATCGATTTCCCTGATAGTAATAGAGATAGAGGTGGAAATTGATTTGGTAACGAGGTAACAACTTTCTATTCTCTTCCATTCTCTAGTGCTTTTGCTATAACCCTAGCACTGATTGAGCTTCCT
Source organism: Nicotiana benthamiana (assembly GCA_034376525.1). Lineage (NCBI taxonomy): Eukaryota > Viridiplantae > Streptophyta > Magnoliopsida > Solanales > Solanaceae > Nicotiana > Nicotiana benthamiana. The sequence goes on along the minus strand of CM067335.1, from coordinate 123,933,154 downwards.
ACTGTAACTACTGCATGTTTTTTTGGTCTTCCTCACCCTGTAGCCATGGCCGCCGCTGACAGTGAAAATTAGCTTAATCTACGCCGATCGCCTTAGTCTAGAGAGAATTTTCTAGAAACGCTTTGCTTTTAAATATAATAATTAATTAACATGGTTTGATAATTTTAAGACCAAAAGTATTCCTTTTAAAAATACTCATTTCAGCCCATAATAAGTAACTTTGTAGTCTTTGGCATACCCCTTAAAAAAATACGAACTTCTAGAGGAAAAAGATATATTTATTAAATTACCCTTAATTAATGTTACATTGGCACATTGGGATATGTAAATAAGGAAAATTTTAAAAAATTAAAATTAATTTTTTCTTGATTATGTAAAAGGAGACTTATTTTGAACCAAAATAAAAAGGTCAAAAGATAACTTATTATGAAGCATAGGAAGTATCTTTTTTGTTGCTCGTCCGCTATTCGATTTCCATTATGGGCTTCGACTGTGTAAGGTCTATCAAAGGAGAAAGCTCTTTCTACCATATTTGTTTTTTCATTTCTTTGACTTGAAACCAAAATATGTGGTTAAAGATGAAGAGACCATATCCATGACACTATAATTATATGCAGTGAAACATTTATGAAGTCAAGATATGTCGCTATTCTCTTTTCTTTCATTTCTAGCTGTACATTGATTACAGAAATTAACTAATAATAACAGCTGCTTATACCAACGATACCTATGAGAATTGGATACGTCAATTTTTCCCTTTAATGCATGTAATTTGATTTACAAACCTCATGAAAATGACACTCACGCGTACGTCACAAGAAATAGAATGAAATGGAAACAACCAACATCTCCAGCCTGTATAGTTGTCCAAAATAAAAATGTGAATTGAACAAGAGCCACCAATTGCACAAAGTCAGTTCCTAGTTCCAACCCCACCCCATTCACTAACAAATCCTAAAGGAAATGTGATTCTCTGAATTTGGAACCAAAATGTGGTAATTTTGGATTGAATATATGTAAATAATTGTAAAAAGAATTACCAAATTATATATAATCCTACAAAAAGTGGCGCTATACAGTAACAGTAACTGTGTCATTGTTGTATAGCGCCACTTTTTGTGGCGTTATATATAATTTTTTTGAAAATTATATGTATAGCGCCATAAAAAATGGCGCTATACAAAAATTTCACTAACACAGTACATAGCGCCACTTTTATTGGCGCTACACTTTTAATAAAAAGTGCCTCATGTCTTCTTCTCCGCCATTATTTTACTATTCCTCTTCTTGGTCCCTCACATTTCTCTCACTGTTCTGTCCGCGCTATAAAAAAAATTTTGGGTCCCCCCCGACACATAAAACTTGAAGAACATAGGTCCCACATTCGAGTAAAGCTTCGTGTGATTGTTGATTCACGTTTTCGGAGTCAAAATTTTGATCTACTTGCTTTTCGAAAATTCTAAATCGAGGTATTGCGAGTTATTTTAAGTTGAAACTTTCATAATAATGCATATTACTTGATTTGTACGTGTTCTATTTCAGTTTGTGTTTTTTTTCGAAACTAGCATGTTAAATTTATCCGGATTTAATTTCAGTATTGTATATAAAAATATAAATTTGTCAAATAAATTTGTCTATTAATATTCATTTTTATATATGTGTTTTCATACTGTTTTGTGTTTTATTTGTAATTAAACATATTTATTATTTATGTTTACTTTAGATTATTTTTTAGTGTAATAAAATGTAGACCTTTTTTGCGTAGTAAAACGTAGACCCTTTTAGCTTAGTAAAATATAAAGCCTTGTAGCGTACTAATGTGTAGTATTTTAGGTTAAAATTCCTTTTGTTTAAGTATGTTATACTGGTATTTCGATCCTCAAAAATATCGAGCCCGGAACCCATACGTAGTAATTTATATAATTAAGTTATTGAAAAAATATAAATTTCAATTATAAAAAAATACATAGTTATTAATGATAGTTTGGCGCCACTGGGCCTCAAAAATATCGAGTCCAGAACCCATGGGTAAGTAATTTATAAAATTAATTTATCAAAAAATATGAATTTCAATTATAAAAAAATACATAATTATTAATGATAGTTTGGTGCCACTAGGCCTAAAAAAATATCGAGCCCGAAACCCATGGGTAAGCAATTTGTACATTTAAGTTATTAAATATGAATTTCAGTTATAAAAAATACATAATTATTAATGATAATTTGGTGCCACTTGGCCTCAAAAATACTAAGCCCGGAACTCATGGGTAAGTAACTTGTACAATTAAGTTATTAAAAAAGTATGAATTTCAATTATAAAAAAATACATAATTATTAATCATAGTTTTGTGCCACTGGGACACAAAAATAGCGAGCCTGGAACCCATGGGTAAGTAATTTGTACAATTAAGTTATCAAAAAATATGAATTTTAATTATAAAAAAAATGCATAATTATTAATCATAGTTTGGTGCCACTAGGCCTCAAAAACAGCGAGCTCGAAACCCATGGGTAAGTAATTTATACAATTAAGTTATTCAAATATATGAATTTCAATTATAAGAAAATACATAATTATTAATCATAGTTTGGTGCCACTGGGCCTCAAAAATATCAAGCCCGGAACCCATGGGTAAGTAATTTGTATAATTAAGTTATTAAAAAAATATGAATTTGAATTATAGAAAAAATACATAATTATTAATGATAGTTTGGTGCCACTTGGCCTCAAAAATATCGAGCCCAGAGCCCATGGGTAAGTAATTTATATAATTAAGTTATTAAAAAATATGTATTTCAATTATAAAAAAAATACATAATTATTAATCATAGTTTGGTGCCACTGGGCCTAAAATATATCGAGCCCGGAACTCATGGGTAAGTAACTTGTATAATTAAGTTATTAAAAAATATGAATTTCAATTATAAAAAAAATATATAATTATTAATCATAGTTTGGTGCCACTAGGCCTAAAAAATTACCAGCCCGGAACCCATGGTTTAGTAATTTATACAATTAAGTTATAAAAAATATGAATTTCAATTATAAAAAATACATAATTATTAATCATAATTTGTACAATTAAGTTATTAAAAATTATGATTTTACAGTTGAGGAGATGTGCCTATACATCTCGGCCCTCGGACGTCGGATCTATTAGTCCTACAGCCCCAGCATAGATCCGAGTATATATGGGAGGGACAGTTGCTTACGCAGACTTTCTGGGCCAGGAGAGTGGATCTACTATGGGAGTTTTTGAGTCCTCCCCGCGTTCTACGTCCCCGCGTGGTTCATTACTTGGAGGAGATGTGGTTCTATAGGATTGGCCGGATACAGCTCGAGTATGCTTTAATCACGGTCTTGATTGAGCGGTGGCGACCGGAGACGCACACTTTCCATCTGCCAATTGGCGAGGCCACTATTACACTCCAGTACGTAGAGATTTTATATGGCATGTCCGCTGATGGCTTGCATGTGTTACTGCCTGCGACCATGAGATATTATCCGCGGGAGGCATATTGGGATATGCTGCACATGCTTACTAGTTTCATACCGGAGAACCAGGAGGTAGCGTCTAGGGTCAGTCGTATGCAGTTAGTCTTCATTAGAGACCATCTCGTGCAGATCCACGATACTATCACCGACGAGTCAGCGGAGGTGGATATGTAGAGATATATGAGGCTGTTGCTTCTCCTTCTATTTTGTGGGGTATTGTTCCAGAACACTTCGGGGAACCTAGTAAGCCTCCGTTTTCTGCACCATATTACCCGGTTCGAGGATACAGCCAGCTACAGCTGAGGTGGTGCTGTCCTTTCATTTTTGTACAGGCATATGTGCCGGGCTTCCATGGGCACACAGAGAGACGTTTGTGGCTTCCTGCCGCTTCTACAGGTGACAACATATTCAACTAATATGTCCTTTAATTATAATTCTACCTAGTTATAGTTAATCTTACACGATACATCAACCTTTAATGTAGCTCAAAGTAACAATATAAAACAAGAAAATGTAGAATAAGAGAAAAAGATATAACTTTCTTATTTCATCAAGTGTGTCTGATATCACATTTCAATTTCAAGTATATATATATAAGTTCTCCTAACATATTACATAGCTATAGTAAGTTAGCAATATTTATATTTTTATTTGCCTAAAATACCCTTATTATTTCTTGCCACTTCATTAAATATATGGACCTTTTTGTCTTTCCCCCAAAATGACCGCCCCCCCCCCCCCCCGTTCCCCCTTCTTCACAATTCCCCTTCGCCACCAACTTCAGATCAACAAAAACTCAAGATTCCATCTTCAACCAAATTAATTCAAATCTCTTTTCACTTGATCATCCTCATAGAATGTGGACTCTTTATTAGAATTTCAGTTAACATATATTTAACTCAATGTGTTCCTTATTATATCCAGGTTCACATTATTTCTAGATATTTTCTTATATTTACTGATTCCAAGAATTTGGAGCTAAAACATATCGGGTATTTATAGAAAATCAATTTTGAAACCTAAGATGGTGTATTGGATTTATTTATTTTTGTTTTAAGTGTTCTAATTTCAAGTTATGGAGAAAATAAATTCTTCTTTTACTGATATTTCTGTTATTTTCTCCTCCATTTAAAAGAGAAAATTCCTCTCTTTAGCATTTGGTTAATTGTTATTATTCGAATTAATTTGCATAGAGATGGAATATAGAGTTCTTTGTGTTACCCCTGCTGATATGAAGTAGGGGGACTGCGAAGAAGAAGGGGAACTGGTATCGAAGAATAATTGTGTAAAGATTCTTTATCTTTATCTACTACACCGCATGTATTCATGCATGCTGCACGTTCAAAACAAATCCTCACATAGACATAGAAGGGAAAGGCTAATTAAATTCTTCATTCGTTGAAATAGTGAAAATTCAAATTTAGGCGAGTAATTTTAGGTGGACATGGGTTTTTATGTAATTACAAAAACTAATAGTATCCATTTTCTAATTTTGGCCCATAGATTATTTTCCTTATAATACCTCCTTAAACCCGAAGCGCACACATCACCGCTTTACTTCCACCGCTGCCGCCGCCTCCGCCGCCGCCGTTGCAACGGAGTCAGACACTATGGACTTGGACATGGAAGATCCATCAAGCAACCGCGACGAACATATGATGATGTTATAATTGATAGTGACGAAGAAGGTACAAAAACAAATCAATTTATGGCCAATTATAAACAAAAGAATAAATTTGTGGTTGCAGAGCCAACTTCATGAAATTTTAATTATTGCTGTAATTCTGTGTTTAGACTTTGAATTACTTATTTTTTAGTCAAAATATCCATATACTAATATGTATATTTTTGGTATAATGGTTTCAGATGAAGCTGATGATTCGGTTCATACATTTATGGGCCATACAGGTATTGTAAATTCTTTGTATTTTTTGTTTCATTATTTTCAAATTAGTAGGATTGAAATGGTTGGTTGAGGAAAAGAGGACGGTTATTATAGAAAGAGGGAGTACTAGTTTTCTTCAAAATTAAGAGCCTGTTTGGATTGGCTTAAAAGTTAAAACTGGCTTAAAAAAAGCCAAAAGCCACAAGTTGGCTGATCCCAATTTCTTTTTTTTTTTAGTGTAAAAGCCAACTATTTTTGACCAAGTATTTTACCCTCTTATCCCTAATAATATTTATTATTCCAAAAATATCCTTCACAACAAAATATTAACTCTATTCTTTGACCAAGTATTTTAACTCTATTCTTTCTTGTTATCTATTCATGCGACTTCCTATCTTATTTCTTCATTTTGCTCTTTTTCTTTCTGGTTCTTATTCAGTTGGTAACACTTGATTTGATTCACATTTTGAGCTTTTACTTTATTTTTTTGTCCAACACCACTCATTTAGCTGGGATTATCTAAAGTATTTTCCAATTGTTTTCTTTTCATTTCATACTATTTTCTTATATCAATAATCATACAATTCATATGTTTTCGAGTAAGCTTGGAATTTCAAGAAATAAATAAAAAATTTACATTGTTGAAAGAAGTGAAAAATAAGAGTTCAACAATTATATTTGTAAAAATTATCTTAGGCGATCAATTTAAATATTAATTATTTCGTATTTATATTAATAAGTTTAAAAGAAAATATTATAGTAATAAGCTTCTTTATAGTGTTAACAACTTTAAAGATATTTCAGTCATTTTAATTGAAAAAGTGCTTACTAACACTTATTTACCAAACATTTCAATAGTTTTTTTCAGCTCCATCGCTTTTATCCAAACAGGTAACTCCTTATTTATAAAACTGTTCAGCACTACTTTTTTTAAGTTAATGCAAACGGCTCTAAGCCTTTTTAACTTTTTGACTTCAAAACAAAGTTGTAATTATTATTTTTCAAATCAATTTCTTCTAATATTCTTTTCAATCCTTCTGTTTTTTGATCGATTTGGTGATGATCTAAAGCCATTTTAATTAAATTCTTGTTTGTCTGCTTGATTATAATTAGATTTATGGCCATTATAAGACAAAAAAGTTAACAAATAAATTTGTGGTTGCAGAGCTTGATAATGCTGATGAAGAAGCTGAAGAAGATGAAGAAGGAAAAAAAGGTTCAATTTCTTCTAGAAATTTCTTGTTTTTCTTCAAAGTTTTCAGCTTTCCGATCGACTCAATCACATTCATGTTGCTGCTGTAATTTTTTTCTTACATATATCTGCAAGCTGTTAACTTTATGAAATTTAATTATTGCTGCAGTTCTGGGTTTGGATTACTTATTTGGTTTTGGGCTTTGGGTTTATATTTAACACTTGTTTTTTTAACATTAATTAGCACACTGATATGGATATTTGGGTTAATGGTATTGTACTTCTTTTAGTATTCCTGTAATTCCATACTGAATAATGACAGTTGATATGAATACTAGAGGTTGCCTGATGTTGTTTTGAGTTCACAATTATGGACATGAACGAAGAAAATTCAGTTTGTTGGCCTTTTTGTGTGGGCTATTGCTTGGTTTTTTGCTGACTAGATAGGGAAACTCTGAGTAGTCAAAAGCGGCCCCAAAGTCTGTTGTAGCTTTAAGCGCAATTTGATGTGGGCTTTTTATCAAAGAAAAGAAAAAAAAAAAAAAAAAATGTAATGCAAGAACATGTAACTATACATGTCAATTGGAGGAAGAGTATGCTATGGCCAATCAAGTAAGTGGATCAAATACCAAGGTTGGCAGCCACATTGGGGCATGAAATAGGAGCTCTTCGTAAAACTTACTTGGGTCTAGCACTGGGAGCAAAGAGCAAATCCCCTGAAATATGGCAAGGGGTGATAGAAAGGAGTGAAAGGAGATTGGAAAATGGAGAAGTCAGTATCTTTCATTGGGTGGTAGGGTGTATTAGACTCCATTCCTACTTATGTAATCTCTCTGTTCCCACTTCCAGCTAAAGTGGAAAAGAGACTTGATACATTGAGAAGGAACTTTATCTGGCAAGGGAATAGGGAGAGCAAATTATTTCATTTGGTCAAATGGAAGACTCTCATATCTAGCAAGAGAATTGGAGGCATTTCTTTTTGGAACCTGTACATGGTTACCAGCACACTCTTTGTGCTCTGATTTTTAATACAAATGTTACTTTCTCAAAGAAAAATATATGTTATGATTCTAGCGAACTGATCTAGCTGTTAATATTGCGATCAGAACTTAATCTGGAAATATATTGCATCAGATGTTGCTCCTCCAATTTTGGTATTTCTATACCGGAATTTTCAACACATCTAATCTGATTATTTACTTTACAGAAGAAATTGCATTAGATGTTTGTGGAATCTACTTCACATAAGATGGTTTTATCTCACCGGCACAATAATTTTAGATATGGAGGTTAGAGGTGTTTTTATGTATCTTTTAGTTAATAGTTAGATACATCAATGAGTTAATTGTAGTAGATGCCTCCTGATTGGGCATAGTCTATAGTTAGTTTGTACTTTGATGTTGATTTTTTATTTTATAAGTTAATTCTTTCAAAACCCTTTCCTCTTTATAGGTGAAATATACACTGTTACCTGCAGCCCAATAGATGCTAGTTTGGTGGCAACAGGTGGTGGAGATAACAGAGGATTTATGTGGAGGATTGGTGAAGGTGATTTGCCTTTGAGTTAGAAGGTAATTAATTCATGACTAACACCAAGAATATATGTCTTGTCTTTGTCATCAAAATGTTTCAACATTTTGTGTCGCTAATTAGATGAACTTTGAGATATGGTGCAGGTCACGAAAATTCTGTATCTAGTTTGACATTTAGTACTGATGGTCGGTTGCTTGCTTCTGGGAGCTTTGATTGGCATATAAGAGTGTGGGACATAACTTGAGGTAGTTCGAAGGGCACACTTGAAGGTCCTGGAGGCGGAATAGAGGTGACACATTTTTTCGTGCACAAGAAATCCGATGTTGTGTAACACTTTGAGATCAATAATGAAATGTGAGGTTGCTCAGTGTGTCAGGTGGCATCCAAGAGCACATGTGGTGTTGGCAGGTTCAGAGGATTCTTCTGTTTGGATGTGGAATGCTGATAACATGGCTTTCATGAACATGTTTTTAGGTCATCGTGGTAGTGTAACGTGTGGTGGTTTCACTCTGATGGTACTTCCTTGTTTCTCTGTTAAAATTGCTCGTCTTGTTCTTCTTTTGAGTTGAGGTTTACGTTTCTTATATATGCTTGCTCAGGTAAATTAATTTGTACCGGGTCTGATGATGCGACTATGAGGATATGGGACCCAAGGAGTGCCCAATGTATCCATGTTTTAAGTGGTGAGGTTTTTGCTTTCTGGCTGCTAATATCTTGATTTCTTTTTCATTATGCATTTCAAAATTAGGTGAAAGTAAAGCTGTAACCCCCCCCCTCCCCGAAGCACACACAGAAAGCAGGGTTGGGGGATACAAATGGAAGGTTTTCTGGCATCGTAATAAAATGTGTTCCGCTATTTAGGGGAATGTGGCTAAGATATAAAATGCTGGATAATAACTGTGGATTGAAGCATTTGTTTGTATGGTATATTGCTAAGTTAGCGTTTCTCTTCTTTCATTTGCTTGTTTCTTTCCTTTCGTTATGTTGTGTTGAGCTGGCTCTCAGTACTTCCATCCCAAGAAATGATATTAGCACTCTTATCAGTGGCAAGATTTCCTGTCACAATGTTTGTTTTTATTAGAGAAACTACTTTTTTCTAAATTAATACATGATTTCTCAGATCTGGTCCTATTATTATTGCTTGTTCATTGTTGCAAGGTCATCCGTATCACACGGAAGGACTGACATGCTTGACGATCAGCATGGATTCAACTCTTGCTCTCACAGGCTCAAAGGATGGTTCGGCTCACATTATGAATATAACTACTGGAAGGGTCAGAATTTTCGATTAATGATACTTCACACGTTCCATTTTGAACAATGGTTTTTCTGTAATTTGCTGATCACTGATTAATATTTTCTGTCAGGTTGTCACTTCTCTGAGTGCTCATATAGATTCGATAGAATGTGTCGGCTTTTCAGCAAGGTTTTATCTACATCTGACATCTTTCTTTATATCCTTATATTTTAGCCTTTGAATGCCTTTGATTTGAAAGAGCGCGGAGGACAGGGATTGGGCAAAATGTGCCACAACTAAACCATATATACGTGAATGTGCCTTGACCACTGAAGACTTGACTGTCGTATTGTCAAATTGCTAGAAGAGGAACCAGATGTTATTAAGCAAGCGTGAAGATGATTTTACTGAAGAACCAGTTAAACTACTGAGGAACCAGTAGTTATGTTGATATAGTCTAGGATAACATATCAAATTTATTGGTTAAGAACATTTAAAAGAAGCACACTTTGATGCACCTTCAGTATCAACTGTGCCTAAGCAGTCATTTATTAATTTATGTGAGGATCTTTTGTGGGCATAAAACTGTTTTAGTGCAGATTTGGTTTGCTGCATTCAAATGTTTTGCAGTCTTCGTGTTGTATTTTGCTGGAGAGGATTGCTAATTGTCTCTGGTTTCAAATGAGAACATCCTGCTTAGACAGCTCCGTAAAACAGGCATAAACGTCATCATTGATTAACATGAGTTGCATGCTTGAATGTTCTTTTCTCTATTATGTAGTAATTTTCAGTTTGCTAAATAAATATTTGGTGCTTTAAATTACTTTCATCATGTGAAATGACTTTCAGCGTCTCCTTGGGCTGCAACTGGAGGCATGGATAATAAGCTCATTATTTGGGACTTGCAGCGCTCCTCAGCTCGCTCCATATGTGAACATGAGGTTTGAACTTTCTTGTACTCCAACTGTGTATTTCTGTATCTTTACATGCAGTTGAACATCTATTTGCTCTAAACCGCAATTTTTTTGTGTGCCATTCCCTGACAATTAACTTTGTTTAGGACAGCGTGACATGCTTATTGTGGCTGGGGCAATCTACATATGTAGCGACAGGTTGTGTTGATGGGAAAATGGGGATATGGGATAGCCGTTCTGGAGACTCTGTAAGGACCTTGGACGGACACACTAGTGCAATTCAGTCTATAGCTGCATCGTCCAATGGGGAGTACCTCGTTTCTGCCTCTATGGATGGAACAGCGCGTGCTTTCGAGATAGCGGACTTTAACTAAGGAGACCCCTATGGCTATGTTGTTCTTAAAGAGTTAAAATATTTACACTGAGGTTTAAGTACTACATAGAGCTCAAAGTTGCACTTTGCAAAGCATTTGTTTAATTCTTGTTTCAGTTTTGCACATATACTTAATTACTGATTACAGCATCTGAAGCTTAATGTATTAGTAGAGTAACTATTCTTTGTTCTTTTTGTTGAACGTTCCAAGCAAGAGCAGATTTTGAGATTGATATTTAAGTTAGATTATACTTAAATAAATCAAAAGATTCACAATGCAGCTGTTAGAAGGTGAAAACTTACTAATTGGTGTAACAAATATAATATCAGTGGCATACGAAGGAATTTTCGCAAGTGATGTTAATATTTGAACAAGTGAACAAATAAACAAATTATTGTAATAGCAAGCAGTGTCAATTTTTTATATTTATACATACAGATTACAATAATTTGTTTATTTGTTCACTTGTCAATTTTTTATATTTATACATACAGATTATGAGAAACTTTAGACGTGACACCGCTTCAAGCAAGGTGCCTGTGCCCCTGCATAATATATGTCCTCCCACTTTCTTCTATTTTACTTTGTCTCATATAATTTGTTACTGTTTTTTTTCTTAACTACCCCTCTGTCTCATAATATGTGGCATGCTTACTAAAAGTACTTGTCTTAAATTATATATTATTTTAGAAGTTCAAGATAAAATTGATTATATTTTTCATTGTTTACCCTTAATAATCAATTTTATTTACATTTAGTAAAAATATCGATAATATCATTAATAGAGATAACACATAAATTGAGAAAAGCATATAACAAATGTAAAGTAGTCAAAAACTATTCTTTCTTAAGGGCGTGCATAAGAGAATCACGACACATTTTATGAGACGAAGAGAGTATATATATCGTTTAATAGAGATGATTGTCCTTTATTATTGACGCGGTAGTTACCCTTTTATTGGCATTGATGCAATATTACCCATTGGTAAATCCTTAACTCTAGGTTCTTAAAAAAAAATTGATAATAGTTGCCCAAAATTGATCAGTTTTATATCAATTTTCAATCCGGATTAAGCAAAATAATGTCTCCTTACAGGCATTCATAATCAAGATTTTAATGATTCATCAGAGGATGCTGATCTAGAATAATGTTTTGAGCGTATTTAAGGAAATTCTATAACTATTCCAAAAATGGGAAGTTTGACGCAATTGGAATTTTTTTAAAAAAATAATAAAACAACTACTGATTTATGATCTAACATGTGCGGAATAAAACTAACACTCTGTGCTATCAAAACTTCAAAAAGCCTTTCGGTTGCTTCTCTCTAACTGATCCGATACAAATTATACATTTTTATTAAAAGATTCTCATTTTCAAGCATCTAATCTTAAAAACTTATGATTAATAATGATGATTCTAAGATTCTATTTATCTTATTATAGAAAAACTGCCAGCTATGTCCACTTACAAATAACTTATTATAAAAATTAATAAATTCATAAAATATTATTAATGTTAGCCAATTAGTTATTTGTAGTTAAAAAAAAATCAAATATTTGTTTTCGTTTGAGTGAGTGGTACTAAAATAGATTGGGTACATCTTAAGGAGCTTGAATCTTAGTTTTGAGATGATCCAAAATAGTTTTGAAGCAGCATGAATTGAAAATTCGAAGTAGGTGTATCACACGGTGTATTATATGTGTATAACATATGTATAATATTAATATCAAATGTGTATCACATATATATCCATGTATACCTATGTGTGAGATACATACGCGATACATGTGTCGCAAAAGAATTTTTTGAACTCGATTTTAACTACGAATTTTAATACCAAATCGGTCCAAATCACCTCCAATTTTTCCCTAAAGTTTGTATATTAACTCATATATTTTGAATGAATTTTAGCAATACCCAACGATAAAAGTCCCTTTTTGCTTAAAATTTTGAAATCTTGTATATATATATATATATATATATATATATATATATATATATATATATATATATATATATATATATATATATATATATATATTTTTTTTTTTATTTTTTTATTTTTTTTTTTTTGGTATTTCATCACCTTATATGCTACCTCATATGTGAAATTTTCTTTCGCTAATCATGCTTAAAATATATGGAAGGAGAACTTTGCATGTGATTTTGAAGATAAAGAACCTTATTTATTTGGATTTTCAATTTTTATTATATTTCGCTAGTTTTGGTAAGTCTATAAATTGAACTTATTTGGGAGTTTCTTAAGATTCCCCTTATGTGGAGTAAGGCTTGTGCCCTAGACTCCCAAATTTAGGGGGGGCCGTTTTCAAAAAATTATAGGCTCATATAGGTATTTAAAATAATATTTAGTATTTTAATACAAAAATAGAGTTTTTAATATAAAAAAAAGAAAACTTTTTCGATACATTAAATAACATAATAATTTGACTTATTTAAAAATGTGTAGAAGAATATTTTTCATAATGTGTAGTTGTTCATTTTCTATTCCATTCATAAAAAAATTTGCTCTCTTCCTTAATTTGTCTAAGTTTCATATTTTAGAAGATCTTACATATTTTTTGTGTTTCTCTTTGATATTCTTACTCACTTCTTTCACCAAAATTTCATTACTTCAAGATTTCTATAGTTTAAGTATTCTACAATATTATTAAGCTTCCAGTAGTTCTACACTTTTTATATAAAATCAATAATATTTGAAAAAAGATTAAATAAGTTGCCTTTACTGTCAATCGAGCAAGAATTATTAGAGAAAATTGATACAAAAAAATTTATTAATAACTTTATAATTCAAAAAGGTAAATAGATTTTAAATAAAAATATTTTTTTATAACTTTAAAAAATAAATTTAAGTCTTATATTAAACTTTGACTTTATGCACCGTATTTGCTTGAATCGCCCCTCACCATCCCAACGTATCGCACTTCTCTCCCGAGCTAAAAACTCACTAATACTAAAGACAGACCTTAAAAAAAGAAAAGAAAAGAAAAAGAGAGTTCTATTCCTAATCCTTTTTTGTTTTAATTTCTTCGTATTCAAATAGTCAACATTTAAAATGGCCTCAGTTTGTACATTGGTTTATAGAGCAGGCTAAAGGAAAATCCACTCGAGCCTGCACAATTAAAATGGCCTTGACAGAAATGCTCTATGTCATATGGCTGGAAAGAAATGCGGGAATATTTGAAAAGACTTTGTGTGTTTGTGACAAACTTCTTAGATCCATTGCATACACTTGTAACGTTAGGGCACCTCCTAAGGTACGCGTACACCTTCAACATTGCCTTTTGTAATGTTGAAATTTGATAGTATAGGTTAGTCACTTTTGTTTCATTTTGGATACACAGCCGAGTATAAAGTTGCTCTATAATTTTGTATGACAACGGCTTTGATGATTAATATAAAGTTTAATTAACAAAAAAAATAAATAGTCAACATTTATGTAACTAAAATAACGTTCTTTCCCAATTTTGGCCCATAAATTATTATCCTTCTAATAGCCTCCTTAAACCCCAAAATAACTAACATTCACCCCTCTTGTTCCGCCGCGGCCGCCGCCGTAATCTCATTCATACGTGTTTAGGCTATAATCATGTACGCTCCATCACCCCACCACGAAGAAGACGAACACGAAGATGAGGTCTTCATAGATGAAAATGATATCATACAAGAAATAAACGTTGATGAAGAAGGTATAAGACAAAAATCCAATCTTTTCCCCCAAACTCTTATTTTTGTATAGTTAGATTTATGGACAACTACAAAAGAAAATAATGGTTGCAGAGTTAATTGATGCTGATGAAGATGAGGAAGGAGAAGAAGGAGGAGGAGGATTGTTAGGTGAGTTATGTTTGGCTCAATGGAAGTCTTTTGTTTTAAGTTTTTAGCTTTCTATTTGACTTAATCACTTCTAGAAACCTTCCGAGTATATACAGCCAAAATTTCATATATCATGGTTACTCATGTTTCTGCTGTAATTACTTTTACTTGCTCCCTCCATTCCAACAACAACAACAACAACTACACAGTATATTCCCACCAGGTGGGGTCTGGGGAGGTTAATATGTAGACGAGCCTTACCCCTACCCGAAAGGGCAGACCCCTACCCGAAAGGGCAGAGAGGCTGTTTCCAATCGACCCTCGGCGCATAGGCTAAAATGAAAAGCTGCATCAAAACAAAGACAAAATTAAAAACAAAAGCAAGAGAAAACAAAATAATAAAGCATAAGTAATCCCGCAGAAATAACGTAAATAATTATGAAAACAATTAACCCAAATAGCAACTAAAAATAACGTATATTAAGAGATCCAATCTTCGAACGAATATTGAAACAACAACATTTTGATATGACTGTTTAATCCTGAACTGATTACTTGGCAGCAAAAGAAAATCTTCATAAAAAAACATAAAAAAATGTGCAAATAAGGAACAATTACTGAAAACAGCAGAAAACGAACAATTTCATCAAACACATAGTAAATGTGGAAATCAGTAACATTTACTGATATGAATATAAAAATTCTAGCAACAATTATGCAAAACAGCAGAAAACGAACATTTACCAACCAAAATTTAGATTAGCAGTAGAAGAAGTACAATAAAGAAAGAAAATTGCACAAAGATGGATAAACTATCAGCATATGCCAACAAGAGAATTCACAGAGAGAAATTGAGAAATAAAGGGAAAATAAAGAGGTATACAGGTGAATAGACGATGGAGTAGAGACGTAGAGTAAGGCAGATGAAACAATGAAAAGGTTTAAGAAAGACTATTGTAACTTATGGTCTAAACAATTTATAAACATTTGTGTGGTTATAAATCACCTTATAAAGGGTAAAATGTAAATTTTAAAGTTAAATTATTTCTATATATAGAATGGTGATCCACTAAAAAGTAAAGTGTATCACATAAATTGTGACGGGGAGAGGATATCTTGCTGCAAGCTGCAAGCTTTGCAAAATTGAATTATTGCTGTAATTCTGGGTTTGGACTTTGTATTACTTATTTTTCGTGTTGGGTGCATTTTCTTGGGGAGGTGGTGGGGAGTGGGGTGTTCAGTTCAGAACCTCTTTTTATTTATATTAATTAGCATACTAATATGGATGTTTGGAATAATGGTTTCAGATGAAGCTGATGATTCGGTTCATACATTCACGGGCCATACTGGTATTGTACTTCTTTTAGTATTCTTGTAATTTGATATTTGAATAATGAGCAACGCTCATTTGACATTCTTATTTAGTTTAGTCCTGCAGTAGTTGGAAAACTGGAGGTTGCCTGATGTTATGTTGAGTCTCTTTGTGTTTCGGTCAAAAAAAACATGTGTGAGGTATAGCTAGGTTGTTTGGCTGACTAAATTGGGAAACATTGCCTTTTCAGTCGCATAGAATTCTACACTTAGAAGTGATATTGCCTTTGATTGATGGTGCTTCAAATTAAGTGGACATATTTTACTGGGAACTGGAAGTGCATGGTCGAATCTTCAATTAAGCAAAGCTAATTTGAAAGAGGCAAGCTTGAACAAATAATGAGTACTAAAAGAAAGATTGGACGATGAAAGAGACCAGTGGTCATGGTGGAGTATACATACAATTTCCTAAGATATGAAAAAGAAAACCAGTGGTTTTAAAGACACTGATGGATCATGGTGTAGTAGTTGTCATGGAAAGTAGAACCAGATGCCTGTGCTTATTATTGAACAAGTTTTATGAGTAGAATATGAAATTTGCAAAAGGGCTATGTCTTTCTTGGATCGAGATTTTTCCCGGAGGACAAGATTCAACTTTGCCCAAATTAAGATAAAAAACAGGATTTTGTTTATAGCCAACTAAATCTTATTTGGAGTATTCTATAACATGCTTTTGGAAGAGGAGATCCTGCAATGAAAGAGCAAAAATTACTTGATCTAAAGATGTGAAAGAACAGAATATGATATATTCTAGCTAACTGTTCTAGGCTTCTAGCTGTTCATTCTGTTATGGGAATTTAATCTGGAAATATAAACAAGATTTTTGTATCAGATGCTGGTCCTCTTTTTGGTATTTGTATCTGGGAATTTCCCACTCATCAATATAATTTTTTTGGCTTTTCCAAAAATTTACGTCTGCTGCTGATGAACCTGCTTCACTTAAGATGGTTTAACCTCTCTGGCACAATGATTTTAGATATGGAGGTTAAATGTGTTTTATGGATTTTGTAGTAGTTAATAGTTTGATGCGGCCATGAGTTAATTGTTGTTAATGCCTCCTAATTGAGTATAGTGTAATTAGTTTTTACTTTATGTAGCTTACTGTTTTCTTGATAATTTGAATTTTCAATACATTTTCCTCTTTATAGGTGAACTATATACCGTTACCTGCAGCCCAAAAGATGCTAGTTTGGTGGCAACAGGTGGTGGAGATGATAGAGGATTTATGTGGAAGATTGGTAATGGTGATTTTGCTTTTGAGTTGCAAGGTAATTGAGTCTTGACTAAAACCAATAATCCTTTTCTTGTGTTTATCATCTGAATGGTTCATGGTTTAATGTAAGTTGTTTGATTATGGTGCAGGTCACACAGATTCTGTATCGAGTTTGGCTTTTAGTACTGATGGTCAGTTTCTTGCTTCTGGGAGCCTTGATGGGAATATAAGAGTGTGGAACATAATTTCAGGTGGTCTGAATGGCACACTTGAAGGTCCTGCAGGCGGAATAGAGGTGAAACATTTTCTTGTATAACAAACCCTATTTTGTGTAACGATTTGAGATCAATTACGAAATGTGAGGTAGCTCAGTGGATCAGGTGGCATCCGAGAGGACATGTAGTGTTGGCAGGTTCAGAGGATTCTTCCATTTGGATGTGGAACGCTGATAACTGTGCTTTCATGAACACGTTTTTAGGTCATAGTGGTAGTGTAACCTGTGGTGGTTTCACTCATGATGGTACTTCTCTGTTTCTCTGGTAATATTTCCGGTGTTTACCTTATTTTGAGTAGAACTTATGTTTCTTATATATGCTTGCTCAGGTAAATTGATTTGTAGTGGGTCCAATGATGCGACCCTGAGGATATGGGATCCAAAGAGTGCCCAAAGTATCCATGTGGTAAGAGGTGAGATTTTTGCTTTCTAGCTGCTAAATTAGGTGAAAAGTAAAGCTGTTATTCTGCCTCCAACATCCCTCCTCAGACCTACACACCACGAAAAGGGGTAGGAAGCCTACAGCCCTACAGATAGAAGGCTTTCTGTCACTTGCACAAAATGTGTTTCCATATTTCGGGGGATGTGGCTGAGTGCTGGATAAAAATTGTGGATTGAAGCATATGTTAATAAGATATTGCTGAGTTAGCATTTTTCTTCTTTCATTTTCGAGGACCTTGATCCTTGCTTATTGATATCTTGCTTGTTTCTTTCTTTCAATATGCTATATTGAGCTGGCTCTCTGTATTTTGTTTCCAATAAAAGATGTTAGCACTCTTATCAGTGGCGAGATTTGCTGTCATAACGTTGGTCTTTTATTAGAGAAACTACTTCTCTTGATTTAGATCCCACTTTTGGGATTAAACTGGGTTTGTTATTATTGTTGTTGTTATTGTTTGTACTTTTCTAGATTGATAATCTCTCTGTTTCAGTTTAAATGACACACTTTCCTTATTAGTCTGTTTCGAAAAGAATGATACATTTCTATTTATGGAAATAATTTAACTTTAAACTTTTCATTTTACCCACTTTACTCTTAATGAGAAGCTTTTATGGCCACACAAATGTCATGGCCCCACAGAGTTTTTCCCCCTTAAGCTTTTTGACCACATATTTCAAGAGTCCTCTTTTTTTTCCTCTTAAACTTTGTGCCAAGTCAAATTACATCATTTAAATTGAAATGGAGGGAGTATATGATTTGTCAGATCTGGTCTTACTATTATTACTATTAATTTCTGAAAAATGTTTATTTATTGTTGCAAGGTCATCCATATCACACGGAAGGACTGACATGCTTGACGATCAGCTCGGATTCAACTCTTGCTCTCTCAGGCTCAAAGGATGGTTCGGCTCACATTGTCAATATAACTACTGGAAGGGTCAGAATCTTTGATGAATGATAATTTTCGCTTTACATTTTTCACAGTGGATTTTTATGTAATTTGATGCTTCTATTCTTTGGACAGTGTTTGTCTGATCACTGATTAAGATTTTCTATGTCAGGCTGTCACTTCTCTGAGTGCTCATACAGATTCGATAGAATGTGCCAGCTTTTCGGCAAGGTTTTGTCTACATCTGTCATCTCTATCTATCCTTGTATTTTAACCCTTAGAAGGCCTTTTATGTTTTTAACTGCAAGGGGACAGAGGCGACGATTGGAAAATAATTAAAATATCGTGCAACAATCACCAAAATATGTGAACGTGCCTTGACCACTGAACACTTGACTGTCTTATTGTAAAATTAGCCCGAGAGGAACCAAATGTTGGCAGATACTCAGATCTCCTGAGGATGATTTTACTAAAGAGACAGTAGTTATGTGGACATAGTCCAGGATAACATATTAGACTTATTGGTTAAGAACATATTTAAAAAACAGAAAAGGATATAAAAATACCCATCTACTATTGGATATTGTTTAAAGTTACCCTCCGTCATACTATTTGGTCATTTTAATCCCTAAAGTCTTACTATTGATCAGATTTGCCCTCCATTTGACGGAGGGGACACGTGGAGGCCTTCTAAACTTACCACCAGCCCTGAATTAAATTAAACCTGACCCATTACCCATAACCCATTAAAATCTGATGTTCGTCATGGTTTGCTTCTAAAATCTGAATCTCACTAATTCTTATTCTACATTGAGAAATCTGGTGTTTATAAAAATTATTCAAAAAATAGAAAAATCGGCTCTGCTTCATAGTTTGCTTCTAAAATCTGAAATCTCATTTATCTGATGTTTAACTAAAAAATTATCGAAAACTAGAAAAATCGTGTTTGCTTCATCTTTGTTCTTCACGGTTTGCTTATACATCAACAACAACAACACAGTGAATTCCCTTAAGTGGGGTCTTGAGAGGGTAGGGTAGGGTGTACACAACCTTACGCTTACCCTGGGAAGGTAGAGGGGATGTTTCCGGTAGACCCTCGGCTAAAGAGAAAATGAAAAGAAACATTAGCAACAAGTAGTAACAACAAGATATTAAGAAAGCGAAATAAAGATAGCAATTAAATAATCGGTAGTAATAGTAAATAAGAATAAAAAGATACCGCACCAACACTAGTGCTACCGGTTTGAGAAAGAAAAAGGGACACAACTAAGTTGCTTGGACTTAGGTGCGGGCATCCGATACGGGCACGGTTCCGAGTGTCGGATTCGGCAAAATCAATATTTTAAGATTCGGGAGTGCGGATCCATATATGGATACAGGTATCGGGATTTAGCTAAAAAAATCATAATTATAAAAAATAGAGCTATAAAGAGATAAAGAAAGCCATTCAAGGCCTTCCACCAACTCTCCATCTAAATTGCAGCTACTGTCTACTAGAATTCCGAACTCAGAACACGACCCTGTGAATTTTTGGTTTTTCTGAAACGCAAAGCAGCAAAAATGAGACAAAAAGGTATACCTATTCCCATGTCTTAAATTAGTTTTAATTTTAATTTTGAAAAATTAAAATCTCAATTCCCCCCCCCCCCCCACACACACACACAATTTTTTTTCGATGGACTCAAGTCAAAGTATCTGAAGTTAGTTGACTGGATTCGGGATGCATCCCGCTCACGCTCGTGTCTCGTGTCGAGATGGTGCGGCACCAAAAAAGAAGAGTCCGCAACTTAGGGACACGCTCGACTACCTACTAATCGTCTACCCTAATCCTCGACCCTAACAGTCTCCTATCAGGGGTCATGTTCTCGGCAAGCTCCAACCCCGATCTCTTCTCTTGAAACCTAGATTTGGAAGTTTGGTTCGAAAATCCCGTCACTAATTTGGGGTTTAGAACTAGGTCACCATCGAGCTTAAAACTTTGAATTTGGGTTTGCATTTTCGGAGGTCTGTGGTATGTTTGTTCTGATTCTGATAAGCAAATCGTCAAGATCCCTCGAAATCTGGACTTACAAGTGAATTCGTAAAATGCGATTGATGAGTCGAGGCTCTCAGATCTGGAAATTCGTCGAAGTTGTGATGCAGGTCAATTGCGTGTTCAAATTTCTTGTGGGAAATACCTTGTGAAGCTTGGACTGATTTCTGATTTTGTTTGGAGAGGATTCGAATACCATAAGCTACTGGGTCTATTGGAAATACAAATTTGAGGTTTTAAAAAAAAATGAAGAACGATTGGAACTGAATATTGAAGAACTCAGCTGAGTTTTAAAAAAGTATTTGCTTCTAATTTTTTACTGGGTTATGAATAATGGGTAATGGGTTGGGTTTAATTTTTATTCAGGATTAGGGGTTAAAAAGGCTTAAAAAGCCTCCGCATGTCCCCTCTGTTAAATAGAGGGCAAATCTGATCAAATAGTATGATGGTAGGGACTTAAATAGCCAAATATTTTAATTGAGGGTAACTTAACAGTATCCAATAGTAGAAGGGTATTTTTAACCCTTTTCCTTAAAAAGAATACTTCGATGCACCTTCAGTATCAACTGTCTCTAAGCAGTTATCTATTAATTTACCCGAGGATCTTTTTGGTCATGAAATTGAATTTGCTGTGCTGCATTCAGATGTTGTGGAGTTCTCATGGATCTCTAATTGTCTTTTAAGTAACAGATTATGGTTTCAAATGGGAACACCCTGCTAAGACGGCTTCTTGTCCTTAAGAAGGTTCAAAAGTGTATATTGTCATTGCTGAAAACTGGAAGACTGTTGATGCCAGGTCTTGCCTTTCTCCGGAATGAGAGGCTTAATTGTAGAACTTTGGTGACCTCAAAGTTTTAATGAGTTAATCCAGTACAGGAAACAAATGCGGACTGCAGTGATGCAAATTGGTTATGGCCATGCCCCCAAAGTTCCAACATTTAGACATGAGTTGGACCTAAGAAAGCATCGAGCTTCCCAGGATAAGAAAGTCATGGTGGAATAATGTAGCATCAATTTTTAGTTATTTGTTTGTTGGATTAACGAGTCGAAGCTTGTTTCCATATATATTTTACTATGACCGTGTTTCTTCGAAATTCAATGTGTGACTTAAGATTGCTTTGAGATACAACAACAACAACTACCCAGTATAGTCCCACCAGGTGGGGTCTGGGGAGGGTAATATGTAGACGAGCCTTACCCCTACCCGAAAGGGCAGAGAGGCTGTTTCCAATCGACCCTCGGCTTAGTGGAGAAAAAGTGAAACAGAAATAAAAACAAAAGAAAAAACAATAGAGCATTAGTAACACCAGCAGAAATAGCGTAAATAATTCTCTAAACATAAGAAACATAAATAAAATAGCATGCAATAATATGATTAAGTAACTACCATAACTAACAGCCATAAGGGAGACATAAGCCAAAACACAAATCATCTATGGATAGCCCTCCAAGCCTCACCCAACCCCGGGTGAGGAGTACGAAAAACTCTAGGAGCCCCTATCCTACAACCCTGATACTAGACCTCCAGACTTTCCTATCAAGGGTCATGTCCTCGGAAACCCGCATACTAGCCATGTCATGCCTAATCACCTCTTTCCAAAACTTCTTAGGCCTCCCTCTGCCTCGCCGAACGCCAACAATCTCCAGCCGCTCACAACTCCTCACCGGGGCATCGGGACTTCTCCTCCGCACATGCCCGAACCACCTCAGCCTCGCTTCTCGCATCTTCTCATCCATCGGGGCCACCCCCACCTTCTCTCGAATAACTTCATTCTTAATCTTATCTCCGCCAACAATTGCTTTGAGATAAGCTTTTATATTAACGCCAGAGAACTATTCATCTTTAGCCTATTACAAGCATAGCTTTTGTTAGGAAGTCTTTCCGTATGATAGGTTGAAGATTGGATCTGTACTTCTGTAGCCTTTGCATAGAAATGTTCCTTCGTAACGGAGAAAAGGATGTGGACAAGGGTGTACCTCTTAATGAATGAGTTTGGGATAAAATATAGGATGTAGGGATTTAAATCTATTTTGACTGATGTGGCTATTCTCACTCTTTGGATTTTTGTAGTAATTCCTTGGTTGATTGTCATATGCCTTTAATGTTCCTTTCTCTAATACTTATTTTTGGTTTGTTAAATTAATAATTGGCGTTTTAAACGATTTTATCATCTGAAATGACTTTCAGCGCTCCATGGGCTGCAACTGGAGGCATGGATAATAAGCTTATTATTTGGGACTTGCAACAATCCTTACCTCGCTCCACATGTGAACATGAGGTTTGAACTTCCTTTTGCTCACTGTATATATCTGTATATCTACATGCAGTTGAATGTTCATTTGCTTCTGTAAATACTCGATGCTATTTCAAGAAAGTTTTCTAGTAAAACCCAGTTTTCTCATTGCCTTGCTATTTGCTGACAATACATTGTTTAGGGGGGCGTGACATGCTTGTTGTGGCTGGGCCAACATAGATATGTGGCAACAGGTTGTGTTGATGGGAAAGTGCGGATATGGGATAGCCGTTCTGGAGAATGTGTGAGAACCTTTAGCGGACACGCTGATGCAATTCAGTCTCTAGCTGCATCATCCAATGGGGAGTACCTCGTTTCTGTCTCTATCGATGGAACAGCACGGGTATTTGAGATAGCAGAGTTCAACTAAGAAGAGGCCCCTATCTTTGTGTGATTTAAGAGTTGCTAATAGTTACGCCGAGGTTTAAGTGCTACATAGAGTCATTGTATTGTTCTTGTTTTCGGATTGACATCATTTGATAGTGTCTTGGCAACATTGATATTACACATATCGACCACATTTCCTTATTGTTTGTTCATTGATAGTGCAACATAAGTCCATGCAACTTCAATATGTATGTATGCCGATTGCCTGGAAGGGTGTGACTTAGTGGTTGACGAGGTGAGTGAAAATCATGAGATTATGATTTACACCCAACATAGACAAAATGAATGTCACGTAATTTCTTCATATTTGCTTAACCTTTGATGGAAGAGTTATTTGATTCTTGTGTTGTGTTGGTGGGAGACACGTGCCGAAAATGCTCTAGGTGCTGCAACTTGACAAAGCCAGCAATGCTATAAAAAGGATAAGTGTGTATTAGTGTGTGTCAAACGAGGGTTTTGAATAATTTTTAAAAACTTCAGGTTTTATTATAAAGTAAGAATAAACCTTTTAAATTACTTTCTCAAGACGAAAAATAAGGGAAACCTTCACGCTAACTAGATAAGAAGCCAGCTGAATTCTGGTGTCAATTATTTTGCAAGAATTACATGGTGAGATCTTCTTTCACAACTGATCACAACCAAACAGGTTGATCAAAACAAATTAGTCCAATTTATCAGCCAGTTATAATTTGAACAGAAAATGATACTGTATAGCTCCTTTGAAAATAGTAGCCAAAAAAAAAATATTTATTGTATATATAAATATTTATATATGTTTTATACAAAATATTACACTTTTGCCGCTACCGATATAAATAATTTTGGCCACGTACTAAAAGTAATCTTTGCTCTAATTTGAACCCAGATATACAGACAGGAAGATAATGAAAAGAGAAGGGGGAAACTTTGTACTAAAAAAGATGCCTCGAGATTTCTAGTATACTCATATAGTGCTCAACTAGATTAGGTTTGTATTAAATATTAATACACCATAAGTAAATTGAATCCTCGATTTCCACAAGGTATTACCTACTAAACATATCATAAGGGCTGCTCTTTAATCTTTCTTTTTTGATAATTAAAAAATTATTCAAGGTCAGCTCGCATACGATTCGAAACTCGATGAATAATGGGTTTGCTTCTGTACTTTTCTTCACTTAAATATTAAAGTATTTTTTGTGGGCATAATTCGAATTCGTTACGTATGTCTAACCTACACATCATACACTGCATTTCTACTACTTGACGAAAGCTAGGAGCTAGGAGCCCAGGACTACTTTTAAACGGAGATTCATCATATATCGATTCATCACAAAGGATCAACAAACTTTTTGGTATGACTAAGCATAGATGCAACTTAATAAACAAAACACTGGAACCTTTTAAGTAATTTTCTCAAAAAATTTTCTATTACATATTTCTTTTTTTTTTCTGCCTAATTTCTTTAATGAATATTTCACTTAAAAATCTGCCAGTATATTAAACAATTGTTATTATAGTTTTAAGTGCAATAAGTAATATTTGAGTCGCTCTCTCACTTTCAACTTGGCATAGTGGACTCTAGCAATGGTTCTCTCTTTTTATTTATATATATATATATATATATATATATTTATATATATATATATATATATATATATATATATATATATATATATATATATATATATATATATATATATGATAACGCCCAACTATATCTTATAAAAAGGATTAAACGATCGTTGTAAATATAAGCCGGCTTATAAGTCTGGAGTCGAATCCCACAGAGAATTAAAGTTTAGCTACAACTGTTCACTATCACCAAGAAGACAAGCTTGAAAAAATCATAACTTATAGATATTAAGATTCTTGTGTTTAACTAATTAACTAACAAATTAAAATAGTAAATTAACAACTAAAGATACTAAGGGTTGGAGACAAGAATAAGGAGGTCTAGACTTATGATTTCCCATATTATCGGAATCCTTTCCGCTACGTTTTCTATAATTTGCCTAAGTCTTTTCTATCAATCATGAGCGCTCTGAATGTCGTAACTATCTCCTGAGTAACTACCACAATTTACTAGACATATTCTCCTGAATTACGTTAGCTGGCATTAAGTACGGCTTACTCGGGTCACACCAAGGTTTCGTTATTCCTAATCCCACCTTTAAACCTTCCGTATTGATCCTTTATATACGTTAAGAGTGATGTTGCTTAACAACTACCTAAATATACACTCTCTCCCGAGTAATACACACTAAATAGGCACAGTCGATTGAGAGCTCTTCAACCAACCACATTTAATAACGTAGTTGAACAAATAGAGATAGTACTACAACAAATCTATATTAACGTAACAGGAAATCATCTTCCAATACGTTCCATCAAAACGCTAGATAACAAATTAACTATTCATCATAGTAAGCATAACTATAATACTAGAATTCATAACCAATTATGGAAATAGGAAAAAGAAAGTGAAAAACTCGTGGAAAAACTCTCTGCCTTGCTCCTAGTATATTCTTGCCTCCTTAGGTCGAATCCACTGTCTCCTTAGCCTCCTTAGGTCTACATTATGTCAAAAGTCCTCAAAATATCAATTTTCCATGTATATATACCAAGTAGGACCCGACCCAAACACATATACCTTCTCCTACGCGAAAGGGACACTCTTCCGTTACGTGTATTTTACTAGATAATGCGCAATATGCCTAGTCGATTCATCGTTCATTCTTAACTATCATCTGTTGAACCCCGAACATGATCCCGGCTTAATTTCTTGGGCTTTTACTCAGACTTCAAAGCTTCAAATCACTTGAATTCATTCCATAAGATCAATATAGCTCGGAATCACTCCTACAAGGCATAAACACACAATTAGTGCAAAACACAAGCGATTAAAGCTCAAGCTCAATTAAAGTGCAGTAAATTAGAGTGTAATAACTGACTAAAATACATAATTGCAGCCTATCATCAACACCCCACACTTAAACCATTGCTCATCTTCGAGCAATCAAACTACACTGTATATAGACACGACCTTTTAAATAATTCTCCTAACTCATCACGCCAAGAATATTTAAAATAGACTAATCACAAAACCTTAACATCTTCTACTCAAGATTTGACTCAAAAGTACCACACATTATTCACAATTCACCCGCTTACTCTAATATAGCGATCACTGATATTACCTTTCCTTCATGAATCAAGTGCCCTCACACAACAAAATAGAGTAGTTCCACACAATAAAATTTAAGAACACTTAGAAACTCAAGATAGAAAGAATTCACTCACTCTCAGAATTAACATTCATATGCCACAAAAGATGCACCATAGGATTGCCCGTAGTGTACTAGTCTACTAATCAAGCTCATTCAGTCTAGGATCAAGTAGGTCTTTATTTGGTTGTAATGTATGCTGCGGGACGGGTAGGATGCATTTAAATATAAGAGTGAATACACCTCCCTAAGCATTTTAATACATATACTTTAACATTTAAAACCCCACACTTATGACAAACCATGACTCCACCTACGCATCAATATAAATCAACTCCCAAATTATGTAAGCACAATTACATCAAGAGCCATCATTATCAAAGAATATTTTTCACAGCAATACAACTATTTTTTTCTTTCTTTTCTTTTTCTTTTCCAATTCACGTGGCTATTGATTATTCAAAATCGTGCACCTTTCTCCTTATTTAATTAGGTTCATTTAAAAGTCGAACCAACCACCCCACACTTTAATTTTTACAAAGTTCATAAAAATTCAAGTACTCATGAGAGGTTAAAAGGTTCAAATAGATGGTTAATTCAGAAAAATGGGTAAGGCTTGTAAGGTGGTTTCCAAAGGAATACAATTATAAGCTCAAAGGGGTTAAATACGATACATAATAATTAGGGGGTAAAACATATATATGGCTCAACAACAAAATGTCTATATCACTTTCAAGACTGACAAAACTACTATTTCACTTTGCAAACACACGAGGCAAGTCCTAGACATCAAATGCTATGCACAGGATACAACAAATCTCACACGCACATGGAACATGACTTGCTCAAGATTGGATCATCAAGACACTCTAATCAAAGCAGTTAAATAAAGTTAAGAACATACAATTTAAGGTACTTCTAGAAGAGTAGAAAATTGAGCTTAAGCGTCACAACCAAAGTACTCAATATTCTCAATGTATAACAAAGTCAAGAGATATTGCTTCAATTCAAAACACAACACAATGACTCATATTCCATAAAATAAAACTAGCTACACCCGATTCAAACAAAACCATTGGAAAAGAACCACAACAAAGAAAAACCAAAGAGGAATTATTACGCTACCTACAAAAAAATATTGTTGTCCTTTTTTTCTTTAGACTTAAATCACCCAAGAAAATTGTCTAATAGATCTATCATCAGGAAAAGTCCAATCTTTTAAAAAAAATATTATTCAATTAAAAGTAACACAACTAAAGTAGCATAAAAAATCACCCAAACAATCTTCACAACCCACACTTAAAATTGTGCATTGTTCCCAATGCACATCATACCTATAAGAGGATAAAAGAAACTCCTTAGTAGGCCAAGGCCGATACACTGGCAGCTCATGGGGTACCCAAACTTCTTCTAGGCTTGGTCCTTCGTGTGAGTACCTCACACTTAGTTCCAACCATCTAGTTTGTTGTTGCATCCCTCCAATAACTTTCCTTTCCATGCTCCTAGAAAATAAAAAATTGACACTACAAAAATAATGCAATTAAAAATAATAATAATAAATAAAAGAAAACAATAAAGCTGGGTTGCCTCCCAAGGCTTGATTTAACGTCACGACACGATGTGAATTACTTTCTGCCTCTACCTTGAGCTTATGAATTGAATCCCAAGTTTTGCTTCAAGCTTATGATTATGCTCTTGGGACGATACAAATTCTTGCTAGCCAAAAATTAGATAGAGTCTTATGCACTTTTTGTCTCTCGACCGAGGAGTGTCACCTTGCCTGGACGACCTTGAAAATTTTAAAATATAAGGCTCATCTACCTCTTTCTTGCACTCCTTTTTATGCTTGTAAAGATCCATTCCCATTTCATCGTCTGAACATAATGTATATAAGTGTTTGGAATAAGGTCCAACGCGCTCTAATACATGAGCTTCAAGATTTTCAACCTCCCCAACACCAATAACACTAGAGTCAACTAAATGTATATCATCAACGTCCCTGGTTGACTCTAGTATTACTTCTTTAACATCGACATCCTCAATTTTTAGTTGGTTAGGTTGTTGGTGTTCTACTCTGACCTCCTCCATTATAACCTCAATTTCGGTATCTAATTCTCACTTTTCTTGGCTACTATTCACAATATTGGCTTGTTGAGCGTTAAATGCTTCAACTAGTTGAATCACTTGTGCCTCCAAGTTGCGAATAGTTGTATCTTGCCTTTGTACCTATAATTAACTTTATCTCATCACATTGTTCCACAAGACAGTTTAGGATATCCTCGATTATTTTCAGGTCATCATCCCTGGGTTCTTTGTTCCTATTAACTTCACAAGAAAAAGAAGATCCATCAAAGAAAGGCATTGGGAGAATATAAGAATTATGAGCACAACCATGAAATTGACCATCTTGACCACCACACATATCACACACATTCTACCCATAATATTGAGTTGGTGCATATAATTCGCTCTCGGGAATATTTTGATAATTTTTCCATGGTTGGTTTCCTCCAAAATATGTATAAGGAGGATCAAAAGTAGAATTACCAACATCAAAACTCTCATTATTCCATGATGACATATTTCTCAAGTTTAAAAAAATAGAAAAATCAAATACAAGAAAACAAAATAAAAGTTCAAACTTGCAACCTAGAAATATGTACACCTACACCGTTAGTTCTCCGGCAAAGACGCCAAAATTTGATCACGCCCTACTACTTCTTATGAAAAGGACTAAACAAACGTTGCAAATATAAGTCGGTTTATAAGTCCGGAGTAGAATCTCACACAGAACTAAGGCTTAGCTATAGCTGTTCACAATTACCAAGAAGATAAGCTTGAACAATTCCTAACTTATAGAT
This sequence comes from Nicotiana benthamiana, assembly GCA_034376525.1. Taxonomy (NCBI): domain Eukaryota; kingdom Viridiplantae; phylum Streptophyta; class Magnoliopsida; order Solanales; family Solanaceae; genus Nicotiana; species Nicotiana benthamiana. The sequence continues at coordinate 123,903,719 of CM067335.1, read as the reverse complement.
ATTAATATTCTTGTGTTTAACTAATATACTAACAAATTAAAATAGTAAATTAATAACTAAAGATACTAAGGGTTAGAGACAAGATTAAGGAGGTCTAGAATTATGACTTCCCTATTATCAGAATCTTTTCCGCTATATTTTCTATAAATTTGCCTAAGTCTTCTCTACCGATCATGAGAGATATGAGAGTCGTAATTCTCTCTCAAGTAACTACCATAATTTACTTGACATATTCTCCCGAATTATGCTAGCTCGCATTAAGTACGACTTACTCGGATCGCACCAAGGTTTCGTTATTCCTAATCCCACCTATAAACCCTCTGTATTGATCCTTCATATACGTTAGGAGTGATATTATTCAACAACTACCTAAATATTCACTCTCTCCCGAGTAATACACACTAAATAGGCACAATTGATTGAGAGCTCTTCAACCAACCACATTATTAACGTAGTTGAAAAAATAGAAAAAATACTACAACAAATCTATATTAACGTAACAGGAAAATCATCTTCCAATAGGTTCCATCTAAACCCTAGATAATAAATTAGGTATTCATAATAGTAAGCATAACTATAATACTAGAATTCGTAACAAATAATGGAAATAGGAAGAAGGAAGTGAAAAACTAGAATTCTTCGCCTTGCTCCTAGTGTACTCTTGCCTTCTTAGGTCGAATTTCCCGTCTCCTTAACCTCCTTAGGTCTAAATTATATCAAAAGTCCTCAAAATACCGTTTTCCATGTATATATACTATCACACCTCCTTTTTCTACCCCTGAAAGGGGTATAAGGGAGTTTTTTACAATTTAAGTGACAATCGAAACGAGATTATTTATATTAAATCAGAGTCTCCACTTGGGATAATTTATGGTCTCCCAATTCACCTGCTTTAAATCCCGAATCGAGGAAGGATTGACTCTATTTATGGTCTGCGAATATAAAAATCCGGGTAAGGAATTCTTTTAATCGGGAGAAGGTGTTAGGCATTCTCGGGTTTCGTAGTTTTAGCATGGTCGCTTAACTATTAATATAAGACTAATTGTCTACTAATTACACATTTTAAACCTACGTGTATTTTTAACTTTCTAACCACTTTTAATATTTTTTAGTAAAATGCAGGGTTATTTAAAACATGTCGTATGCCACGCTACATGAAATGCACTAGCGATTCACGACACGCTTATTTTATTTAACATTATTAGAAATTGAAGTGGGGTTATATGAAATTCACAATTGTATTTATAACATGTTTACGTGAGTCTGCTGAAAACAGCTTCCCTACCCTTTTTGGGGTATGTTGTCGTTGTCGTTGTTGTGACATAAGGAATTCCTAGGAGTAATTCTGGTTTAGCCCAAAAGTATGCAAAAATCCAGCCAGTATAGGTGCTTCATACAAGATAACATCCGGAATCAGAAGTCTCGGACGTTACATGATATTCTTTCATAACAATAGATAGCAACATTTAAGGTTTGGCAGTCTATTTCATATTTGAAGCAACTATCCATATCTTGGCGTCAAATCAATATATGCGGCGTGTAGCCCGATCCATTTATCGTCGACGCCACTCACTAGGGGTGTGCAGCCTCCGGGAGGGGCCCCTTACAGCCCAAGCGCAATATCAAGCCATATCTTGGCGTCAAATCAATATCTCATTGTTGCCTCACAATACAGGCCCTCGGCCTTACTCAGCCAAAATCACATAAGCCAGTAGGGCAACAGTAAAATATGATGCTCAACCCAAATATTAAATATCATTTAAAGTGTTAAAGCAAAACAAACTTGGCTGAGTCTAAAAAAAGTGGAAAATACATGACTGAGTTCAGGTATAAAATCAAAATAGTGAGCAAATATCAATAACAATCCCCGAAGGATTCAAATAGATGGCACGAAGCCCAAATATCGAAATCAACCCAAATTATGATGATAACAAGTAAATTTCAGTCAAATATACAGTAGATTCATCAACCGGGACAAAGTCGCAATCCCCAATGGTGCTATACTCTATGCTCGCTATTCGGAATGCAAGTCACCTTAATATAGCACTACGATGTGCAAATACAGGGTTTCAAACCCTCAGAATATCATTTACAATCATTACTCACCTTGAACTGGCGAATACTCTAGCTCGTGACGCCTTTGCCCTCAAAATAAGCTCCAAAATCAGAGCGGATACATAACAATAAGCTAAGGGAACAAAGCCCAAACGAAAACAATCAATAATAGACACAAATCCCGAAATTACCAAAACCCGAGCCCTAGTCTCACTTCTCAAAACTCAGAATTTTCACCTCAATAGATTACTTATATCCTCACGAGTCCATACATATCAAAAATACTAAAATCGGAGTCCAAATGACCCCTCAAATCCCCATTTAAAGGCCTCTTAAACTCAAGTCCTAATCCTCCATTTTTGCCCTTTAATTCCTTCAATTACAACCCTAAATTCATGAAATACAACCATAGAATGGAGTTTTAGGTTGAAATTTCCTTACATTAACGAAGTCTCTTGATTTATCTCTTCAGAATTGCCCCAGAAGCTCCAAGGTCAAAGGCAACAATGGTGAAATAACCCAAAAATCGCGAAATAAAACAACATATATGGTCTGCCAGACATTATCGCATATGCGACTCACCAACCGCTTCCGAGGTACCACTTTTATGGTTGTTACTCTGCTTCTACGAAAATTACTAAAGCTGGCCATATCCGCATCTGCGATCACTCTTTTGCATTTGTGGTTTCTCAGCTGCGGCCCCGCACAACCGCATTTGCGGTCCCTGACATTCCACACGAATCCGCTTCTGCGGCTAAACTCTCGTATCTGCGGCATCGCAAATGCGGTCACACTACCACTTCTGCATCTTTGCACATCTTCCCCTATTTCTCTTCTGCGCTAAAACGCCTGCTTCTGCTGTGCCGCATCTACGGTCCCTAACCGAAGATGTGAAAATGCCAGAAGCCGCAATATTAGCTGCTGCAACAAAATTCCAATCTCTCCGAAATCACCCTGAGGCCCTCGGTGTAAGACCTCGTTTAACCTCGTTTGGAAATCATTGATATATTTGATATGTGTGCTTTGGTTGTATTAGCATGATTTCCAGGTATAGGTTTTGATGAATGACAAACAATGAAGTCAATTGTCAAACAACGATATTGTATGACAAACGATGAAGATGCATTAGCAAACAATCGAGATGGTTGACGAATCAATGATGATGAATCAAACAATCAAGATTGGATGCCAAGAAGCATATTGATGAAGGGATTATTAGACAAGCCAAGACGAGCTCAAAAGTTCAAGACCGAAGACCCAAGGCGTAGGTCGTTAGGTAGAACCAATGTAAGAGCAACATTTAAGTTATCTCGTCTTTTGGCTCAACATAGGTCATCATTAATATGCATAAAATCATTTTAATAATACATATATATCATAAACATTTTTAATATACTTCAAACAAAATAATTTTAACGTTTTCATTTTAACCAAAATGGTTTTTGAACTAAGTTTTCGATTCTGGTATATTCCAGCTTTGATTCTGGTATATTCTCGTATATTCCAGCTTAGCTGGAAATTCCAGAGAAGTGGGATAATCGATTATCAAGTTTCAATAGTCGATTATTCTCATGTCCGTTGCCTTTCAACGTCTAGTTTTTTGACCGTTTTAATAAGATAAACGATTATGTAAATGTAATAATCGATTATTCTGTCAGAATTGAGTATTATTGTTTAAATATTGAGCAACGGGCATATCACCTCTAAACTCTATAAATAGAGGTCATTTGAACTCATTTGGAAGTAACAACATCTCTCAATTATCTATAAACATCTTGATATTATTTGTGCATCATTTTAGAGCTTTTGTTGAGCCATTTGAGAGACAACTTTGTGTTGTTCATAGAGCTTATATTGTATCTCTTTATCTACTCTTCTTAGAGAGTTCTTGTTGTAAAAGAGAAAGGTTCTTGAGAAGACCATACATTCTCATTGAGCGTTGGGTTTGCTAAGTACCTTCAATCTTAGTGTGTGAAGTCTTGAGGTGCGGTATCCACGAGCAAGGTGAAGTCTTGAGGTGAGGTATCCTCGAGCAAGTTGAAGTCTTGTAGAGCGTACATCTACGAGCAAGTGTAACGGTTTGTTAGGCACCAGTAAGCTTAACGGAGTTAGTGTAAACTCGAGAGAGTCTCTCGGGAGACTGGACTAACCACACGTTGTGGTGAACCAGTATAAATTCGGTGTGTCCTCTCCTTACTCTTTTAATTACTGCACTTACTTTACTCCTGCAATTTTAATTTCACAAAATTTATCGACATTCTCGTGCCTCACTATTCACCCCCCCCCCTCTAGTGACGGGCATAAATCCTAACAGTTGGTATCAGAGCCTAACTCTCTGAAAGCCTTAACCAGTTGAGAGAACGATATATATTTTTTTGTTGAGAATGTTGAACGCAGGTATGATGAGCGAAGGACACTCTACCATTAGGCCTCCACTATTTGATGGAACCAATTATACATATTGGAAAGAGAGGATGAGAATATTCATCCAATCAAATAACTTTCGATTATGGCACATCATCAAGAACGGTGAACAAATGCCGACAAAGAAAGTTGGGGAAATCATAGTTCCAAAAGAGGAAGATGAATATAATGCCGAAGACATCAAGAAGGTTGAAAATAACGCAAAGGCCATCAATATGTTGTATTGTGCCGTGAATCCGGATGACTATCGGAAGATCTCTTGCTGCACAACCGCCAAAGAGATGTGGGATAAGCTTGAAATCACTTATGAAGGTACGCCTCAAGTCCGAGAAGCTAGAGTTGATTTTCTAACACATGAATATGAACTCTTTAGAATGAAGGAGCCTGAAAGCATCGATGATATGTTTGATAGATTCTCAATGATCATCAACGATCTCCATGCTCTTGGGAAAGTATATTCGAACAAAGATCTTGTTCGAAAAATCCTGCGGAGTCTCACTCCCGAATGGCGTTCCAAAGCCAATGCCATCCAAGAGTCGATAGGAATCACGGACGTCACAATTGATGGACTAAGAGGTAACCTCAAAACGTATGAAAGCACAATTCTTATACCATCATTTGGAGATGAGAAAAGTCAAGGTACTGCCTTCAAAGCCTCATCTTCTAAAAGAGTAGAAGTAAGTGATTCGGAAAGCGATGATGATACTATTTCCAATGATTTAATTGAAAAGTTTTATAAGTTTATGAAAAAGGAAATGAAGAAGGAAGAACCAAGTCATTCATGCCATAATTGTGGAAAACTTGGCCACACCAAGTCACATTGTCCAAAACCCAAGGAAAAGAAGAAGAAGAAACACCAAAGGCGCGTGACATGGGATTCGGACAGCTCGGGTGATGAAACTGCCGCCTTATGCCTCATGGCCAACGAGGAAGAAGAGGTAAGTACTTCTAACTCTTACTCTTTTGAAGAATTACAAGAAGCTTTTCAAGAATTATATGATGAATTGAAAAAGTCTTCAAAAATCTCCAAAGAGGCGAAGGCTAAAATTAAAATTTTAGAAGAGGAAAATAAATTTTTGGAAAATGACAATGTTGATCTTAAGAATAAAATTAAGGAGATGAATGAAACTTCTTCAACTGATCAAAGCTTTAAGTGTTCTTCTTGTGATTCTTTGAAAATAGAGAACATAGAACTTAGGAACGCACTAGAAAAACGTAGTGTAGAAGAACCTAAAACAGTTGAAGAAATTAAGAAGAAAAAGCCCAGGAAATATAAAAGGCCTAAAAAGAATAAGAATCATGATAGAAATGATGTTGAACAACCTAGAAATAATTCTAGGAATCTTGTTAATGAGTCTAGAATTAATCATTTTAGACCACCTAGAAATGACTCTAGGAATTTCAACACTTCTAGGAATAACGACTAGATCACCTAGAACGTTTTTGGCTCAACCAAGACATATGCACAACCCGAATGTTATATGTCATTATTGCAACCAGGTAGGACACATAGCACCCGTATGTTTTGCAAAACATAGGGATTTATCTTTTAGCTATGATTATTATTTGCCTAACCCCCAAGGACCCAAAAGTGTTTGGGTACCTAAAACCTATTTTTAGGTACGTTTGCAGGTGCGCTTGAAGACTACAATATCGTAGTAGATGCACCAAGCACGAAACTTTATTGCATCGAGGGGGAATTTCAGTTAGTTATCATATTTTTGTTAAAAACGTAATAGTTGATATGTGTTAACGATCGATATGTCTTTGTTAACAATTGGTATCAATTATTTTTGTTGATTCATGTTTTGATAACTTTTATTTTGAATAACAATTGGTATCAATTATTTTTGTTAAAAATAATGATTGATTCATGTTTTGATGAATATTATTTTTGGTTTGAATAACAGTTGGTATATTCTTGAAAAATAAATGATTCATGTTTTTAATACAACTATTGGTTTGTTAAAAATTAACAGTTGATATGTTTTTAAGTAATATGATTTGCTAAAAATAACCTTTAATATGGTTGTTATGTTTTTACTAACATTTGGTATCATTTTATGTTGGTATGATTTTTAATTATTTGAAAATCGTCATCATGTATATTCCTCATTGTATTTCTTATTTTATTTTTGACACTAACAGTTGGTATGCCCAGAAGGGGAAGTGTCAAAAGGGGGAAGTAGGCTTTGTATAATCTTTTTGCTAATGCCAAAAGGGCGAAGAGCTTAGGCGATATACATCTAATAAGGGGAAATGTCTCTACCTTTTAGTATGCCTTATTTGAGGGGGAATACTCAATTAAGGGGGAATATTTTGCATGACTTATATGTTGAGATATAGCATGTCTTTAGGGGGAATCCGATATGCATATCTCCTATTGTTTGTCATTATCAAAAAGGGGGAAATTGTAAGACCTCGTTTAACCTCGTTTGGAAATCATTGATATATTTGATATGTGTGCTTTGGTTGTATTAGCATGATTTCCAGGTACAGGTTTTGATGAATGACAAACAATGAAGTCAATTGTCAAACAACGATATTGTATGACAAACGATGAAGATGCATTAGCAAACAATCGAGATGGTTAACGAATCAATGATGACGAATCAAACAATCAAGATTGGATGCCAAGAAGCATATTGATGAAGGGATTGCTTAGACAAGCCAATACGAGCTCAAAAGTTCAAGACCGAAGACCCAAGGCGTAGGTCGTTAGGTAGAACCAATGTAAGAGCAACATTTAAGTTATCTCGTCTTTTGGCTCAACATAGGTCATCATTAATATGCATAAAATCATTTTATTAAATCATATATATCATAAACATTTTTAATATACTTCAAACAAAATGATTTTAACGTTTTCATTTTAACCAAAATGGTTTTTGAAGTAAGTTTTCGATTCTGGTATATTCCAGCTTTGATTCTGGTATATTCTGGTATATTCCAGCTTTGCTGGAAATTCCAGAGAAGTAGGATAATCGATTATCAAGTTTCAATAGTCGATTATTCTCATGTCCGTTGCCTTCCAACGACTAGTTTTTTGACCGTTTTAATAAGATAATCGATTATGTAAATGTAATAATCGATTATTCTGTCAGAATTGAGTATTATTGTTTAAATATTGAGCAACGGACATATCACCTCTAAACTCTATAAATAGAGGTCATTTGAACTCATTTGGAAGTAACAACATCTCTCAATTATCTATAAACATCTTGATATTATTTGTGCATCATTTAGAGCTTTTGTTGAGCCATTTGAGAGACAACTTTGTGTTGTTCATAGAGCTTATACTGTATCTCTTTATCTACTCTTCTTAGAGAGTTCTTGTTGTAAAAGAGAAAGGTTCTTGAGAAGACCATACCTTCTCATTGAGCGTTGGGTTTGCTAAGTACCTTCAATATTAGTGTGTGAAGTCTTGAGGTGCGGTATCCACGAGCAAGGTGAAGTCTTGAGGTGAGGTATCCTCGAGCAAGTTGAAGTCTTGTAGAGCGTACATCTACGAGCAAGTGTAACGGTTTGTTAGACACCCGTAAGCTTAACGGAGTTAGTGTAAACTTGAGAGAGTCTCTCGGGAGACTGGACTAACCACACGTTGTGGTGAACCAGTATAAATTCGGTATGTCCTCTCCTTAGTCTTTTAATTACTGCACTTACTTTACTCCTGCAATTTTAATTCCGCAAAATTTATCGACATTCTCGTGCCTCACTTTTCACCCCCCCCCCCCCCGGTGACGGGCATAAATCCTAACACTCGGGACCTCAATGAAAAGCACAAACATATTCTAATACCTTATTCAAAGTTGTACCAACCTTCAAATCATCTCAAACAACACCAATTACTCCAAAACACATTGGATTCAAGCTTAAGTTTTTAAAGTCTTCGAAATACACTTTCGATAAAAAACTCGACCAAATGACGTTCGAATGACCTGAAATTTTGTACACATGTCATAAATGACATAACAAAGCTACAAAAACTCTAGAAATTCCATTCCGACCCTTGGATCAAAATCTCACCTATCAACCGGATTTGCCAAAATACTAGCTTCGCCAATTCAAGCCTAATTTTAGACCGGTCCTCCAAAACCAATTCTGATCATGCTCCTAAGTCATAAATCACCCAAAGAAGCTAACCAAATAATAAAAAATCTGATCCGAGCTCATATGCAAATCACTCAAATCTTGGTCAAACCTTTCAAATTCAAAGCTTCCAACTGGGACTGTTCTTTCAAATTCATTTCGATTTTCTTGAAAACCAAAATTGACGATCTACATCAGTCATAATATTACATGAGGTTAGTCATGCCCGAGAACTAGCAATCAAAGTGCAAAAGCTCAAAACAACCGGTCGGGTCATTTCAATTGGTAACAAGAGTCGAACAGGAACGCGAATCGTGTTGAACTCGAACGGCAAATACAACTCCAACCTTAAGTAAACCCCATTTATTTATCCGAAAAAGTCCTCTGTTCTGTTCTTATTCGGTTATTCCCCTATATTTCGTGTATATGTATATGTGTATGGAGTTGAAGGGTGGATAAGATGGCAACGGGTGTGGATGTTTTTGGTGGTTATATGTGGGTGAGCAGTGGCGCTAGGTTACGGGGGTGGTCGCTTGGTGGCGTGAGGATGGAGAAGAAGACTGGTGAGGGGAGGGTTTTTGTTTGTGCCTTAGCACTGAAGGAGATCCAAGGCAGGGGCCCGTTTGGTGTTCTCTAAGGCTTCCATTGAAGATGACGAATTGAAGGGGTCCTAAATTGGTTAAAACGGCGGATCCTAATCCTTTAGGTTCTACCGTCCCCTTTTTAGGTTCCCTCTTAGGAAGATGAATAGTCTCTAGGCTAGCATGAAACTATTGATGTGCTCAAGTCTAGGTCCATAGTGTTATCAGCTGATATTTATAGAGGGTAGGGATCTAGGTTTTTGTAGGATTTTTTAGGTTAATGGGTATGGGTCTAGGAATTATGGGCTTAGGAACTATGGGCTAGATCCAAATATTAGGTCTAAAAAATAGGGCATTTGAGCCCAATTTATTCTTTCCCCGTGAAAGAGACTAAATGAACGACCAGATCGATCGTTTTGAGCTCTAGCGCGCCGTTCAACAGTTTAAGGCCATGAGCAGCTTTATTACAGGTATTATGACTTGTACGCGTGGTCGGAATTAAATTTCGGGAAGTTCAGAGTTGATTTGGAAAGAGAATTCTCATTTCAAAAGCTTAAAGTTGAAAGAATTAACTAGGATTGAATTTTTGAATAAACGACCTCGGAATCGGGATCTGAAGGTTCCCTGCACGTTCGTATGATGATTTTGGACTTGAGCGTATGCCCGGATCGGGTTTTGGATGACCCGGGAGCATTTTGGCGCCTATTGTGGAAGTTAGCATTTTGGAAGAAATTTCATATGTTTGACTTGAAGTGCATTTCAGTTTTATCGACGTCCATTTGGGATTCCGAGGCTGGGAGTAGCTTTATATGGTGATTATGGAGTTGGGAGCTCGATCGAAAGTGAATTTGGAGGTCCGTAGGACATTTTGGAGTCATTTGACTAAAGATGGAAATTTGAAGATTTTTGAGAAGTTTGACCGGGAGCGGACTTTTTGATATCGAGGTTAGAATCTGATTCTAAAAGTTGGAGTAGTTATGTAATGTCGAATACGACTTGTGTGCAAAATTTGAAGTCAATCGAACGTGATTTGATAGTTTTCGGCAACGAATTCTAATTTCAAAGTTCATAAATCTTGAATTGGGGGTGTAATTCATGGTTTTAGCAGTGTTTGATATGATTTGAGGCCTCGAGCAAGTCCATAATGTATTATAGAACTGGTTGGTAGGTTTGGTTGACGCACCGGCGGCCTCGGATGCGTTTCGGATGCTCCACAGATCGATTTTCGCCTTGTGAGGATTGCTGGTTTGTTGTATTAGTGCAGCAGGTTTTTACTCTATGCGATCGCGTGAGAGGGTCTACGATCGCATAGAGCAAGAGTGAGGGAGCTGGAATTTGGCCTACGCGATCGCAGGAAGTGCAATGCGATTGCGAAGGAGATGGATGGGGCTTATGCAATCGCATGTCTGGTGATAGGATCACACAATATGCGTTGGAGCTATGACGCATTTGGTCTGTGCAAAGTGCACATGCAAACACACAGAAAGAATTAGGGAGGCAACAGAGTTTGCCTATGCGATCGCGGGGACTTGTTTGCGATCGCATATAACGGTCGCCTGGGTAATGTTCTTGTAAAATCGGGTTTTGGCTCATTTTCACTTTATTTCTTCCATTGGAACTGATTTTGGAGCAACTTTGGAGTGCTATTTTCATTACCAAGCGTGGTTTAAGTTATTTCTACTAGTTTTGAGTATATACATGGTTTATCTATGGATTTAGACAAGGAATTCGTAGAAAAATTTGGAATTTTGAGGAAGACCTAGAAATCTGATATTCTTGAATTTTGACCATGATTTCGGATATGAAATTAAGAGAAAGTTATATATTTGAGTTCGTGAGGTTATGGGTAAAGTTTATCTTCGAAAAGTTTTAGAATCCGGGCAAGTGGTCCCGAGGGCGATTTTCAACTTTCGATCGGGGTTAGTAATTGTCATAAATTGAATTTTAATAAGTAATTGAGCATATATTAATGGATTCGCATAATTGTTGGCTAGTTTTGGAGCGTTATGCATCAATTTGGGTCTTCAGAAGGGCGTGAAATACCGGTTATGGATCTTCAGAGCGAGATGAGTCTCCTTTCTAACCTTGTAAGAGGGAATTTTCCTCATAGGTGAGTTGATTGTTTATGTGCTCCTATTTGTGAGGGACACGTATGCACGAGGTGACGAGAGTCCGTGCATAGCTACTATTATGCTATTGTTCGGGTAGTCTAGGACCCAAAAGCATACTATACTTGGATTTAATTATTAACTTATTGAAAGCTTGAATTGCTTAAATCACATTAAATTAGTAAATGAGATTCTAAAAGGATTAAACTTTATTTTCTTAAATTTTTAAAAGATAATTGGCTTTTATTTGGATAAATGCTCCCCGAAAAATTCTTATTTGGCTATTTGAGCATGTATTTCTATGTGTACTTGCGTAGCATGTCTAATTCGCGAGCATAGTATCTGTTTATTTTATGTTGACCGCGTCGCAGGATAGTTCGCGAGCGGGGTAATCGATGCATCTATGATTCGAGCCGTTCGACCCTTGGTAGTGCACAGTTTATATTTTTGTTGGATCGGGCTGTACGACCTCGGCATGATTTGCGCATGCTTGTGTTACTTGCCTTGAAATTATTTGAGATTGTTATTTGCTATCCCTGTGTTGAGATAATTAAAACTATTGGATTATGAATCCAGAGACATTTAATGTAAAAAGGAACTTTCACTTGTTCATGACTTGCTTGAAATTGCTGTCATTCTTAATAAATTATTGATTAATCGCATTAATAATATATCATTATTGGACCACTAGTAAGTGTCGAGGTCGACCATCTCATCTCTATTTCTTCAAGACTAGACGGGATACTCATTCGGTACACGTTGTTTTCGTACTCATATTATAATTCTGTGCATTTTTGTTGCACATGCATATGCATATCTAGTGGCCTACTAAGCGTAACAGCACGACTGATACGGAGGCTTAGGTGAGTTGCATTTCTCGAGGTGACCTACAGCCAACAGACTTTCTTTCAGTTATTTGTATTTATTTTCTGTCAACTATTGTATTCCGGACGATTGTTGTATTTTATTTCCTTCTTAGTAGATGCTCATGCACTTGTGACACCCAGTTCTGGAAGAATTTTTGGATTAGTAAATATTAAGTTTGTTAAAGGCTTCATGGTTATTTCTGTAAATTTCATTATTTGTTAATTAATGTGTAAAGAAATATTATTTCTGCAAATACTAAAATTGGAATTTAATCACGCATCTTTGGTTGTCTTGCATGACAGCGGTGTCAGGTGCCACCATGAAACTTAGTGGATTTTGGGCATGACACTAAAAATTCAATCTCATTTATTAATTAATCCTACTTAAGTAAAATAACTATTACAATAAGATTGACCGTTAAAATAAACTATTTTTTTGGTATTTTTCAAGATTAAAAATGACTACAAAATATTAATGAAACTATTTTTTTTATAATTTTTATTTTCTTGTAATAAAATAAAGTAAAAAATTCAAAATTAGTTGAAATAGCGATATTAGGCCTAAATTATATATTTACATGCTAAAATATAAAAAATCTTGGGGAGGGTCAAAAATCACATGTCTATATATACCAAGTAGGGTCGAGCCCAAACAATTATACCTTCTCCTACGCAAAAACGGACACTCTTCCTGGACAGGACGTGCCTGATCGCGGATCAACCACGGATTGACCGCGCATTTTGACTAGTGTTCTACCTGACATGCGTGGCCAGTGCCGGCCGCGCACTTGCCACACACTTTTCACCATGTTCTGTTTGAAATTTGCAAAAATGTAAAACATGAAAGCTGTAGGCCTTTGAGTTATCTTTCCAACTATATTTTGTGGATCTTAAATGCAGTTCTGAGCCAAAACTTATGTATATTTTACTAGACAGTGTGCAATATGCCTACTCGATTTATCGTTCGTTCTTAACTATCATCCGCTGATCCTCGAACATGATCCCGACTTAATTTCTTGGGTTTTTACTCAGAATTCAAAGCTCCAAATCACTTGAATTCATTCCATAATATCTACATAGCTCGGAATCACTACTACAAGGCATAAAACACACAAATAGTGCAAAACACTAGTGATTAAAGCTCAAACTCAATTAAAGTGTAGTAAATTAGAGTGTAATAAGTGACTAAAAACTATGTAATTATAGCCTATTATTAATATTCATTAATTAATTTTGGTGTTTGATTATTATTTCTTAAATTTTTTACTTCAATTTCGACATAATTTGAATATAAAGATATAGTAACTATATGACTATACCAAAAAACTCTAAACGATGTGTAAATTGACGGTTAGAGAGCGAAAAAGAAATTGCATTTATTGAATCATCTATCAAGGGTAGGAAAGGATTAGAGTTTGATTTTTAACACAGTTAGAATTTCAAAATAAAAATACTGTTAGAGTAAGGAGAAGTTTACTCTACTTTTGACCCTAAATATATAACTCATATATATAATAACAACTACCCAGTATAGTCCCACAAAATAGGGTCTGGGGATGGTAATATGTAGACGAACATTACCCCTACTCGAAAGGGCAGAGAGCCGGTTCAGTGAAGAAAAGGAAAGACAAAAACAAGAGAGCATTAGTAATTCCAACAGAAATAGCGTAAATAATTATCTAAACATAAGAAACATAAATAAAATAGCATACAATAATATAATACAGTAACAACCATAAATAACTCACATATATAGTATTAGTTATTTCTCTTCCGTCATTCATTAGTCATGGGACTAAAATATAAGCACATAATATTTCTTGTTATCAGCATATCAATTCTTGTGTTATTTTGTTTTATCTTTATTACAATAAAGTAAAGCTGGAATATTGGGAAAAAGAATGCGTGAAGGAAGGAATAATGCCTTACGACTCAGTTCGTTGTCATGATTATTGGCATTTTCGTCGTATATATTGGTATAGACATAGATCTATTTCTAAAAAGTTTAGACAAGATCCAGTTCTCTTGTGGTCTTTCTATATTATTATTATTATTATTATTATTATTATTATTATTATTATTATTATTATTATTATTATTATTATTATTGTTGTTGTTTTTTTTTTTTTTTTTTTTTAGATTTTGCACTTTATTAGAACGTTGATTTCTCCATATTGGATTGGATAAATAAATTTCTATAGAACGGATATCGTAGATTTTAATGAATGAATAATGATACTATTTGTTCTTTTACAAGCTCATAGAACTTATCGCAATCCATGTATATATGTAATGTTTATCTAGGGCTCTTAAGGAAAGTGATATATATATATATATATATATATATATATATATATATATATATATATATATATATATATATATATATATATATATATATATATATATATATATATATATATATATATATATATATATATATATATATATGTATGTATGTTAGAGAATGGAGTCATAATGTTTTTGGGAACATATTCAATACCATAAAGAGACAATGGAACTAGACTCGAGGGAAGAGGCAGTACTAGAATGTTAAATTTATAGGTTCGGAATTCTTAACAACAACCCAGTATAATTTCACTTAGTGGGGTCTGAGGAGGGTAGTATGTACGCAGACCTTAAAATACTAAGGTTCGGAATTCTTAGTATTTTAAATTATTGAGTTTAAAATTATAAAATTACATTAATAAATTATTCAAGACAAATATAATATCTGTATCAAAGCTACTGGCAAAGTTGAACCCGTAGCCAGTATAGTAGTTCCGCCCCTTCTTAAGAGTATCCAGAATTCCCCTAACTATACTTCTAGCCAATTTCTATAATCAAACATAGATAATAAGCTAATCAATAACCTTAATGACACCCTACAATATGAAAATGACACGGGATGGAGATTAGTCGAGCCAATAGGTACCGGATGGGTGAGTATGTGTGTATATATATATATGTATATATATATATATATATATATATACATCTGATACACCACCTCAGGTTTTGATCTCCATGGCGTTCAATTTAGAGGTGAATTATATAGAAAATGAGCAAGGAAAACCTACATCAATATCACTATGGAGGTGCAAGAAACTAATACTTCAAGCAGTTCACAACCAACATTTTGTAAATACGACTTATGAATTAAGTGACAGAACCACCTTATGCTAAAGGGTATCAACTGACAATCTTTTGTCGGAAATATTATACTATTTAGTTAGGTAAAAAATATATTTTTATATATATACTATATGTTGATTCCCCTTGTTTTCTTTTTATTTTTACCTCTTAATTAGATTTTAACACCCCTTAACAAATTTTTTAGCTCTTCCACTGTTTACGATGAGTAAGGTCAGAAGCATATGTTTAACAACAATGGGAGAAAGACTTGCCATGGCTTTAGGGGGAGTCTAGAAAAGTCTTAGATTTAGGCCTCCGATATTTTGGGGCCTCAAAATGTTGTAATAGATTTTCTAATGTTATTTTGGCTTAAATAATATTGAAATTCATAGGGAAACAGGTACAAAATCTTTATTAAGAAAGATAGAAAGATTATCTATTTTTTAATAGTAAAATTTTAGAACTTTGAATTAAACAACTCAAATATTCCTATTAGTAAATAGTATTTTTTTTGAAGAAAAAAAACAAATAATAATAACATTTTTTACAACATGATCCAAAATAGTGTATTACAAACATATGGCTAATATCTTTTTAATTTGAATTAACCCTTCCCAATACAAATTTAATCTTATTATCAGATTTTTATTTTAAGGCTCATTACTCATGAATTTTATCTTGAATCTAACGATACTAAACAACAAATACAATCAACAACTAAGTGTATTAGTTATTAACAAAAATATTATGAATGCAAGAGCTTTCGAGAGGAAACTGGAATTTGTAATTACTATTAAATATAGATGTAGCTCTTTTTTTTTTCTTTTCTTTTTTTGGTGCAATTAGGCTATTGCAAATGACATTAAGGCCATGGTTCACTTTTTGAGTTCATTACACAACTTGTAATGTAGTCTATTATTGTAAATACTTTCACAACATTTTCTAATTGTTATCAATATACTATCTTTTACAATTAAAAATAAGGAAAATATTATGAATGAATTTATTACTTTTTTCTTGAAAGTAAAATTCAAGAAAAATTGAGACTAAGTTACTCATTCTAATGCTTAAATCACACAAACTTGTCAAGAACTTGCTATAGAACATGCTCATGCCTTTCATAACAATGTGAGTGATTCTTTTTATCAAAATCGGACTGTACACTTTTAACAATAGGGCTATTTTTTTTAGTCTTCATAATCAAGACTAAGTTTAAGATATAGGCGTTTTTATTAAAAACACTCCCTTGGCATATGATAGATTGTCTTAAAATTGCCATCTCTCTATACATATATCTTAAACTTCCTCACCATTTCTGCACAATTGACTCTGAATATTTCTGTTAAATGATACATATATCTTAAATGATGCTTGGTTCTCAGGCCATCGCCAAGAGGGATAGTGTCCGATATCTTGGGTCTGTGATTCAGGGGGACGGAGAGATTGACGGGGACGTCACCCATCGAATAGGAGCGGGGTGGTCAAAGTGGAGGCTTGCTTCAGGGGTCCTGTGTGACAAGAAAATTTCACACAAACTCAAGGGGAAATTCTACAGAGCCGTGGTTAGACCTGCGATGTTGTATGGGGCGGAGTACTGGCCCGTGAAGAACTCCCATGTTCAGAGAATGAAGGTTGCGGAGATGAGGATGCTTAGGTGGATGTGTGGGCACACCATGCTAGATAAGATTAAGAATGAAGTTATTCGACAGAAGGTAGGGGTGGCCCCGGTGGATGAGAAGATGCGGGAAGCGAGGCTGAGGTGGTTCGGGCATGTACGGAGAAGGGGTCCCGATGCCCCGGTGAGGAGCTGCGAGCGGCTAGAGATTGTTGGCGGTCGGCGAGGAAAAGGGAGGCCTAAGAAGCATTGGGGAGAGGTGATTAGGCAGGACATGACTAGAATGCAGGTTTCCGAGGACATGACCCTTGATAGGGGAGTCTGGAGGTCTAGAATCAGGGTCGTAGGCTAGGGGCTCATAGAGTTCTTCGTACGCCTCACCGGGGGTTGGGTGTGGGATTGCAGGGTCACCCATAGATGATTAGTGTTTTAGCTTATGTCCCCTTATGGTTGTTAGTATGGTAGTTACGGTTTGTTATTATTGCATGCGACTGTATTTATGTTTCTTATGTTTACATAATTATTTACGTTATTTCTGCGGGATTTACTAATGCTTTATTGTTTTGTTTTGTCTTGTTTTTGTTTCTAATTTTGTCTTTGTTTTTGTTTTAATGCAGCTTTCATTTATCCTATGCGCCGAGGATCGAATGGAAATAGCCTCTCTACCCTTTCGGGTAGGGGTAAGGCTCGTCTACATATTACCGTCCCCAAACCCCACCTGATGAGAATATACTGGATAGTTGTTGTTGTTGATACATATCCGACATTGGTTCAGAAGGCTCTGAAATGTTCGAAGAAAGCGAAGAAGAGTGCATATACATTAGAAAGACAAAGGTCGTTAAAGTAACTAGGATTAAAATTGAGAGATAGAGAATGACTTTTTTGAAACTCCTTTTTGGTTGATTTCCGTAATCATTGACGATTAGGAATTGCTATTACCGTCGGAAGCGGATTATGTGGCGTTCAAGTAGAAGATTTGGAAAAATGTTCACTCTTAGGGTCATGAAATTTTCCTTTTTTTTTTTTACTATGACTATATCTTTTCATATGATAATTAAAAAAGATAGACTTTATGACCAAAAATAAAAGAATCTAATATTTTCTTTTTAAAAACATTCAAGACATAGCTTAGGCTCTATACAAGAAATAAGCAAAAAATTAAAATATCACTTGCTATTTCTTTTTAGAAAAGTGTGTAATAGTTTCTTTACTACAGAAACTTTCTCTATCATCCTTGTAAAGGTTTAGCAGTACCTTACTGAAAATTCTAATTTCAATTCATCATTTAAAGTGTTAAAAATTTACTGGTGCTTGCTCTGTTTTGCTTATTACAGTGGCATCCTAAATTACGTTTACCTAGTGTTTGCAACAAAATTTTGACATACCTGAAAAATTACAATCACAAACATAAAAGATAAGTAATTTTATTGATAAGTTTTTGTGGCTACAATTCTGTTTGTTCCCTTGATTCTTCTCTTTAGATTGTTCTCCATAATTCGGGGGCTTAGCCAGTATATTTATTGAATGTAGGATGATGTGAACTTCCTTGAGATGTATTTTATCTCCATAAAAAGAAAAACATATATTTTGATCACTTCGCCGGCTTTGAGAAAGACAATATTTGATGTCTTTGATCTCTTCTTGAATATTTCAAAATTTTTTTGAAATTGTAATATCATATATGTAACGACCCGACCGGTTATTTTGAACATTTGCGCTTTGCTTGGTAGTTTGGGGGCACGAGTAGCTCCTTATGATGTATTAGGACTTCTGTGAAAAATTTTGAGTTTATTTCGAGTTGATTTGATATGTTTCGGCATGAGATTTTGAAAGTCGAAAGTTCGAAAGTTCGAAAAGTTTGATTTGAGGTATGTTTCATCATTTCAATATTGTCATGTGTGTTTTGAGGCCTCGAGTAGGTCTATATTGTGATATGGAAATTGTTGGTATGTTTCGACGGGGTCCCGAGGTGCTCAGGTGAGTTTCGGATAACTTTGGGTTAAGTTCCGCTAGTTTTTCTTATGTTTCGACGTCTTTTCTACGGTACCAAATTGCACAAATAAGCTCTGATTGTTGTTTGATTGAAGCGCTAGATACATATCGTAATTACAGAGCCATAGCAAAAAAAATCGTTAAATTTGGAAATGTATGAGGATTTTATGATCATTTTACTAAGAATTGAATTTGCTAGATTTTTCAGATAAACGAAATTTCCACTGACTGCGTATTTAAAAATTTACACTATTTTCAAATACTGAAACTAACATATCTCCTTCAATATAAGGTTAAATGAGTGATTCAAGAGCCTAACTTGACTAGAATTTCACAAGGAATACATTGGAGGCATCAAAAGTGAGTTTCGATATCTTTTGCCATAAGAAACGAGGCATAACATTGTTAAAACGCGTATTTTGTTCATTTAACATATTTTCAGTTGGGGAGCTCTGAATTGGGTAATTGTTTACGCGATTTTAGCTTTTGGTTGATGAATTTTAAAAAAGAAATTAGGGATTTTCGCCTAAAGTTTCATAATATTAATTTTTGAATTTTTAATACCAATTCGGATTTGGATCTGAATTATACTAGTATGGTTGAACTCGTAATTGAATGGTTGACGGATTTTGTCAATTTTCTCTGGTTCCGAGGTGTAGGCGCGGGTTGGATTTTTTTGCCGATTTTGGGTTTTGATTAAAAAATCGACCTTTTTTATTTGAGATTGGTTCCTTTAGCATTTTTTGATGTATTTGAGTTGTTTTTTATTATTATTAAGCCATTTAGAGGTCGGAATGCGCGTGATAGAATTCTTAGAGCATCGCTTGGCTTGGTCGGCGTCGGAATTTGGCTTGTTTAAGTTAAGTAACTCTTTTAATCTTAGTGTTGAGGGTATGAAACCCCGAATTATGTGTTATGTGATTGGTGCTGAGGTGATGCACATGCTAGGTAACAAGCGTGTGGGTATGTACCCCGTGACTTGTGACTCTGTTATTTCTAGGGTACTATTTAGTGGCCCACTTTGTTGATATTTGGGGTTTTCACCATGTGATAAGTAATTGAGTTAATTATGTTAGAGATCATGCTTAGGCTTTATATTGATATTGTTGGGACCCCTTACGGTCATTTCTTACTGTCATCTCACTGATTTCATTGATATTTCATATTCAGTCGCATTCATACGTTCATATCATATCTCAGTCTTAGTTGTTACTTATTGATACATCATATAATTATTCCGGGTCAGTTTTCATGACATTATGAGCCCGTGGGTGAGACTGGATATACTTATGACTGAGTGAGGCCGAGAGCCTAGTTACGTGTGGCAGTTATGGGATCCGGCTGCACGCCATAGCATGTTTTATTAATTTAGGACTGAGTGAGGCCGATGGCCTGATTGATATATGCCATGATTGGCTTGTTATAGTGCTTGGGATGAAGGAACCCCTCCTGAGTCTGCACACCCCCAGTGGGCGCGATTGATTATATTCAGGAATGGATCTTCCATTGATATGGAGATGGATCTTCTCCGTGAGGCTCGATTGGCCCGTTTTTCCCCGGTGCTGGAGACTGATGGTCAGTGATGTATATATTCTAGAATGGATCTTCTCTGGACCACATGGGACATATACAGTACTGAGTTGTTGAGTGTATATATATATATATATATATATATATATATATATATATATATATATATATATATATGTTATGGAGGGATGGACTTTTCTATATATGGATTTGTCCGAAGTACTTGATAACTAGAGATGGATCTTCTCCATGAGGCTGGATTTGGCTTGTTTCCTCGGTACTAGGTGACTTATAGTCAGCATTGTATATGTTCCGGGATAGATTTTCCTAGGTCGCGTGATCAATATACAATACCGAATGGTTGTGTATGATGAGTGAAAAGTGTGCTAAAGTGATGTTGAGTACTCTAAGAGTGTAAGTACATAATTCATCTTTGAGATGCATGCATGTATATATTGCATACATGCATTGAGACACATTTTTCTCATGTTGCACGGTATCACATCATTCATGACTTTTTACACACATTGATATATGTGCATAGAGTAGTATTTCACACTTATTATTTGAAAAGGAACTGAGACATTTTATCGTGGAAAGATTTTTTCAGGGAAATTATAGTTTTCGAACCATCTCATAATTATCGATGATTTCAATAAAGGATTTGGGTTTTCACTGATATTCATAAAAAGAAGAACTACTTTTCAGAAGACTGTGCAAAAGCTGAATGTTTTTTTATATATGAGATTATTTCCTTGTTATATATGCTCTATGTTGTATGAAATGCTATTGGTTATTGGTATTGGAGATGACCTTGTTCCAGCTCGTTACTACTTTCAACCTGAGGTTATGTTTGTCATGTTTTGAGTACATAGGGTCGGTTGTACTCATACTGCACTTCTTGCACATAACGTGCATATCCCGGATATTGATGTTGCTGCGTTCGATGGTTGTTGGATTTGAAGGGGTACCTGCATTCCTGCTGTAGCTACCTTTTGTTCACGATAGCCTTAGATTAACAAATTCCGTTTGTGTGCTTTTTAAGCAGAAGATGTATTTTCTTCATATCAACTTTATAAACTCTATTCTTAGAAGCATATGATTTGTACTACCAGTCCTTAGAAAATGTAACAGATCCAGATAATCTATTTTGTTTAATTGACTTATTATCATTATTGAAATGGATAGTTATTAGTTGACTTACCTAGCGAGTTGGGTTAGGTGCCATCATGACTAGTGAATTTTGGGTCATGACAGTATATTTGCTCTTTTTGTGCATATTTTGGGAGTTTATGGAATTAGTGAGATCCCACTTCAAGGGAATATATATCCATTTATATAGGTGTGAGTTAGGTTTAGGGTGGAGTAACCTCTAAATAACCATAATAGACTCCTAAGATTTCAAGAGTCTTATAGTATCGTTAATTTAGGTTTTAACTTGATCCGTTAAAATTTTAATGTCTACAAATACCCCCTGCTTCAATATTTGTCGGGGTGTAGGCTTGTCAAAACTTGAAGACGGGACTTGAAGTACTCGACCATCGCAAAAAATGATTTTGAAACTTGGAGTTTTCAATTTACGAGAGGAAGAGATGAAGGGCAAAACTAGTCCCACTGGGCGCGTCAAATTTTGTTGATAATAAATATGTGCCAAGAAAATAAAATCAAGACCGAAAAATATTACAACAATCGTAATATTTCATTTCAAATAGTTTGAGTATTACAATCTCTATGATTCATCTGATTCTACATTTTCCATATAAATTCATCGAATTTTGAGCTTGATCTTGAATTTAAGTTTGATTTATCTGTCACAAACACTTTGATTGTTGACACGAATTTTATCACGAACAAGTAGCCTTGATCTTGAACACATTGCATTTAATTTGACTTCGTTCTTAATCTTGAATAATTGAAATTTGTGTTGAAGTGGTTGAATGCTTAAACACTTGCAGTTTATACAGAATTGTGTCCTTTGATCCACGAGCTCCCCTGCATCTTCTTGTTATAAATTTTGGTGTCTTTTCTAGGTTATGAAGACCCCTATTTATAGTTGCGGGAGAGAAGAGTTATGATAAGAACAAACTCTTTCGACCACTTAAATTGAAGTATGATAAGGCCGCATTTGATTGACCAGAACAATTCACTTGCACAAGTGGCGCAATTTCATTGGCCTTTTAATGTAACTTGGCACAATTTGTCATTTTGACACATATCACGATCCTATTGGATATTCTGTTTGACTTGGCGCACCATGTCATTTGACACGTGACACCAAATTGGGCCTCTAGAAAGATGACATCTTGGGCTTGATAAAGTGGTCTTATCATTTTAGCCCAATTAAATGGGCTAGCCAAATGAATTAA
The DNA here is from genome assembly GCA_034376525.1 of Nicotiana benthamiana. Lineage (NCBI taxonomy): Eukaryota > Viridiplantae > Streptophyta > Magnoliopsida > Solanales > Solanaceae > Nicotiana > Nicotiana benthamiana. The sequence goes on along the minus strand of CM067335.1, from coordinate 123,880,958 downwards.
GACTTATTTATTTAAGGGATTTTTACCTATACATCCCATATAGCAAACCTTATTACCCATTATTGTGCCTTGTTTGGTTATTACCCTCATATTCCATGTTTTTGTTACCAAAAATGTACCAAACGAAATCAATCTGATTTTGTAGCCTACAATAGCGCCTGTTTTTAAGGCTCCCAACGATATTAACTATTTTGTAGCCTAAAATAACGCAAGTTTTTAAGGCTCCCAATTAATCTTTGATTCTGTACCAATTAAATGGTCAATCAAAAACGGTAAAAACTCTTAACCAGCGTGAATCTCTCCAGTTTTCTGTTTCGAAAATCAGTCATTCTTCCGCATCTAACACCGAAAATCTGTTTTTTCAGATTTCAGTTTCAAAAATCTTTCATTTTTCTACATCAAATACTGAAAATCTTCCAGATTTTGTAGTTCTTCCAGATTTCTGTTTCGAAAATCTTTCATTTTTCTACATCAAATACTGAAAATCAGAATTTACAGCGTGATAGTCAATAAAATTGTAGTTCTTCCAGATTTCAATTTCGAAAATCACTCATTCTTCTACAAAAGATAAGTTATTCAAGGCAAAGGGTACTTTCACATTACTTGGGCACAAATTCAACAAAGAATTGGAAGATAACAATACATTATCCCAGAAACTAAAGGTAATATATTCTTGTTTGGCGCAGGAAAAAAAACAAAAAAAATAGTAGCTGTTGCAGTGTTTCCAGTGTGTTTTTAAAATGTAGTCAAATATGGGTAAATGTAGTTAACGTTTATATGGAGTATTTCCAGTGTGTTTTTAAAATGTAGTCAAATGTGGGTAAATGTAGTTAACGTTTATATGCAGTGTTTCCAGTGTGTTTTTATAATGTAGTCAAATGTGAGTAAATGTAGTTAAAGTTTATATGCAGTGTTTCCAGTGTGTTTTTAAAATGTAGTCAAATGTGGGTAAATGTAGTTAACGTTTATATGCAGTTTGTTTGTAGCTGATTTGTAGTTAACTGATTGTTGCTAACATAGTTAACTTATTGACACCTTATTATTTTCTTTTTAGTCTTGAATTGTAGGTGAGGGCTTCAACAGATCATATACATACTGTGTTAGATGGTGTGAAGCGGTACATTGTATGTTTAGAGAACAAGAAATGTAGCTGTGGACAATTCCAACTTGATGAACTTCCATGTGCACATGCTTTGGCAGCATTAAGGCATAGGAATGAAAGGCCGGACAACTATTGCTCACCGTATTACATAACGAATAGCCTTCTTCTTACATATGAATTGCCAGTTAATCCTCTTCCTGATGAAGCCAAATGGGATGTTCCACAACATATTTTGGATGATGTAGTAAAGCCACCGGCTGGAGATAAAAGGCAGCCAGGTAAACCTCACAAGGAAAGATATAAAAAATTTGATGAAATAAACTCAAAGAAGTACAAGGTATCATGTGGCAATTGTGGAGGTGAAGGGCATAACAAAAGAAGTTGCAAGAATGCGCCGAAAAAGAAATCAATATAATGTAGCTACAATAGTTATTCAAAATAAATGTTAGTGATCCCAAATTATCGGAATTTATTGTGTAACTGTTCTACGTTTTGACGATAATAAAGAAGTTTACTCATATACTTGAGTAATATAAACTGTTGGCAAATTATTGTTATAATGTACTGTAAGTGATTTCTAACTGTGTTCTAAACATAATAGATAAAGACAAAACTTTATAAATAAAGACAAAACTTTGTAGTTCCTATTCATGAATCCTAAGCAATTAATTACAAATTTTATAGTTATATGAACTTTGTAGTAAATTGTAGTCAGTTGTAGTTAATTGTAGTATTTAATAAATATGTCTGAATAATGTATTTTTTTGTATCTACTGGATGGTATGAGTAGCTGAAAACTGCAAATGGCATTTCTATGCAACGTCAATTCATGATTCTTCATTGTTCAAGATAAGAAGTTTTATCCGAAAACACAACAGCGCAAATGTACTGCAACAATAGTTTGTAGCATTGGACTTCCAACAATTTGTAGTTATGCAATTGTAGTTATATGTAGTGCAGTTTGCGTAGTTATATGCAAATGTAGGTAATTGTAGTAATTGTACACAAATAATTTATTCCCACACTTATATAAGAACTGACAGTTATATAAAATGGCAACTGAAGGTATTATATATGCTATTAGATAGCTGTTACGGCAAATATGCAATTAGATAGCTCGAATACTCATGTATAATGTATTCATGACAAATTGTTCATTACAACCAAAATGACCTAATGATAAATTGTTTTCAAATCCAACTACCAAATATGAACGGTATACTCTACTTCTTCTTTCGTTCAACTTTAGTTCTATCATTCTCTGGCGGTGGACCCTTCCTCCTTGCAAGCCTGCCGGTAACCTCACTCTCACTGATTGAACCATCATTTAGCTTCTTTGTGGCGTAGTCCCACAACATAGCTCCATAGCGTCAATGGTGTTTGTCAATATCAGTAAGATCTTCCTTTGGTATAGATCACTATTGCTAATATACCCCGCAAAGGTAGCCACAAATACACCACAATCCCTGCAGAATATGAGAATTTTTCATTAAATACCAAACCATAAAAAATATTTAGTTAAACATATAGAAAGGGAGATTAGTTATTTACAGTGAACCTTCCTTTTTTTGTGGAATCTCAGCAACCATCCATTGTATGTCGAGAGGGTCCGTAGCTGGCTTCTCTATGTATGACTTTGTAGTCTTGAAGTCAATGTCTTTGCGTTTACCGTAGAAACCAGTGCATGACAAATAAAGAGGAATAATGACTGAAAATTTTTACAAAAAGTATAACTAGAATTTACTTTACAAATGTTAAATCAACTACACTGTAACTAGATATATACCATGAATTTTAATCAGGGTTCCAAATAACACTATAAAATTGCAGAACACAGATCTACTACATTGTGACAGACTATATGAAACTACACTTTAACTACAAATTATAGTTTTAAAAGCATAACTATAATTTACTTTACAAAATACAAATCAACTACAATGTAACTACATATATACCCTGACTTATAATCAAAGATCCAAATAACACCATAAAATTGCAGACCACAGATAAACTACATTGTGACAGAATACATGAAACTACATTCTAACGATAAGTTATTTTACTAGCATAACTAAAAACTACTTTACAAATTACAAATCAACTAGACTGTAACTACATATATATATCATGTCTTCTAATCACAGTTCCAAACAACACTATAAAATTGCAGACCACATATCAACTATATTGTGACAGATAACATTAAACTACGTTATAACTAAAAGCAACTATACTGTAACTATAGAATTATTGAGCATGTACAATGTAACTACTTTTATACACTGTATTTTTATCACAGTTCCAAATAAAAGTACAGTAAACTACATTAAACTACAAAAACTATAATTAACTACAAATTTGAGTCAACAGTCACAGTTCCAAATAAAAAGTACATTAAACTATATTAAACTACAAACACTACAATTAACTACAAATTTGATTCAACAGTACATTTTGCCAATTAAAAACAAATTAACTCCAAAAAACTACAATTAACTACAATTTGTATAAACAACCCTAGTATGCAATAATACAGTACATTTAGACAAAAAACACTTAAACACCAAACAAACACTTGCGTTCTATTTTTTGGCAAAAAATATTAAACTACAACACATTGAGAAGAAAAAAAAATTTGTTTTACCTTTAATGAAATTTGTTGTGGAACCAATTTTGTCCACTTGCATGGACAGATTGTTGTCTTTTTACTGGTGATTTAGGTGTTAAAACACCCAAATCAAAAGATGGAATATCGGCTACTTTTTGTCGTTTGGGAGTACTAGCTTTTTTCACCATTTTTTACTATGGATACGCTTTTAGTGACTGAAACTATGTTTTCTTGAGAAAACTTTGCAGAGGGTTCGGAAATGGCGGATGAAATTGAAGCAGTGAGAGAGAGAAAATGGTTTTGTAGAGGGTTTGGGACTTTGATGCAACCGTAGGACTGAAAATATGGCGGATGAAACTCTCGATCTGAAACAATGGCAACCTTCGACAATGGAGGATGACAATGGAGGATGAAATTAAAGAAGAGAACCAGAGAATTCTGTTTTAGTAAATAGACGTGGCGGGGTGTAATTAAAAAAGGGGAGAAATGCATCGGTTTTGCTTGGAAGAAAGAGAAAATGTGTAAAAAAAATATGAAAAGATTTTGTTCCACAAATCAAGCAAATAATTAATAAGTTGATCATTAAACCTTAAATATAATTTTGGTACATAAATTGAAAGGTGGTATACTTAAATGTAATAAACACAAACCTTAAATATGGGTGTTTATAAGGTTTGCTATATGGGATGTATATGTAAAAATCCCTTTATTTAATCTATATATGTTGGACTTATATAATTAATTTAATTATATTAGCCCATAATATTTGTTTGGACCAATAATTTTAAATTTAAAATATAGACCAAATTATATTATCGATTTAGATTCGATAGAATTTAAATACTTAAAATTCTACAAATAGGAAATTTCAAAGTTTCTAGATTAACTGTTGTGATGACCTCCAAAAAAGAGCAATGATGCTCCAAGCAAGGACATCACCCAACCACATATGTTGTTATGATTGCACTCTTGGGCAACATTTTTTCCTCTGTCAAAGTGGTTCCTCAACAAGCCGCAAAACTACAAGAAAAATGCACCAAGTCATTCCTCTTGAAAGCCGGCCGCAAATCCGCGATAATGAATGCAAAAGGTGATGCTCTGGTTTCACTTAGCATGAAGAATCACCATGATTGAAAGAAGAAAGGAGCTAAGCCCTTTCATGGATGGTTCTCTGGTTATCACCCAAATAGCACATGTAATAGAAATAAAATATATTATATTATCGTCATCCTTGGATACTGGTGCACGAACAATGGGAGCATCTCGAGAAAAGGAATGGCATGGCAATTCGATCTTCTTGACACCGATCAAGGATTCCAATATGCTATAATCAATCGAGAAAAGAAGTGATATGACAACTTACACACCACAAGCCTTACAGCGGGAGCCATTTGTAAATATTAAAATTTTGATAGATCAAGCTAAGAGCATGTTTGGATGAGTTTGTTGTAAGTGATTTTTAAGCTAAAAACATTAAAGTTAAAAATTCAAGTTTTTGATTTTTGGCTTATTTTTATCATTTTAGCTTTAAAGTAAGTGTTTAAAATCACTTTTGTTACTTCATTCAAACACGAAAAATGGCTTAAAAGCGATTTTAGCTTAAAAGCATTTAAAACAAGTCAATTCAAATAGACTCTAAATCTTAGATTCAAAATACTACAAGACTTTTAAAATCCTAGGAGCCGTTTACTTACTTGATTAAATGCTCCAACTATGATTGAAATTACTTTGAAATTCGGGCCATCTCAAAAAGGAAATCACCAAGAAGAAGAAATATTAGCTTTATAGGTACTTCAAGTATTTCTTAAAGTTTCGGTAAGCCTACACCCGATTAAACTTTGAAGTAGGGAGCATTTGTAGACATCGAAATTTTAACGGTTCAAATAAAATCTTAAATTCAAAGTACTACAAGACGGCTCTTGCAATTCAAGGAGTCTATTAGGGCTGCTTGGATGCTACTCTAAAATAACCCTAACTTGGAGGATACTTTATTCTAGCCCTAAGTCAATCCTATAAAAAAAAGTTTACGTAATCCCTAAAATTGAGATATCTCGCAAATTGAGGTTATTTTAGAAAATCTTATAAATTCTCGGGACATTCATATAGGGATCATGACATAAAATAATGCCTCGATCAATAAACATGCTTCTTGATCATCAAACATATCAAGGAGATGATATCATCACACATTCGAGAAATAAGCTGTTAAAGCCCTCGAATTACGGATAACAATCGAAGAAAAGAATCAAAGGATAAACTGAGTTGTAAGCCGCAATGTTTATCAATAAAAATTATTTTTTCTTTATAGTTGCTTATGATTGTAGTTTTATCTTTAATTTATTTACAAACAAATTTCAAGGGATAAATGGAGTTGTAACCCGCAATGTTTATCAATAAAAATTATTTTTTCTTTATAGTTGTTTGTGATTGCAGTTTTATTTTTCCATACATAATTTATTTAAAACAAATTGGCACGTTCAATGGGACTAGTTCCGTCCCTCCTCCAAATCAGAAACTATAAGTTTCAAAATGAATAACTGTTGGCCAAAAAAGAATCTGTTACTTGTCGTTATTCTGACCCGTCGCTCGATGCATGCTCTAGGCTAGTGGCTTGGATGAGTCCTCTTGGGCAACATATCTTGTTCTCTATGCAAGTGGTTGTTCATCCAAGCAGCAAAACTGTAAGAAAGATGCCTCAAGTTCCTTGTGGAAGCCGCAAAGTAAAAAAAAAAGTGATCCTTCAACAAAGCCGCACACCAGCAAGTGAGACACATCAAGTCGCAAAGCCACATATGGAAGGAGAATATGAAGTCCATGAATGATTCCTGCCAGTGAAAATAGAATGAAAAGCTTGGAGTAGCAGATTTAAAGCATCGCAACATCGTTGGATATGGATTGTTAATTTTTACTCCTCGTGTTTGGAAAGCTTTCACCTTTCAATGATGATGTGTCCAATTTACTGGAATGTCCTAGAAAAAATTGCTTTCTTGATTATCTAGTTGCACTTATAACTGTAAGCAAAATACCTGAAATTACCCGTAAATTTATAAGTATCCTTCTTGAACTATATCCAATCTTAATTACCTTCCTCAACTTAGCCCTTTGAGGGTCATTACCCCCTAGACACTGATGTTATCAAAAGTATGAGTACACTCACCTACCACGTGAATTTTATTGTCTATATGGTATTTTTTGAAAAGTAAAATATTTTTTTATCCTTTTAGGAATATTACCTTTTTAGATAATTATTTTTAAAAACATTTATAATAAACTTGGATATAACTATATTATTTAGGCTAAATATTGTTATTTGGCCAAAAATAATAAAGTTTTAGTTAATCTTTTTTTAAATTTGACCTGAAAATAAAGATTTATACAATTGAAATAAATAGTCAAGACGTCTAAAAAAATTATAAAAAGCACATAGTTAAAATAAATAGTCATTGCATCAAAAGAAGAAATAAAAAGAATGTACAATTATATTTGTAATCTTGCAATTGTACACTCTTTTTATTTTCAGTCTAATTCAAAAAAAGATTAACTGAAACTTTATTATTTTGGCAAAATAAAAATATTTAAACTAAATAATATAGTTATATCCAAGTTTTATTATAAATTGTATTCGAAATTTTTTATCTAAAAAGTAACATTCTTAAAAAAGTAAAAAATATATTTTTCAAAATAATGTCACATAGACAGAAAAATCCACGTGGCAGGTGAGTGCAGTTACATTTTTTGCCATATCAGTGTCTAGGGGGTAAATGCTCTCAAAAGGCTAATTTGAGGGGGATAATTAATAACGGGCATATGTTAAAAAAAATACTAATAATCTGAGCCAAATTTAGGATAGTTTAAGGTATTTTTCCATAACTATATGTTGTACAAGAATTCACGAAGTATAAATATAGTAGTACATCAGACTCTGTCTTTGTACAGTGTCTCAAAAGTGGGACTTATAATCTGTTTTTAACTTGGGTTCCGCCAAAGTGTTAGTTACGTAAATGACTTAAATTACAAGATATTGAGGAAGAGGCAGGATCCTAATATCCTTTGAAGTTGGGACAATATTTTTGTTTACAAGTGCATGCCAAAAGGCAAATATCAATTCTACTTGGAAATAGAAAATGGCAAATACAAAAGCAAAGAAGGGAGGTTAAAATAACATAGCATGACATGATTATACCGTGTTCTTCTAGTTTTATTGCCCACTTGGTCATCTGACCTAAAGCCTTAGACTTTATCTAAGTGATTGATCAGTAAGAACACAAATAGGATTGGATGAAAAGTAAGGCCTCAACTTCCGAACTGCATGGACTAGAGCCAAGACGAGTTTCACTGCTCTCACGTGGTTTAAGCTGAAAGCTTTATTAGCAAGTCTCTATTTTATTGAGTAAGGAATAGAAATTACCTTCTATTCAAAAGTTCAACCGCATCCTGAGAATTGCCAGAAGTACAACTATTGCATGCAGTATCAAGCAAGAGTCTTAACCCAAGATTGTTGGCTCTACATGTACTTCAAGCTTCGTCTCTGTGGCTTGTTAAGTGATGTTTTAAGCGTCGATACCACACAATAGGGGGATGATTTGTGTGGAAACTAATTTTTGTTTATCCGAACTATAGAATAACCTGGTTCTTCTAGGAGTTTGAACTACAACTGTTTGCGGGAGGGTTTGGATGTAACGCCGCCTTAGGCGGCGGAGACGGCGACCATACAATTGAATATTCGAGAAGCCTGGCAGGAATTTGAGAGAAGCCATGCATGGATTTGGAAAGAGGAGACGATGAGGAAGATATGGTGTAAGTTTGGATGGGTTTGGAGCTATACCACCGGCAGCGGACCATGGAGAGACAGAGGTTATATGACGGTGATACACCGGTGTATTCAGGGGTGTTTGAGAGAGGGTTTGGAGGGGTGGGGAGGGGGAATTCCGACATTTATATATTTAAAACCTAGGCAGTTCATGTCCGTTGATCAAATGTCATCAATGGTTCTGATTGAAGACACCCTTAAACGGTACCGTTTCAAGCGTCGCCCATTTGGACCGGGTTTGGGGTGAGTTAATGGGTTGGTTTGAGGGGTTTGGGCTGGATATTTAGGTGTAAAGTGGCACAATTCAGGTCTCCTAATAAGACTAAAAATAATTATTTACTTTATTCTCCTTTTTTTTCTTTTCAATTAATCCCTTTTTTTGCTTTTTGTTTTAATTCTCTTTTTATTTTTATCTTTCCAGATTTTAATAAGTAAAAATAAAAATAGACAAAACTCAATTTAAATTCTACACACAAAACTATTAACTTCTAAAAATAACCTAAATCCCAAATTTGAAAAGAAAACTAAACAAATGTAAAAGTGATCATATTTTTTAATTTTCCCTTTTTTGTAATATTAATTAACTAATAAACCTAAGAAAAATATAAAAATTGAGTCCTAAATGCAAAACATGCGATTTTTTATATTTTTATGAATTATATCAATTTAAAATACACAAAAATGCAAACACACAAAGACATGCAATTAATTTCTAAAAATACAAATAATGAAAAAAAATCCTGATTTTAATGAATTTTATAGGAATATTTCGAGAAAGGCAAAAATCTTGTGCCCACACATGCATATATATATATATGCATGAAAGATTATCACAGAACGTTTGGCACCTATACTTTGATGATCTTGCCATGGCATTCATTTGACAAAATATTCTGTGTTAAATGCAATTGTAACAGAACATTCCTTTACTCTGGTGAAAGATTTAACAACTTTTGTGAGACATTGTTCCTCACAAATAGTGCACTATTTAGGTTGTTCAGTTGCTCTTACTTCTTCTTCGATGATTAATTGCAATAATGAATCGAAAGACAAAAGCGAAGAATAGACTAAATTTCTTTTCTTTCATCACATTAAAATTAAATCGAATAAGTCGTAATACTTCCTTCATCTTAACAAAAGATCCTCTTGATGAATATGAATCCAACAGATTGCCTAAGATCATCCGAAACAATTCATCGCTTCACTTCGAGCAGACTAACATTCTGAATTATCTCTCCACCATCCATTTAAAAACAATTATATTACATTCCTTAAGAACACACTGTGCACTCGGTGGAATCGAAATTATTTTACAATTTTATTTATTGAATTAACGTATGTTTGCTTCTCTAATTTTGAATACAGTAATGCCAACAATTGGCGTGGACGGCAGGATACGATTGTTGCGGTTTTATTAAAGAGGTGTGAATGGAAAATGGAAAAGGCACATTTTGAACTGCACCTCTACATATCACCCTTCCTTTATCTATAAATTTAGAGATGTGGTATCATTTTTTAAACAAAGAAAATTTGAAATCTTCTCCTCTCTTTTCCACATTGCTGCATTATTTTCTAAATAAACATAAGTGTCATGTGTGATTTAATCCGTTTGTTGAGTTCGCTATAGTTATGTGATTTGAAGTGCCTCTATTACAGAATAGTTATTCCGTTCTATCCTTGGAGGAGTAATCTGTATACCTTAGGCAACAGTGAGGACACACTGTGCATTCAGTATGTGTCATGACCCAAAATTTCATCATAAGTGTCATGATATCACTTAGTCTACTAAGACTAAATAAGCCGATTAAAATAACAATAGCCATTTCTTTTATAATTGAAACCAACCACGAAAATAAAGATACAACCTCCCAAAACTGATAGTACTGAGTCACGAACTCGAGCTAAATACATGAAATGATCTGAATGAAATATATTGCTCGAATAATAATTAACAATATAATAAAAAGGAAAGACTCCAAGGGACTGCGACGACCAAGCAGCTCTACCTTGAATCCGTGCAATCCAACTCTAACTCTGTCCGAGTCCTATATCTCCAATACCTGGCTCTGTACATAAAAAATGTATAAAAGTGTAGTACGAGTACACCACAGTGATACCCACTAAGTATCAAGACTAACTTCGGTGGAGTAGTGACGAGGTACAGTCAAGACATTCACCAGTCTAACAACCTGTGCAATATAACATATCAAAATAATAGGAAACAAATAACAATAATGGCAACAGTAATCAACCAGTGATATAAACATGAGGCAACAAGAACACCATATATATTGCTCAGCAAATAATGAATACAAGTACGACTAATTAATCAAATTCTTCAAATATAAATCTTTCGCTTATAAAATCTTCTCAATAATAATCTTTAGGATTAATATTTTCTGATAAATATATTCGAATATACTTCCTTCAAATAAATATATTCTAATGTAATTCTTTCAAACAAATATCTTCCCAATATAATTCTTTCAATAGATATCTTCCCAATATAATTCTTCCAAATAAATATCTTTCGAATAAAAATTCTTTCAAATAAAAGTCACCATGTTACACCTCATTTCAAATAAAAAAATACGGGTCTCAACCCATTTTCATATTCTACGGTGCATCATGCCAATATTTCTATTACAACCGCACGGACAACTCACGTGCCAAAAATAAATCATCATATTTCTCCGGCATATCGTGCCCATATCATAATCTGCCCGAAAATATTCACAGGCTCATAATTTCAGTACCGCTCGATAGAAACTTCGTGCATCACAATATCAACAATCGCACGGCAGAAATCTCGTGCATTACAATATCAACAATCGCGCGGCAAAAACCTCGTGTATCACAATATCAACAATTGAACGGCAAAAACCTCGTGCATCACAATATCAACAATCGCGCGGCAGAATTCACAGTGAATATTCCACCCTTATACCCACGTAATATCAACAATGGAATGCCACCCTTATGTCCTCATAATAATAACTCAAATTACAATATAATTTATGCGTAATATTATCACAACAATACCATACAATAATTCATATCACAAATTGCCCATAAGCCACAATCAATTCCAAAAATACAACAAAATCAATTAATTTCACACCAAAAAGCCCAAGGCTCCACGCAATGTATATAAACCTCAAAATAGCAACACGGATGAAAAAATAATTCGGCATAGTACAATACCTTCTTTAATCAAAATTTTCTATATTATATTAATGCATCTTCTTACCTTATATAATTAATTATTGGCATATAGAAAATTCATAATAAAATTATTTCTAGGAAATGTCAAATCACCAAATATACAGAATTTACATAAAAATCCAAGCAACAATCACACCAAATTATCATATAAATACAAACTCGACAAACAAAGAATGAAGCATGACAATCAAGGATTTAGTAAGTGTCAACCATTTTCAATTAGATACAAACGGGCGTCTATGAATTATAACCGATATAATTTGCACATATAAACCAAGTGCGTACTCGTTACCTCGCGTACATGGTTTTCAATTACACAACTTTCACATAAGATTCAAAACCTAAAGGGTAATTTCCCTCACAAGGTTAGGCAAGATACTTACCTTTTTGAAGTTAGGTCGGTATTCTAAAATAGCCTTCTTGCTTGAATTGACCTCCGGATAGCTCAAATCTATCCAATTAATTTTATAAATTCATTAAAATTCATCAGAAATAATTTTGCATTATATAACGTCTATTTAAAATTTTATTCTAAAAAGTCAATCAAAAGTTAACATGGGACCCGCCTCTTGGAACCCGACCTAATTTTTATGAAATCTAAATACCGATTCCAATACGAGTTTAACCATACCAATTTTATCAAATTCCGACATCGGATTGGCTTTCAAATCTTAAATGTTCATTTTTGAAAGATTTGCTAAAAATCTAATTTCTTCCATAAATTCATGGATTCATGATGTAAATGAGTATAGAACCATGAAATATAATCAATATAGGATAAGGAACACTTACCCCAATATTTTCACGTGAAAATTTCCTAAAAATCGCACAAGAACCGAACTCCAAAATTTCCTAAACAACAAAATGTTGATTTTTGTGATTAAAATGTTTCTGCCCATCCGTCACTAAAAACCATTTTCATCACTAAAAGTCTATCAAAAACAGCTTTACCAGCCTTTATTTAATCGGTCATAACGCTCTCTACAAATGTCCAAATGATGAATGATTTAACTTTCTAAAAACTAGAATACAAGGTCTACAACTTTCATATATTGCAAATATTTAAATCCCTTATGGATTTCGAGATATAAGCTTCTAGGGGTCCTCGCATCAGAAATTTTTGAGAAAATTACAAAACATCACCAACCTTCATTAAATCGATTATAACCTTCTATACAAATGTCCAAATGATGCATGGTTTAGCTTTCGCGAAACTAGAATCAAAGCGCTATAACTTTCATGTTTTGCATATTTTTATATTCCTTGTAGACCGAGAGATATAAGCTTCCAAAGTAGTCTCCTCGCATCAAAATTTCGAACCTTGCTGTCAAAAACCAGCAAGTTAAATTGGTGTAAAAATGGTCTGAAACCACCTCGAAACTCAGTCGAGCCCCTCGGGACACCGTTTGAACATACCAACAAGTCTCAAAACATATTATGGACCTACTCGAGGTCAGAAATCACATCAAATAACACCAAAATTATGAATCGCGCATCGAATCGAATTATGAGTTTTCAAATCTTCCAACTTCTATATTTTGCGCGAAACGCATTAAATCAATCCGGAATGACTCCAATTTTTGCAAACAAGTCATAAATAACATAGTGGATTGTATCAATTTTTAGATCGAAATTCGACCCCGATATCAAAAAGTTAACTTCCGGATAAACTTTCCAAAAAATTTCTATTTTCCAACTTTCGCCAAAATACGCCGAATTGTCTTACGGACTTTCAAATCCAAATTCGAACATGTGCCTAAGTCCGAAATCACCATACGAAACTGTTGGCATCATTAAAATTCCATTTCTGGGTCGTTTTCTCAAAAGTCAACTCTCGGGTCAACTCTTTCTATTTAAGCTTCAAAATGAGAACTATTCCTTAAATTTAACTCCGAATCTTCCGAAAACCAAACTCGACCTCATAGGCGGGTCAAATATATATTACGAAGTTGCTCGAGATCTTAAGTTGTTGAATGAGGCGTCTATTCGTAAAACAAGTTGTGTTATTACAGTGAGCTCATAATTATATTACGATTTTATTTATTGAACTAACATATGTTTGCTTCTATGATTTTAAATACAATAATACCAACAAAATTGTAGACTGCATGATAAATAATTTCAGCATAAAATTTTAATTTTAATGTGAAACAACTTCATGCTACATTAGCATAAAATTTTATCAGGCAATAAATCCATATACATAAAGAATAATTTTAGAATCTGAATATGTTGACACAATAACGTATTGTGAGTATCTGCCGTTTCAGATGTTGATTGATATTCTGCCATGTAAACAAGTTTGTCCCAAAAAATTCTTCAACATATGAAATCAAAAAAAAAAAAAAAAAAAAAAAAAAAAAAACCTAACCCATAAGTAGAAGAAAGAGAGTAAAACTATGGTTGAAGCGAGTGCGTGCATATTTTAAGGCAATTTTGTTATGTTACTCGAGCTTTCCGCAGCAAAGCAAGTTTACAAGTCACTGCAGTGAGGTTATCGATCTGATTTCTTTCTCATATTGAGATCTTAGAATGCTATACTTGCTGATGAATAACGGCGAATTTGTCAGGAATATAATTGTCATATTATTATGAATTTTTTATTAACTGGCTATCAAATTAATAACTTTTAAAAGTATAATATAAATTAAAACTTAAAAGGTATCATAAATATGGAATACGTCTGTGAATCCGCCAAAATTATGCAATAACTTCATAATGAAATGCTAGTTTGTAGAGACTTTAAATTAATTTGAAGAATGCAATATTGACAAAAATAACCCCAACTCAAATCATAAAATACACATGTCGAAATATAGTAGGCGTTTGGACACAAATATTATAACTTTTGAAAAAATTAGGATTTGAAATTATGTTCAAAAATGGTATTTGAATTTAAAATTATATTCGAGTATATATTTTATGAGTGAGGAAAAAAATCTGTTCATTTTGAAAAAGTAGTTAAAATTGCCTTTAGATTTCTTGAAAAAATTTCCAACAAAATTGCAAATTTTTATGGAAAAATATCATTTTTTTCTGTTGGAAAAAATATTTTCTTTTATGGATAAACGACCATAAAATATGCATGACTTAAAAGGAAAAAATAGGTAAGACATCATTTATTTGCACTTCATGAAGATTTGAATTTTAATTATTCAGATCTCACAAATTAAGTGTATTTATTTTAAAAGTCTGAATCTTAATTATTCAAATCTTAATCATTAAGTTTTTTTACTTCAAAACCACTTAATGAGTCTGAATAGATATGTATGATTAAAATCTATAACAAATACTTAATTTCATTAAGATGCTATCATATATTTATTATTAACTGCCGCTATCGCCTACCATTATCAATTACTACCCCACCCCCACCATTATAACCATGCTACCATCATCCTTAATCATAGCCACCACCATTATAAACCATCACCACCCACTATCCCTACCACTCCGACCACTATCATTTTCATCCACAACTAACACTCATCTACCTTAACTATCACAACTAATCACTCCATCACCATCAACAAATCACAGCCGGTATTGCCTATCTTATAACTTACCGCTATATATCCACCTTCCTCAATCACAACTATTACCACCGCCCACCACCATCATCCTCAATCATAATCGTCACCGCTATCATTCACTAATAGCTATTAGCATGAACTACAATCATCAAACAAAACTATCATCAACCACTATCTCTAGTCGACATTCACCCGTTAACCATTACCACCAACAATTATTATATTTTAAAAAACTTAGTAAATTATTAGATTAGTTAGTATTTTATTTAAATTTTATCTTTATTAATTTTTAAATAAAAATAAATTTTATATATTCAAATATTAAAAAGTAAATAATTTTAATTATTTCTATTTAAATCTTAATACATACTTTAATATATTAAGATATTTATTTACATTCAAATATATTAGTTTTAGTACATATTTTAACATTTCGAATGTGTATTCGGATTGAGAAACGTCTTAATTTAAAAAAAACAAAACCAAATGAGGCCTAAATCTTCTCCTAATCGAAGTTTACTCTACTTCACTTCTGTATTTCCCCTCGCTCGCCGTCGTCGCCTCTGTGAATCCATTTTTACGGCCACCGAGCCACCGTGAATCTCCGGTGAGCGAAATTCTCTGGTAGAATTTTTACATCCGACGTATATCGAGGTTCGTACTTCTACTAGGGTTTTGTATTTCAATGCTCTGTATAGAGATAAACCGAGATTTCGTAGTTTGAGATTTCGAGTTTGCACGAAGTAGTTATGTGGAGTGGAAACGGACAAGATATGTGGAACAATAGTAACATGGCACCACCAGGTACTAGTGGCAGTGCCGGAGGACCGCTACCTCCGTCAATGATGCAACCGCCTCCGCCTGGTGGAGGACTGCCTCCGCCGTCTATGATGCCGCCGCCTCCAGGTACAAGCTCAGGACCAGTAATAATGCCTCCTGGTACAAGCGGCAGTAGTGGAGGACCGGCTCCGCCTCTGCCACCGCCTTCTTATACTGTTTTGCCAACGGAGGCTCAGCTTGAAGAGAAAGCTAGGAAATGGATGCAGCTTAACTCTAAGCGGTATAGTGATAAGCGCAAATTTGGATTTGTGGAGACGCAAAAGGAGGATATGCCTCCAGAGCATGTTCGCAAGATTATTAGGTAATTTTTTTTGGTTGCTTTTTTGCTCGTTAAATGTGTGCATTTTAGGTGTATATTATCAGAAAATGCAGGTAATCTATTTATGAGGTGTTGTGGTTTAGTTTATTAGGTAATTCTTTTGAAGTCTGCAAGGTGTTTGCATCGTGAATAAATACATTAATAGGTGTGAGTTAAATAACAAATAGTGCCTATATATACAACAATATGGTTTCTGGAGTTCTAATATTTGGTGCCTCATGACTATCTTTGTTGTTTCAAATTGTGTGTAAATGAATTTAAACACTTGCACCACGAGGACAACCAACTTCTCGAACACCTGGAAAGTAGAACCTGAAATCATCCAATGATGAGCGCTGTTAAAAATTAAAAAGAGAGAATGAAGGGAAAAACAACTTGTTACCTGAGTGAATTCTGATACGATAGTAGTCCAGGTGCCTTAACCCATACCTATATATCCCCTTAAAGTTCAGATGTCAATATAGAAGAACTGGGGTTTTCTTTATTGTCTCAGTATCACCTTTACTTTTATAAATCATGACTTTGATGATAATGTTTGCTCAGCTTTATGAAGTGTGAGATTGTTGTATTTTTCTCTCCTTTGCTTATTGAGCTCATACATATTACAGGGACCATGGGGATATGTCATCAAAAAAATATCGTCATGATAAACGTGTGTATCTCGGAGCTCTTAAATTTGTCCCTCATGCTGTTTACAAACTCCTTGAGAACATGCCTATGCCGTGGGAGCAGGTACTTCCTGCAGCCTTGCTGATTGTTTTATTTTGACAAATTGTGTTGGGTCTTGTTGTAGTAGTTGAATCTTCAATTTATTCTATAATGCTTTTGTTTTAACAGGTTCGAGATGTTAAAATACTGTACCACATTACTGGTGCTATTACATTTGTTAATGAGATACCATGGGTAGTTGAACCTATATATCTGGCTCAGGTATGCTACTGGACCCCTGCTTTGGTTTCTTTCTAACTCCACTAATTGATATATTCTGCACTGATTCATAATCACGAAATCTTGCAGTGGGGCACTATGTGGATCATGATGAGAAGGGAGAAGAGAGACCGGCGGCATTTCAAGAGAATGCGTTTTCCTCCTTTTGACGATGAGGAGCCTCCATTAGATTATGCTGATAATCTTTTGGATGTTGATCCTTTGGAGCCAATCCAGTTGGAGATGGATGAAGAAGAAGATTCAGCTGTTTATAACTGGTTTTATGACCATAAGCCATTGGTGAAGACAAAGCTTATTAATGGTCCTAGTTACCGCAGGTGGCATTTGTCCCTCCCTATAATGGCTACACTTCACCGGCTGGCTGGACAGCTGCTTTCTGATCTGACTGATCACAATTACTTCTACTTGTTTGATATGGAGTCCTTTTTCACTGCTGAAGCATTGAATATGTGCATACCTGGTAAGGAACATGCTCAATTGAGTCATTAGTTAGGTGTTTCTGTCTTCTAAGTTCATAGCTATTTGGTGTGCCCCTAAAATGCTAGTGGTCTGAACTGCTTCAGCTTGCCTAGCTGAAGATCAGTATCCTCCCAATAAATTCAGTTTTCTTTATCTTCCTAGTATCTGCATAATCTTATCGAGAAGGTATACCTGGGTGCTAGGTAGTTCAGGAACCAATTATGATATTGGTGAGTTCTCCCATCTGTTCAGTATTTGTTTGGGTATTTCAATTTTCACCCTGCATATTTGGCTATCCTCTCCTAATTTAGGTTATATGTCACATTCCAACAGGATTGCCTTCTAGCATCACTTTTTGTCCATTTTTTCCTGGCCTAGGGTGGGCCGGAGTAGGGAAATAATTCTTCATTGGTTTGTGTTGAATCTTCATGCATTTACATTAATATTGGCATGAGATGAGCTTAAATGAAGTAACATGGTCAGTGAGGATTAGCTTACCCCAGCTTGTTTGGGTTAAAGGCGTAGTTATTTTGTCGTATTGAATCTTCATGGTTGGTGGACTGTTTTCACTAAGAAGCTTCTTTTACGCTGCAGGTGGGCCCAAGTTCGAACCTTTATATCGTGACATGGAGAAAGGAGATGAAGACTGGAATGAGTTTAATGATATCAACAAATTGATCATCAGGTCACCGTTGAGGACAGAATACAGAATTGCCTTCCCTCACCTTTATAACAACAGACCAAGAAAGGTGAAGCTTTGTATATATCACACTCCGATGATCATGTACATAAAAACAGAGGATCCAGATCTTCCTGCTTTCTATTATGATCCGCTTATACATCCCATAGTCACCAAGGACCGCCGAGAGAAGAAAGTTCCTGAGGATGACGATGATGATGACTTTACCTTGCCTGAGGGTGTTGAGGCATTGCTGAACGAGACTCCAATCTGTACTGATACTACTGCTGCTGGTATTTCCCTGTTGTTTGCCCCACGCCCATTAACATGAGATCTGGTCGGACAAGACGTGCTGAAGATATACCCCTTGTGTCAGATTGGTTTAAGGAGCATTGGTATGGTTTCCATCTTCACTTTTACTTTTGCTATAGCAAGTTAATCATTATACTGTAAACGTATTTAACTATCTATTTTGGTTTCTTCTAGTCCTCCATCATATCCTGTCAAGGTGCGTGTCAGTTATCAGAAGTTATTGAAATGTTTTGTGTTGAATGAGCTGCATCATAGACCTCCCAAGGCCCAGAAGAAGAAGCACCTCTTCCGCTCACTTCAGGCCACAAAATTTTTCCAAACCACAGAACTTGATTGGGCTGAAGCTGGTCTCCAAGTTTGCAAGCAGGGATACAATATGCTGAATCTCTTGATCCATAGGAAAAACCTGAATTATCTTCACCTTGATTACAATTTTAATTTGAAGCCTGTTAAGACACTAACTACAAAAGAACGTAAGAAATCCCGGTTTGGTAATGCTTTCCACCTTTGTCGTGAAATTCTGCGTTTGACAAAGCTAGTTGTTGATGCCAATGTTCAGTTCCGTCTGGGAAATGTTGATGCATTTCAGCTGGCAGATGGATTGCAATACATTTTTTCACATGTTGGTCAGTTGACGGGTATGTACCGTTACAAGTACAGGCTTATGAGGCAGATTCGAATGTGTAAGGATTTGAAGCATTTGATATATTATCGATTCAATACCGGGCCAGTTGGAAAAGGTCCTGGTTGTGGTTTCTGGGCACCTATGTGGAGGGTGTGGTTATTCTTCCTTCGGGGTATAGTGCCTCTTTTGGAACGATGGTTGGGAAATTTACTAGCGAGGCAATTTGAGGGTCGCCATTCGAAGGGGGTGGCCAAAACTGTCACAAAGCAACGAGTTGAAAGCCACTTTGACTTGGAGCTCCGCGCTGCAGTAATGCACGATGTCCTTGATGCTATGCCAGGTGATAATCTTCTATCATTGATTGTCCATCTTTCTTGGGATGCTTTCGTTTCTTTACATTACTCGGACCAAATCTTTTTGCTAATATAGTGCCTCTTTACTGTAGAGGGTATCAAGCAAAATAAAGCGAGAACCATTTTGCAGCATCTAAGTGAAGCATGGCGTTGTTGGAAGGCAAATATTCCTTGGAAGGTACTATTCTTCTCCTTTCCCTCTCCTCTGTAACAATGAATTTCGCTTTAGACTACGTATCCATTCAAGTAAATTTTTTTTGGCTATTTGTTTTATTAGGTCCCAGGTTTGCCTGTTCCTATTGAGAACATGATTCTTCGTTATGTCAAATCAAAAGCTGATTGGTGGACAAATGTTGCTCACTACAACCGTGAACGTATAAGAAGAGGAGCAACTGTTGACAAGACTGTGTGTCGTAAAAACCTTGGAAGATTGACTCGCCTTTGGCTGAAGGCTGAACAGGTGAGTTTTACTGATATTATCTGTGGGTTTCTTTTACTCAGAAAAGTGCATTGGTGTTATAACATCTGCTTATTGGAGAAAGCTAGCTTGGTGGTAATTCATGTTGCTTTCTGATTTCCTTCAATTAACAGGAGCGGCAACATAACTACTTGAAAGACGGCCCATATGTTACTCCAGAAGAAGCAGTAGCTATTTATACTACCACTGTGCATTGGTTGGAGTCAAGGAAGTTTTCTCCTATCCCATTCCCTCCATTGTCATACAAGCATGACACGAAGCTACTTATCCTTGCCCTTGAGAGACTGAAAGAATCTTACAGTGTGGCTGTGAGGTTAAACCAGCAGCAGAGGGAAGAGTTGGGCCTCATTGAGCAAGCTTATGATAATCCGCATGAGGCATTGTCAAGGATTAAGCGTCACCTGCTTACTCAGCGTGCCTTCAAAGAAGTAAGTTTCACTATTTGAAATACATGTTTGAGTGTTAAGGAGTTCAATGTACTGATTTGGGGGGAGCAACTATGATCTTGTCGCATTATCCTAGGTTTATAAAGTTTGTGTCTGAAGTATTTATTTAATCCAAACAGCCTAACAGGATGGAGACATTGAGTAATTGCTGAAAGGTCATACGATATTCAGATGGTTAGACCACTATCTGAATCTGCTGCCATTCCACAGTCCACTTGGCCCATAATTTTGCGCCAGAAATTTGGTATCATGTATATTCGGCTGAAAAAACCTAGGTCTATGATATGTTGGAAAAAATCCTTGCTAAGTTTAAGTTTATATTGGAGTTACTTCTCTGTGTGTGTGTGTGTCTGTGCGCGCACGTGTGTGTGTTTGAGTCTGTATATATTAGTTAATTGAAATTTGGGTTAGAGAAACAAGATAAGATGTGTGCTCTGGTCATTTCCTGGAAGTTGCTGAAGAGCCCTTCTTATTTAGTTTGGTAGTCTCTGTAAGAATGGCTTTCTTTAAGCATCGATTGATGATTGCATTTCACAGGTTGGCATAGAGTTCATGGACTTGTACAGTTACCTGATTCCTGTTTATGAGATCGAACCACTTGAGAAGATTACTGATGCGTACCTGGATCAGTACCTGTGGTATGAAGGTGATAAGCGCCATCTCTTCCAAAATTGGATTAAGCCTGCCGATTCAGAGCCACCACCACTATTAGTGTATAAATGGTGTCAAGGCATAAACAATTTGCAAGGAGTATGGGACACCAGTGAAGGACAGTGTGTGGTGATGCTGCAGACGAAGTTTGAGAAATTCTTTGAGAAGATTGACCTGACCATGTTGAACAGGTATTTGTTGTCGAGAGCTGCTGGTATTTAGATTTCACAATGGTTCTCCTTTCTTTTTTGGGTATTGTGTTAACCTACTCTAATTTTTTTCTAGGCTTCTGCGTTTGGTGCTGGACCACAATATTGCTGATTATGTTACTGCAAAAAACAACGTTGTGCTGTCTTACAAAGATATGAGCCACACAAATTCATACGGGCTGATACGTGGTCTTCAATTTGCTTCATTTGTTGTACAGTACTATGGGCTTGTGTTGGATCTTTTGCTCCTAGGTTTAACTCGCGCTAGTGAAATTGCTGGTCCACCACAGATGCCTAATGAATTCATAACCTTTAGTGATACTAGAGTGGAAACGAGGCATCCTATCCGGTTGTACTCTCGCTACATTGACAAGGTGCATATATTATTTCGCTTCACTCATGAAGAGGCTCGGGACCTTATCCAAAGATATCTTACTGAGCATCCTGATCCCAACAATGAAAACATGGTTGGTTATAACAACAAGAAATGCTGGCCAAGGGACGCAAGAATGAGGCTCATGAAGCATGATGGTAGTTGTCATATATGCTATTCTATGTTGTGCCTTAATTTTGAGCTTCTATAATTGGTATTTTTTTCTGATTACAGGTAAATTTTATGAGAGTTGATTTATTTTCATTGTACTGTGGAACTTGACTTTCTTTTTGGTTAAATTCAAATTTCAGTTAATCTTGGGAGAAGTGTCTTCTGGGACATGAAGAATCGGCTGCCAAGAAGTATTACTACATTGGAGTGGGAAAACAGCTTTATCTCTGTTTATAGCAAAGATAACCCAAACTTGCTCTTCAGCATGTACGTACATCTTTCTGTTTGTTGCCTGTTATAGCTTTTTTGCATGGTGATATCTATTTGAGAATCCTGTTGAGTACTTGAATGATATTCTTGCGTGTGGGTAGTGATGAAGACTGGATAATTCCATATTTTGAATTCTACCCCAGAATCCATTGTGTCTAATGTCTTGGGAGAGGAGTTAGAACTTATTTGGGTCTTAATCTTTCTAATCTTAGACCTGCTAAAAGTTCACTGGAATATTCATTCACAATGAGCTGTTTACGGCTTACTCTTTATTAAAGGGAAGTGTTGAGGATCTTATTTAATGAGATAACTTTGATATGGTTATGTAGGTGTGGATTTGAAGTTCGGATACTCCCTAAGATAAGAATGACCCAAGAGGCATTCAGCAATACAAGAGACGGAGTCTGGAATCTACAAAATGAACAGACTAAGGAACGCACAGCTGTTGCCTTCTTGCGTGTGGATGACGAGCACATGAAGGTGTTTGAGAATCGTGTTAGGCAGATTCTCATGTCCTCTGGTTCTACAACATTCACAAAGATTGTTAACAAATGGAACACTGCTCTTATTGGTAATATCTTGTCCTGAGTTTCTGCCTATTAATTGTTTCAAACCTGAACTTTGGCTCTTGCTAGTGGATCCTTGTCACTAAGGTTTTTGGTTTATTCTTGTAGGCCTCATGACATATTTCCGTGAAGCAACAGTACATACCCAAGAATTACTGGACCTGCTGGTCAAATGTGAAAACAAGATACAAACTCGTATTAAGATTGGTTTGAACTCTAAAATGCCCAGTAGGTAAGTTCTTGAATACGTGTGAGCGTATGCTGAAATTATTTGAATTTTCAGTAAATATATCTTCTACATCTCTTCTAATGATGAATATGCTTTAGGTTTCCTCCTGTTATTTTCTACACGCCAAAGGAAATTGGAGGGCTGGGAATGTTGTCAATGGGTCACATACTGATCCCGCAGAGTGATCTTAGGTATAGTCAGCAAACAGATGTTGGTGTGACACATTTCAGAAGTGGAATGAGCCATGAAGAGGACCAATTGATTCCAAATCTTTATTGATACATACAGGTGACTTTTGATACTGGCTTTGACTTTTCTCTTGTCTACCTAAATTAGTTTTACTAATACTAATTGATTACTCCTTGACAGCCGTGGGAGAGTGAGTTCATTGACTCCCAGAGGGTTTGGGCCGAGTATGCTTTGAAAAGGCAGGAAGCCCAGGCGCAGAATAGGCGTTTGACTCTTGAAGATCTGGAAGTGAGTAATCTTCCTATATTGATAATTTTCTCTTGCATCCTTTGGACCTGTGGAATTTTTTTGCTCTGTCTGCTGTACTTCTCAAGTGGTTTGTAGGCCAAGGCGAGATACATCATTTGTGATATCTTGAATTTCCTTTTATTGTGGTGCCGAAAAGAGAACTACAAAATACAAATACAAATCATAAGGTAGCTAGTTTTTTTTTTTTGTTGTTCTTTTGGGGAGGGGGAGGGGGAGCTTTAATGTTATTTTGACAATTGACCTTTTGCTGGTTTTGTTAACTTTTCTCTCCTGTGATTCATTAGGATTCATGGGATCGTGGAATACCTCGAATCAACACATTGTTCCAGAAGGATCGCCACACCCTTGCATATGACAAAGGATGGAGAGTGAGAACAGACTTTAAACAGTACCAAGTTCTTAAGCAGAATCCATTCTGGTGGACACACCAGAGGCATGATGGAAAGCTATGGAACCTGAATAACTATCGTACTGATGTGATTCAAGCTCTTGGAGGAGTTGAAGGAATTCTTGAGCATACATTATTCAAAGGAACATAGTATGCTCTCTTCCTCATTGCTCTTTGTATTTCTTTTAATATTGTTGGGGAGCCAAAATATTTTTACTCTCTGAACTGGATTGTGTGGTCTCAGTTTGCATAACCTTTTGGCGCAGGCTTTACTAATTTAATTTCCTTGATATTTCAGTTTCCCTACTTGGGAGGGTCTTTTCTGGGAGAAAGCTTCAGGTTTTGAGGAATCTATGAAATACAAGAAACTGACTAATGCACAACGATCTGGGCTTAATCAAATCCCTAATCGTAGGTTTACTCTTTGGTGGTCACCAACAATAAATAGGGCCAATGTCTATGTTGGTTTCCAAGTACAGCTGGACCTGACTGGGATATTTATGCATGGGAAGATTCCAACTCTTAAGATATCTTTGATACAGATTTTCCGTGCACATTTGTGGCAGAAGATCCATGAGAGTGTTGTCATGGATCTTTGCCAAGTTTTGGATCAAGAGTTGGATGCATTGGAAATTGAGACTGTACAGAAGGAAACAATTCATCCAAGAAAGAGTTACAAAATGAATAGCTCGTGCGCTGACATCCTCCTTTTTGCTGCACATAGATGGCCAATGTCAAAACCTAGTCTTGTGGCCGAATCGAAGGATGTGTTTGACCAGAAGGCTAGCAACAAATACTGGATAGATGTGCAACTTCGATGGGGTGACTATGATTCTCATGATATTGAGCGTTATACACGAGCAAAGTTCATGGATTACACAACGGACAACATGTCTATTTATCCATCTCCTACTGGTATGTCACATGTGCATCTAGTGATCTGAATTTATTCCCTTTTTCAGAAAGTTATAGTTATTTCTTTTGCAGGTGTAATGATTGGACTTGACCTTGCTTACAACTTGCATTCCGCCTTTGGTAACTGGTTCCCTGGTTCAAAACCATTGCTTGCCCAAGCCATGAACAAGATTATGAAGGTATTTTTCCCCTTCCAATCATCCATTATTTTCAAGAACTGGTTTGTGTGTAGTATATGTTGCAGCTGAAAGTTTCTTAACATCCTTAAGTTCCATTATGCAGTCAAATCCTGCCCTCTATGTTCTGAGGGAACGCATAAGGAAAGGGTTGCAACTGTATTCTTCAGAGCCCACAGAACCATACTTATCATCTCAGAATTATGGAGAGATTTTCAGCAATCAAATTATATGGTTTGTTGATGACACAAATGTGTACCGAGTGACCATCCACAAGACCTTTGAGGGAAATCTGACGACAAAGCCCATAAATGGTGCAATTTTCATTTTCAATCCTAGGACAGGACAACTGTTTTTGAAGGTAAATGCAGTTCAACCGTAATTTTCTTGTTTACTCTTTGGCAAACTCCATTGTCCTCTATGACTGATGTGTGTGCTGTGCTTTTAATTTACAGGTCATTCACACAAGTGTGTGGGCAGGGCAAAAGCGTCTTGGCCAACTGGCCAAGTGGAAAACAGCCGAAGAAGTGGCTGCACTTGTAAGGTCTTTGCCAGTTGAAGAACAACCTAAGCAAATTATTGTGACTAGGAAAGGAATGCTTGATCCATTGGAGGTCCACTTGCTCGATTTTCCGAATATTGTTATCAAAGGAAGTGAGCTGCAGTTACCATTCCAGGCCTGTTTGAAGATAGAGAAATTCGGCGATCTTATACTGAAGGCTACGGAGCCACAGATGGTTCTGTTCAACATATATGATGATTGGTTGAAGAGCATCTCGTCCTATACAGCATTCTCCAGGCTCATCCTCATCCTGCGTGCACTTCATGTGAACAATGAAAAGGCTAAGATGCTACTCAAGCCTGACAAGTCGGTCGTTACTGAGCCTCACCACATCTGGCCTTCACTTACAGATGACCAGTGGATGAAGGTATGTTTAGGAAAATGTTCCTGTCTCCTTGAATATTGCCAGACCTTGATATTCTGAAAGAAACTTTTGTTAGTGGATCTTCTCTCTGGCTTGTTCGGCGGCACACCAGTGAGATTGTGTTGATTTTAATTTGGTGGAATCCTTTCTGATTCTGGACTGTGCATGGTGCAGGTTGAAGTAGCTCTTAGAGATCTCATTCTCTCAGACTATGCAAAAAAGAACAATGTCAACACATCAGCATTGACGCAGTCTGAGATCCGTGATATTATACTTGGAGCTGAGATTACTCCTCCATCCCAGCAGCGACAACAGATAGCTGAGATTGAGAAACAGGTAATAATCGTGGTCCTTCTAGTACATATCAATGTGCCCCCTTTGTTTTTAGAGGTTCAGTTGCTAATGTGCACCATCTTTTCAGGCCAAGGAAGCAAGTCAACTGACAGCGGTTACCACAAAGACCACTAATGTCCATGGTGATGAGTTGATTGTTACTACTACAAGCCCCTATGAGCAAGCTGCCTTTGGCTCTAAAACAGATTGGCGTGTGAGAGCAATTTCAGCAACAAATCTCTATCTCCGTGTGAACCACATATATGTAAATTCGGAGGACATAAAGGTAAAACTTTCTTTGCAATGTTGTATTAACTACGTACTACTATACATTTAGCATCTTGTTAGTAGAATCACTGTTACAAGGGTAAAAAATTCGGTGTTAATAATTTGATTATTAACTGTTTGTGCAGGAGACTGGATATACGTACATCATGCCAAAGAATATTCTGAAGAAGTTCATTTGCATTGCCGATCTGCGAACACAAATTGCTGGTTACTTGTATGGTGTAAGTCCACCAGATAATCCTCAGGTGAAGGAAATCCGGTGTATTGCAATGCCTCCACAATGGGGGACACATCAGCAGGTGCATCTACCTTCCGGTCTTCCGGAGCATGATTTTCTCAATGACTTGGAGCCTTTGGGATGGATGCACACACAACCAAATGAACTTCCTCAGTTGTCTCCACAGGTTAACTTCTATTTATCTTTGTTTTATTGTGCAGCTGTAATGAGTTATATTCCAGGGGTTTGGCTGGGTTTGTTTAGCCAATTGCTCTGTGCATAGCTCTTCTGATGTGTAAATCTTCTGAATAACAGGATGTAACTTCACATGCTCGGATCCTGGAGAACAACAAGCACTGGGATGGAGAGAAGTGTACTATATTGACATGCAGTTTCACACCAGGGTCTTGTTCGTTA
Source organism: Nicotiana benthamiana (assembly GCA_034376525.1). NCBI lineage: Eukaryota > Viridiplantae > Streptophyta > Magnoliopsida > Solanales > Solanaceae > Nicotiana > Nicotiana benthamiana. The sequence continues at coordinate 123,853,591 of CM067335.1, read as the reverse complement.
ACTGCATATAAGCTGACGCCAACAGGGTATGAATGGGGACGTGCTAATAAAGACACAGGAAGCAACCCTCATGGTTACCTGCCGACTCATTACGAGAAGGTCCAGATGCTATTGAGTGACCGATTCCTTGGCTTTTACATGGTAAGTTTGCTAGTCTTGTGGATTATTCAGTTGGATTTTTGATTGCTGCTCCCGTCCCATGTTTCCTGCATCTCCCTGCTTCCTTTCATGCCACTCCCGTCTAGAACTGAATCTAAATGTAACTTTGTTGTGCAGATACCTGATAATGGTCCATGGAATTACAACTTCATGGGAGTGAAGCACACTGTTAGCATGAAGTATGGAGTGAAGCTAGGTACACCTCGGGAGTACTACAATGAGGATCACCGACCAACACATTTCCTGGAATTCAGCAATATGGAGGAAGGTGACACTGCTGAGGCAGATCGGGAAGATACATTTACATAATACATTTCCAGTATAATATCCTCAAGTCTTTGGGAAGTCAAATCCAATGGTTTAACTTCTTGTAGTATGTGTCAGCTATTATCGGTAGTGTAGTGGCTGATGATGTTAGGTGAAACCTACAAGTTGTAAATATATGAAATGAATTTGTAGCTTGATGCCACTGTATGCTTATTAGCCGAGGGCGGATGTCGCTGCTCGTCCTTGTGGTTTAGATTTTAGCTCGCACCTTTTAGATGTGGCAAAAACAAACAGATGTTTGTACATTAAGAGAAAGCAAATTGTGTTTTTGGTATTGTGATTTTTCCCTTAATCTTGATGCTGTTGGAACCTTCCGTGCCAAGAGCAATGCAACTTAACTGTGTAAGGTTTAGAATGTCAATGAATGGTTTGAGATGTTGCAGAGCTGCATTTTTTGGGACATGTATTTAGCTGTCCTGAAAAGGGTGATACTTTTCATATGCCTCGTCTCGTTTGAATTTCCCCTTTGTATTAATTTATAGCAATTTTTAGTAATTGTGACTCAGTGTAATGTATTAGTTTATTCGGCAGCATAATTCTGGCAATTTTCAAAAATTGGGTTCCATCACTCCATGTTGTCAAACTGAAGTACGTTATCGTTAAGCTACAAAACATTATAACATCGAATGAAGTATTTCATGGCATGTAGAGGGTCTTCTCTAATACTTCTTCAAACGGATTAACTAGTTGCAAATCGTACTACGCCTCGGTTATCAAAACAAAATATTTCTAATTTGTACACAATCTTGTAAATGACACTTGTTGCTTTAGTTTATCTCTCTCTTGTCGCTTCTGATTCTTTTAGAATTGGGGGAAAAAATGAGTTGAAGATTTTTGCCTCAACGAAAAGAAAGATCCACGACTAGAGGATTTATTAAGCCAAGGTGAACTGATCTTTGCATTGAGAAGCTAGCGACTTCCATCGAGGGGAGCTGTTATCAGTTATCACTACTTAGAGAAGTAGCCAAAGGACAAGACGCAAGCACGTAGCCGCAGGCGGAGCATACAATATACTGCGGTCAACCGCAGGCGGAGCATATATATAAACATTTACTATTATTTCAAAGAAGAGTTTAAATTATGAATTACACAAGAAGTTAAAATTTGAGCCCATGACAAGTGTAATGTATTCAATAGGAATAACCTGAAGTTAGACCTAATAAATTTAAATTTGGATTCACCTCTGTAAATATTTCAGTTGACTTAGGGAGGCCACAATAATACTCTTAAAGATGTCAGAGCAGCTTCCTGCTTGTATTAGCTGTCTAGGAAAGTTTCCTGATCCAAAGCTACCATGATCTATGCACAACTTGTCTTCTGCAGAGAAAACAAAAAACAAAAAGAAATATTTAGTTTCCATGAACTTGGATGGAAATGTCACTTGCAAAGGCAAAAGCTATGCATCACAACTTCCACAACTATAAACCGAACATCAAATATGCAGAACAAAGCAGTCTCTATTTGCTTCTACGTCGACTCAGCTGGTAAGAACTCAGATAAGAGAAGTGACAAATAAGAGAAGCCGGTATGAGTGGAGACAATCTATTCCAACAATACTGTTTAGATCAATATTAATATCGATATATGAGAGATAAGCAAAGACTATACATAGACACATAAGAGGCAGGAGAGGGAAGCATATCATTTCATCACGTTTAATTGTGTTTGACATTGCTTAGTCGAGAAAATTAGGGAAGGTGGGAAAGTTCTAGTTCGACAATGTTAGATGCTCACACGGGGCCAGAAATACATATGGAATCGACTAACTTACTCTCTAAAGAACATATGCAAGAGAAACGGCAAATCCATTGGACATAACCATCTACAGAAGACTTACTATTGTAAGACGCAAAAAAGACAATACCATAAATTCGTTTCAGTTGTGTAAAGAGAACTAAACTACGTGATAGTTCTTCACCACAGGAGATCGGTTAGATAGCCAATGAACCACGTATTGCATTACATTACATGATCTCTAAGCAAGTTAGCAGACATTTAAGCTTTCATAAGTGATACGAAACATATACTATTCCTATGCGACCTGGAAAAGCATACATGCTTAGAGCTTATTTCTAGTTCAAAGTCGTAGAAAAGAATAAATCGGAAAAGCAAATGTCATTGCATTCACTCTGTCAAAGGTATTCCTAAATATACATAAGATCCTAGGAACTCAAGTATGAAATGCGGGGAAAGAAGCGGATTAAGAAGAGAAGTCTATACCTTTTGTTCGTTCAGTAAAATCTGTCATTTCAGAAGCTCTTCCTCCATGCCGAGTTTAAAGTTCCAAAAAACATCAGATGAAACAGACCGTGACCACTCCCCTCCATACAACTGCACAAGAAATGTATGATACACTTCTCTTCTGTTCCAGCATGTACAGAAAATCAAAACAGCACGCTTGCAATTATAGGCATAACCGAGCTGTTGCAACAGTGCTGAAGGAGTGGTATGAGGAAGAAAACTCCTTTTCTTATGCTGAATCAAGGAGAGAAGTTTCTTCATCCCATCCACAGCCTAAAGCACCAAGCACTTTCATGATTTCCTCGATACTTGAATTAGAGAAATTGCCAATTGTGAACTTTTCAACAGATCCCTTCACTTCAATGAGACTATGACCAGCCTCCTTCTTTAAACCACAGCTCCTTAACATTTTTCTTGCCTCTGCTACACTATCCCACTTCTCGTCTGAAGCATATAAGTTTGATAACAAAACATAAGGTGAAGTAGAAACTGGCTGATTCTGTAGGAGCTTTTTAGCCATTCTTTCCCCTATTACAACATCACCATGCAGCCGACAAGCTGAAAGTAAGCAACCTAAAACAACCGGATCATGCCCAAAAGGGTATCTTTGCATGTATTCTTCAGCATCTTTCAGTCTCCCGGCTCGTCCTAGTAGATCAATGAGGCAAGAGAAATGTTCAATGTCGGGAGAAACGCCACAAATCTCATTCATGGTATTGAAGTAATATAGGCCCTCGTCTACAAGCCCTGCATGATTGCAAGCGATTAAAAGTCCAAGAAATGTGACAGAATCTGGCTTTAAACCGACGCTCTTCATCTCCTCGAACAATTTTATAACTTTTTCTCCATGGCCATGGTTTGCAAACCCAGCAATGACACTATTCCATGAAACAAGATTATGACAAGTCATTAGCCTAAAAGCTGTATATGCATACTGAATACAGCCACATTTAGCATACATGTTCACAAGTGCATTCTCAACACCAATATCTACACTTGAGCTTGTTCTAATAAGATGAACATGTATTTGCCGCCCGAATTCCATAGAACCCATGCCTGCAGATGCAGAAAGCACACTAGCATAGGTGAACTCATCAGGCCTTCCATCAAAATACTCCAACATCTGTCTAAATACGCCCAACCCCTTCGAATGATCATCACAACGAGAACAAGCAGCAATAAGAGTATTCCATGAAATGACATCTTTCTCTTTGATTGATCTGAAAACTTTTTCAGCTTCATCTAACAAATTTATATTTGAGTACATTGTCATTATTAAATTGCCTATAAAGGCAGTCCCGTCAAGTTTGAGCTTCATCATTTGGCTATGCAATTGCATTCCTTTCCCCAAATCATCTGCAGAATTGCAGGTTCCTAATAAGCCCACAAAGGTGAAGCGGTCTGGCACCAACCCTTGTCGGCACATACATTTATAGACTTCAAATGCTTTCTCTCTTTGATTACTTTCTACCAAACCCATTATGATTGCATTGAAAGAGACATCAGTTAGATTAGGTGTTCTTGCACAAACTGATAGAGCATCACCACATTGACTATTTTTCATGTACATCGAGATCAGAGAGTTGGACACAAACGAAATGGACGAACAGCCTAATTTGATAGACTGGGCATGTATTTGTCTACCAAGTTTCAGGGCGAAGAGGTTAGAACATGAACTAAGGGCACTAGCAAGGACAAATTCATTGGGCTCTAGTGGCATTTGAGAGTAAAGGTTGATAGCCATGAGATGCTTCCCGTCTTGGCTATAACCAGAGATCATGGCTGACCAGGTAACGAGATTTCTCTTGGACATCTCATTAAAAGCTCGACTGGCAAAGTTGACATTTCCACACTTGGCATACATGTTGAGGATGTGATTGGATATGACAACATCATCTCGCAAGCCTGACTTGATCACCATAGCATGAACAGAGAGGCCATAACGGAATGCCTTGGTCTTAGAGCAATGATGCAATAGTGAACCAAGAATTTCTGGTAACATTTACCGCAGCACTAAGTGAAGTTCTTACGTAATATGCATCTCTTCTTAAATAAAAAACATCCTTTATTCAAGAATTTCATCTACTAAAAAACTTAAACACGGACGTCTTAGCAAGCAAATACACCTGCACAAAAGCTTCGGTGAATAAGGGCAGCGGACAAAATGAAACAATTGATGATCACATCCAATTCAATTTTAAGTACTAGTTTCTGTTCTTTCATTATCAGGTCAATCACATGGAAGCCCCACATAACTGCAAATATTTCAAAAACAACAACAACAACCATCCAGTAAAATCCCACAAGTGGGGTCTGGGAAGTGTAGTATGTACGCAGACCTTACCCCTACCCCGAAGGAGTAGGGAGGCTGTTTCCGGAAGACCCTTGGCTCAAGATAAGAAGAAAAATAAAAAAGAGAGAATGTTAGTTTCACCACAGAAATCATAGGAAAAATAGAAACATAAAATGAAAAATAAAAACAAAAATGATAGCTAGTAAATAGGTCCTGCACCGAAAAGAGAAAATAGTTTATCCAATAAAACCGCTTACTCGACCCTTCTGTGTTACTCTTTTCCTTTCTCCATTTTGTTCTCATAATTAACTTCATATCGGAACAAGAGGGGTTGCTCTGATGGTAAGCAACATCCACTTCCAACCGAGAGGTTGTGAATTCGAGTCTCCCCAAGAGCAAGGCGGGAAGTTATTGGAGGAAAGGATGTCGGGGTCTATTTGGAAACAACCTCTCTACCCAAGGGTAGGGGTAAGGTCTGCGTACACACTACCCTCCCCAGACCCCGTTAAGTGGGATTATACTGGGTTGTTCTTGTTGTAATTAACTTCATATCGGCATTAACTCCTAAATTGGTCCTATTTTCCTTCTTATCTTCTCCAAACAACATTATTACACATCAATAAAGAAAATAGTAACAACCCCACACAAAAAAAGGAACAAAGACAAGAGGACACATGGTGAAGTGGAAAATGCTACAAATCTGAGCCATTTAAAAGCTCTCTTTACCACATTGAATGTCAATTTCCCGCTTTCGAAAATCAATACTTCTTTGTCATTAACTCCTTGTACATTTAAACTACTCTTAATATGTGAAAAATAGAATCTTGACATTTCATGTAGCTTCTATAGATACATACACTACAACAACATACCCAATAAAATCTCACTAGTGGGGTCTGGGGAGAGCACAGTGTACGCAAACCTTACCTCTAACCCTGAAATACATATAGACACTAAATTAAACAAAACAAAAACAAATGAAGCATCTTTTTAATGTAAGAAACAAGGTTAATAATCATATTTTTTAAATAAGTAAGAAATAAGATTAATAATTTTTATAGGAAGACATAAATTCAAGCATCACACACCATTAAAAAGGTTTGTACGAATAAGACATTTGATGTAACAAACTCATACTCTAAACAAATGGTATATATTTATTAGATGAAAAGCAAAAAGAGAAATGATCAAAATGGTGGTGAGTGTGTTAGGGTTGGTCTATTTTGGTCCGTAATATATACACCTTTATAGCCATCAGCCTTGATTTAAATGTAGAAAGGGGACACTTTTAGTCATAAACCCTTAAACTAAACAGATTTCTCATAAATGGCTTCTTAAAGGAAAGACGCACTTGGAAAAACTCAAGAAATAGTGGTTTAATTTAGAGGATGTACTATTGAAGCATGCAACTTTGTTTTATTATTAATACTAAAAGTTAGTTGCTTAATTACTGGGAAGAAAATAGAGGAAAAGTTGTGAGCAATTAGAGCTTCTAATTTGAGTTGGGGTTTTTATTTCTTCATATATGTTTTAAATATTGATCTTTCTGCTTAACCTTAAACTTCTTTGCTCAGAATTGATAAGTTTTCTGATCGAATGATTTGTTCTCCGTTGATTATCGTCATTTCTCGCTACTCCTAGAATCTCACTATCGAGTGAATAGCCATGAATAGCTTCAGCTATTTTGACATTGCAAGTTTGACACTAAAGCAAATATATGAATTTCGTATGTGTAAGAAACTTATTTAAATTGATTTTTTTCCAGCCATAATTTTTAAGTCAAGAGCGAGAGTGCTGACTTCGTCTGGCTTTGCTTCATTCAACTCGTTTAAGACTGTCAGTTACATTCTTCATTCACTTCATATGGCTGAAAATGATAATATTGATAAAGTAGCTGATGAAAGTAAAGATTCTGAGTCTACGGTTGCAACTACTCAGTCGACAGTTTCAAAACAAAGGAGAAAACGATCCCGGGCATGGGAATTTTTGGAAGAAAAAGTTGATGCTAAAGGAAATAATAAATATGCATGTAGATTTTTGTGGACAATAATATTTTGAGACAAAAGGCAAAAGTACGACATAAATGAATGGTCATATCGATAAATGTCCAAAGAATCCTTATAAAGTTGAAAAAGGTAAAAAACTATTACAATTTCAAACATTACAGTGGGGTAATAAAGGTGGTCTTATTCCATGGAAATTTGATCAAGAAGAGTGTAGGATGACTTTGTGTCGTATGGTGATTGTTGATTAACTTTCCGTTTAGATTTGTTGAGGAGGAAGGCTTTAAAAACTTTATGAAAGTGGCACAACCTTGTTTTCATATTCCTTCCCGTACTACTATTACACGGGATTGTTTTGCTCTTTTCAATGTGGAAAAATATAAATTAATGAAGTTTCTTAAAGGAACAAGTCAAAGAGTAAGTCTTACCACTGATACATGGACTTCTATTCAAAAAATTAACTATATGTGCATCACAACCCATTGGATTGATAGTGAATAGATTATGCATAAAAGAATTATTAACTTTTCTCCAATTACTAGTCATAAAGGTGAAGATATGACAAAGTGTATTATTGATTATTTGTGTGAGTGGGGTTTGCAAAAGATTTTCACTGTCACAGTTGACAATGCTAGTTCAAATGATTTGATCGTGGAGAAGTTGTCTGGTAAATTAAATGATTGGGGAACCAATTCCATGAATGGTCAACACCTTCACATGAGATGCATGACTCATATTGTAAATATTATTGTGAAAGATGGTTTAAAAGAGTCAAGTATTTCTATTGCTCGTGTTAGATGTGCAGTCAGATACATTAGACAGTCTCCTGCTAGGTTGAGGAAGTTTCAGGAATGTTGTGAAAGTGAAAATATTGTCAAGAAGTCTTTATGCTTAGATGTTCGTACAAGGTGGAATTCCACCTACTTGATGTTCCTACAAGGTGGAATTCCATCCAGTAAAATCCCACAAGTGGGGTCTGAGGAGTGTAGTATGTACGCAGACCTTACCCCTACCCCGAAGGAGTAGGAAGGCTGTTTCCAGAAGACCCTTGGCTCAAGATAAGAAGAAAAATAAAAAGGAGAGAATGTTAGTTTCACCACAAAAATCATAGGAAAAATAGAAACATAAAATGCAAAAATAAAAACAAAAATAATAGCTAGTAAATAGGTCTTGCACCGAAAAGAGAAAATAGTTTATCCAATAAAACCACTTACTCGACCCTTCTGTGTTACTCTTTTCCTTTCTCCATTTTTTCTCATAATTAACTTCATATCGGCATTAACTCCTAAATTGGTCCTATTTTCCTTCTTATCTAACTCCAAACACATCTTAGTAATGTTACTAAGATGTGTAGTAATGTTGTTTGGAGAAGATAAGAAGGAAAATAGGATCAATTTAGAAGTTAATGCCGATATGAAGTTAATTATGAGACAATGGAGAAAGGAAAAGAGTAACACAGAAGGGTCAAGTAAGTGGTTTTATTGGATAAACTATTTTCTCTTTTCGGTGCAGGACCTAATTACTAGCTATCATTTTTGTTTTTATTTTTGCATTTTTTTCTTCTACATTTTATGTTTCTATTTTTCCTATGATTTTTGTGGTGAAACTAACATTCTCTCCTTTTTATTTTTCTTCTTATCTTGAGCCAAGGGTCTTCTGGAAATAACCTCCCTACTCCACTCCTCAGACCCCACTTGTGGGATTTTACTGGATGGAATTCCACCTTGTAGGAACATCAAGTAGGTGGAATTCCAGCTTGTACGAACATCTAAGCATAAAGACTTCTTGACAATATTTTCACTTTCACAATATTCCTGAAACTTCCTCAACCTATCAGGAGACTGTCTAATGTATCTGACTGCACATCTAACACGAGCAATAGAAATACTTGATTCTTTTAAACCATCTTTCATAATAAGATTTACAATATGAGTCATGCATCTCATGTGAAGGAGTTGACCATTCATGGAATTGGTTCCCCAATCATTTAATTTGTCAGACAACTTCCCCACGGTCACATCATTTGAACTAGCATTGTCAACTGTAACAGTGAAAATCTTTTGCAAACCCCACTCACGCAAATAATCAAAAATACACCTTATCATATCTTCACCTTTATGATTAGTAATTGGAGAAAAGTTAATAATTCTTTTATGCATAATCCATTCACTATCAATCCAATGGGCTGTGATGCACATATAGTTAATTTTTTGAATAGAAGTCCATGTATCAGTGGTAAGACTTACTCTTTGACTTGTTCCTTTAAGAAACTTCATTAATTTATATTTTTCCACATTAAAAAGAGCAAAACAATCCCGTGTAACAGTAGTACGGGAAGGAATATGAAAACAAGGTTGTGCCACTTTCATAAAGTTTTTAAAGCCTTCCTTCTCAACAAAACTAAACGGAAGTTAATCAACAATCACCATATGACACAAAGCCATCCTACACTCTTCTTGATCAAATTTCCATGGAATAAGACCACCTTTATTAACCCCCAGTAATGTTTGAAATTGTAATAGTTTTACCTTTTTCAACTTCATAAGGATTCTTTGGACATTTATCGATATGACCATTCATTTGTGTCGTACTTTTGCCTTTTGTCTCAAAATATTCTTGTCCACAAAATCTACATGCATATTTATTATTTTATTTAGCATCAACTTTTTCTTCAAAAAATTCCAATGCCCGGGATCGTTTTCTCCTTTGTTTTGAAACTGTCGAGTGAGTAGTTGCAACCGTAGACTCGGAATCTTTACTTTCATCAGTTACTTTATCAATATTATCATTTTCAGCCATATGAAGTGAATGAAGAATGTATCTGACAGTCTTAAACGAGTTGAATGAAGCAAAGCAAAACGAAGTCAGCATTCTCGCTCTTGAATTAAAAATTATGGCTTGAAAAAAATCAATTTAAATAAGTTTCTTACACATACAAAATTCATATATTTGCTTCAGTGTCAAACTTGCAATGTCAAAATAGCTGAAGCTATTCATGGCTATTCACTCGACAGTGAGATTCTAGGAGTAGCGAGAAATGACGATAATCAACGGAGAACAAATCATTCGATCAAAAAACTTATCAATTATGAACAAAGAAGTTTAAGGTTAAGCAGAAAGAACAATATTTAAAACATATATGAAGAAATAAAAAACCCAACTCAAATTAGAAGCTCTAATTGCTCACAACCTTTCCTCTATTTTCTTCCCGGTAATTAAGCAACTAACTTTTAGTATTAATAATAAAACAAAGTTGCATGTTTCAATAGTACATCCCCTAAATTAAACAACTGTTTCTTGAGTTTTTCCAAGTGCGTCTTTCCTTTAAGAAGCCATTTCTGAGAAATATGTTTAGTTTAAGGGTTTATGATTAAAAGTGTCCCCTTTCTACATTTAAATCAAGGTTGATAGCTATAAAGGTGTATATATGACAGACCAAAATAGACCAACCCTAACACACTCACCAACATTTTGATCATTTCTCTTTTTGCTTTTCATCTAATAAATATATACCATTTGTTTAGAGTATGAGTTTGTTCCATCAAATGTCTTATTCGAAAACCTTTTTAATGGTGTGTGATGCTTGAATTTATGTCTTCCTATAAAGGATTAGCTGCTAAACATCATGACATATCAAAGCATTTACCTCATCTCAGGTGGTTAAGGGAAATACTAGCTTTCCAGCTACCTCTAAGTCGATTGTAAGTTTTTTTTGGAGATGAATAAAATGCTTAAAATTTTGTTTTTTCTCAACAAAAAAATATCATGTCAGCTTGCAGTGTTGCAAATAACCAAGCCGCTGGAGACCTATTTAAGGTTTGTAAAAATGAGTGATTGTAGTCTAAACATGATACGTTAGTATTACAGTACTATAAACACATACTTTAAGTGCATATATTAAACATGATTCACAGTGAGAGCAATCTATTAAAGTATTAAACAATTGGATTAGCTACACAGTTTGCTATTGCCAGACGAAATACAAGCTACATATTCATACATGCTTGGGACACAACAAAAACGACGAAAACAAAAAGCATCCTATGAAACAAAAACCATCATAGCACCAGCAAGTGTTTTACGGAAAGAAATTAGAAGTACCGGAAACGACGATAATCAACGGAGACTATCTTTCCGACAAACCAGATCTCAATTCAATGGTGGCGAGTGGCGATCTGAAAGAAAACGCTGAAGTGAAGACTCACACTCACTGAAGACTGAAGAGAGGCGGGCAAGTGATGACTGCGATGCTGAAGGAAATAATATGGTATTAGGAATTTAGGGTTAAGTGAAGGAAAGAGTAGTAATAATATTATAAAATAAGGGTATATTTGTCTTTTTAATATCTCTTATCGGTTTATTTTTAAACCGAAACCGAAGAGTACAAATTGAAATCGAAATCGATAAATCGATAAGGAAAATTTCAAAATCGAAATCGATAAATCAATAAACCGATAACAAATAATCGATTCGATTTATCGATAAACCGATTCGAATGCACACCCCTAAGTGTGGTCCTACAAATAGAATCTGGGGAAGATAAGATATATGCAGCCTTACCCCTAACCCGAAAAAATAGTAAAACTGTTTTCGATAGACCCTCCATGAACCCCACTTGTTAATTCGTTCCAGTAACCACTGTCATAAAATTTGAAATTTCACATGACAATGTCCAGTGGAGTTCCAAATTATATGGCTGAAAAGTGGCTAACTGCGCTATTACTACGAAATTTATGTTTTAGCCAAAAAATTTGGTAGCTAATTACGAAAAATTGATAAAGAGTTTTGACTTTTCTTTCTTTAAAAGGGACATCAAAGAAATGAATTGTAGGTTTCTTATTTAGAGGGAGATTTACTAATATTGTACTGCACAATGAATCAATTAAATTGCATAATCTATTTATGTCACGATCCGGATTTTCCATCCTCGAGAATTATGGTGGCGCCTATTCATAAAAGTTAGGCAAGCTAAGTATTATAAATTCATTACCCTTTTTATTAAGTATGTTCAACAGTTCAATATAATAAGTGATCAACCGCAGAATAAATTAAATAACTAGAAATGCGGAAGATGAAAACTTAATAGTTTAACCAAACATTGTTATATCCGAAGTATAACAATACCCAGAATTTGGTGTCACAAAGTCACGGACCATCTACGAATATTACAAATAAAATCTGAATAGAAATACATGAATATGTGTCTGAAAACGTAAAAACATAAGGAAATAATAGAAGGAGACGCCAAGGCCCGCGGACGCCTGCATGATTACCCCAGGTCGCTTGAATGTACTGAAGACAGCACCCTCACTGCGGTCCAAAAGCTGTCGTACCGTGTGTCACACCTCTTTTTTTACACACCTACCCCGAAAGGTAAATATATAAGGGAGTTTTTCCACTTAAAGTGACATTATTTGAAATGAGATTATTTATTTAGAGTCGCCACTTGGGATAGGTTTGGCTTTTGGTGTCCCAAGTCACCGGTTTATTTAGAATCCCAAATCGAGGAAATTTGTCGACTGCCCAAATGGAGTCTGCGAACTAGAAATTCTAAGTAAGGAATTTTGCTGACCCGAGGGAAGGTATTAGGCACCCTCGGATCCCGTGGTTCTAGCAAGGTCGCTTAAACTATTATAATTGGCTGAAATTCTGATTTTTATACATGTTCATCCTATATTGCAAGCAGCCTCTCTACCCTTTCGGGTAGGAGTAAGGCTCGTCTACATATTACCCTCCCCAGACCCCTCTTTGTGGGATAATACTGGGTAGTTGTTGTTGTTGTTCATCCTATAGTGCAATTTTAAATTATTTACCACTTTTTATTAATTTTTTAAGGGAATTGAACGTCATTTAAAACATGTCTTTGGATCGTGTCGCATGAAATGCACCCACCATCTGGAACACGTCTTTTCCAACATTTTAGGATTTGGATTTGGGTCACATGAAATGCACACCCGAGTTTAAGAAGGTAATGTTATTAAATAACGCGCCTAAAGCAACTAATGCATTGTTAACTTTGCGAGGGCCATAAAAATTTACTAAATGGCACGCCTCGAATTCTAAGGATCAAAACATTAATTAAGTGAAGAGTCTTGAGAGGCGGCAGAAAACTCAACTGAGCTAATGGTCTATTGCATGAATTATTTTGACAAAAAAAGTTTTTTGTATACTTATCTAAAACTAGTGACAAGTAAGCAGAAGCTTCCAAAATAAGTTGAAATGAAAATACACAATCTTCTTTCAAATTCCATCATTCCACATACGTGCAACTGTCTTGTGCAACCAGCTGATTTCAAGAAAAACAAAATAAGGGAAAAAATTCAAACCAAAATAAGTAGTTCCAGCACCAGGAAATGCCACTGTACAAGAAATTTTTCAACGTAAGATATGCTAGACGCAAAGAAAATGCTAAAAGAAAGGAAAGTTTGTTAATGAGTTGTAGTTAGCCAAACTAATAAATTTGTTAAAACTCCTTTCCACTGAAAATAACTTGAACAAGACGTTAAAACCTTTAAAAATAAAATTGTAAGAAGAAATTGCATTTTTCATAAATGAAATAACTAAGAAATCACTTAAACACTTAATTACAAAGTTACCATATCTCTGTTGCTAACCAAAATCCAATCCCATTCCATTTATTCACACTTTAACGACTCATTAACTGCTTCCATTTGAATTAAGTATCAACACAAATCCACCAGACAAGAATTCATAAATTGTTGACAATTAAAGTTTCAACCAAAAATTCAACTCAAATCAACCTATATTCATCGATCAACATAGCACATCAAGAGTAATATATTCAGCCAAGGTAATTCAATCAACTAAATTAGCATAAGTAATCCAGAGATAGCATCACAACACCATTATTGAAATTGAGATTAAAGAGAGAAAGATGGGCCTTTAAGAGTGAAGCTTCAATGAAATAGAGTCTCCAAGCAAACTTTGTACATCACTCGCGGAAGAGTTACAAGAGAAAATCACTTACCGATTCGAAGCCAAAAATTAATTCAAGACAAGAACCGCGAATAAGTCCGTGACTGAACCCAGAACTCGGACCTCGAACAAACCCAGATCCACACGATTTTGGATGATGATTTTGGGCCTGATTTTGCTGAGTTTCAACCAAGAATAAAGCTGTTTTTTCCCAACACTGTCTGACACCTTTTTCTTCAATGCTGTTATTGAGTTGAGTTTCGACTTCTTTTGGTCAGATTTTTTAGCAATTTCGTGGCTGCTCTGTATGGATCAGTTAGAGTGAAATTTGTGGAAGATTACATGGTTATTTGATGGAGAAGATAGCGTTAAGGTTTGCTGCTTGAAAAATAAAGAAGAAAAAGTTCTCTTGCTTTAAAAATGGAGAAGAAGCTCAAGGGAGGGGGCTCGTGAAGAAGAGAAAGTGCTTTCCTCCTTTTTTCTATTAGGGTGTATGTCCATTTTTTAAGCTTTTTTGTGTTAGAGTGTATATCGTAAGAATTAGGTTAGGGCAGGGATTATGGTTCAGGCAATAGACTTGGATTATTTGGGTTTGGATAGTAAATTATGGTTTGGGCTATTTGGTTTTAAAAATGGGTCAATTGTTTAAATTAAAATATTATTGCAGTCAACTCTTTATTCTCTTTTTTTCTTTTTTTTGTAAATAATTAATAATCACAAAAATTAAAAATTCTAAATTAATCTTTTTTTTCAGAAACTAAAGCTCTTTATTTATCTTTTTAACATTAAAATATCTACTTAACTTAAAACTAAAGGGAAAAAACGCTAATTTTAAAGACTAAAAGATACATATGTAAAAATGATCATTTTTAGGATTTTTCTATGATTTAAAAATGTTAAAAAATGCATTAAATGCAAATAAATGAAGAAAAATTCCTAAGATTAATAAAAATTATTTTTGGTCTATTTTTAGGAGTTGTTCTCATGTAGGGCAAAAATCACGTGCTCACACCGTGACCTGCACACAGTGCAGAATGTAGTATCAACACAACCAACCTTATGTGATGGTAAGTGTCTGGCCTAAAATCGGCGAAGTAATGACGAGGCTACAACCCGACTACCAAATAAATCTGTGTTATAAAATCATATACAGTGGAAAAATAAAAGCAGATATTTACATTTAATGATGGGAGGAGGAAAATATGTTACCGGGAATATCAAGTAATAACGGAATACCAAAAGAGGAAGGTAAATAAACCAAAATTCAATTGCTAACGAGGATAAGGAAAACAAACACAATACTCATTGTTATTTCTTCCTTATTGACGGCATGCAATCCGATCCAATTTCATATATCTCTTGTCACAGGCGTGCAACCCGATCCTATTTCATATATCTCGTTGCAGGTGTGCAACCCGATCCCATTTTATATATCTCGTTGCAGGCATGCAACCCGCTCCCATTTCATATATCTCATTACACGCGTGCAACCCTCTCATATTTCACATATTACCGTGGCGGCGCGCCACCCGACCCCTTTACAAGTCAACATCAATCATAAAAGAATCTCGACAAGGGAACAACAGCTAAAACAACAACATCCCGTCAAGGAAGACAATATAGTAAACAATATTATCCCGGCAAGGGAGACCATATCATAAACAATAACACTCTGACAAGGGAACCAACAATGGTAATCAACATACTAGGCCTGAACAAATCACAATAGAGTCACAAGTATTACAATATGAGACTCATGGGCAAGCTTGACACCGACGTATAGATACTCGTCACCATGCATGTACGTCGTACTACACAATTAACACATAGCAAATAAGAAACAACTCATAATCCCTCAAGCTAAGGTTAGACCGAATACTTACCTCGATGCCACGAACACAATTTAAGCCACAACTACCGCTTTACCTCTTGATTCCACCACCAATTCGTTCATATCTAGTCAGAAGTTACTTAATTATATCATTAAATTCTAAATGAATCAATTCTAATTCGTGAAAACAAGTTTTCTAAAGATTTTCCCCCAAAAGTCAAAAATCGGCCCTCGGCCCACATGGTTAAAACCCCGAGGTTCGAGCCAAAACTAGATTGCCCATTCACCTACGAACTCAAATATATATTTGTTTTGAAATCGGACATCAAATCGAGGTCAAAATCCCCCAAATTCAAAAAAATTAAGTTCTATCCAAAACACCCAATTTTCCCTATGAAAACCCTTGATTTTGAGTTGAAACCATGTAAAAAGATGTTAAAGATTAAAGAAAACGAGTTAGAAATAATTTACAACCGATTTGGAAGAGTAGTTTATTTTGAAAAATTGCCCAAAAGTATTTAGGTTTTGAAAAGGTTGTAAAATGGTTGAAATCCCGTCTGAAATTCATTTTAGCAGGTCTCTAATGTTGCAATTGTGACAAGGGTTCGCAATTTTGAACCCTTGAAACCTATTTTCTTCGCGTTTGTGAACAGGGGTTTGCATTTGCGAACCCTAAGGATTCTCGTTCCCTTCGTATTTGCGATGGTGTCGTTGCATTTCCAACATCGTAATTGCGATAAATACATCGCATTTGCGGCCAAGGTATCCTAGGCCATAGTTCGCATTTGCGAGCCAGGCGTCCAAATGCGAAGCCTGCAAATGTGCAACACAACAGAAGTTTTCTAAGTCCAAATTTCACTCTGTGGCCTATCCAAAACTCACCCGAGTACTCGCGGCTCCAAACCGAATATGCATGCAAGTCTAAAAATATCATACGGACTTGATCGTGCAGTCAAATTATCAAAATAACATCAATAACTATAAACTTAGCACCAAAATCAAAGAAAAAAATCTCATGAACTCTTAAGTTCAAATTTTTAACAACTGAAGGTCTGATTCACGTTATTTCAAGTCCGTTTCTTACCAAATTTTACAAGCTCGACTTAAACACCATATAAGACATGTACCAGGCTCTAAAATTAAAATACAACCCCGATACCATCAAATACAATTATATTCAAATTTCCAAAAACTTTAGAATTTTCAGTTAAATAAATTTCTTCAAAAATTCATTTCTCGGGCTTGGGACCTCAGAATTTGATTCAAGGCATACGCCCAAGTCCCGTATTTTCCTACGGAACCTCGGGGGCCGTCAAATCATTGATCCGAGTTTGTTTACCTAAAATATTGACCGAAGTCAACCTAAATTCATTTTAAAAATGAAATTCATTATTTTTCACAGATTTTCACGTAATGGCTTTCCGGATACACGACCGGACTGTGCATGCAACTCGAGGTGAGACAAAAATGAGGTTTTAAAGCCTCAAAAAATAAAATTTATTTCTAAAACAAGTAATGTCCTTTTGGGTCATCACATCCTCCATCTCTAAAACAACCATTCGTCCTCGAACGGACATAAGAAGGAAGTACATGAGTCGGAGAAAAGATAAGGATAATGGCTCCGCATATCGGACTCGGACTCCCAGGTCGATGCCTTAATAGGTTGACCTCTCCACTTAACACGAATAGAAGGAAAACTCTTTGGTCTCAACTAACGAATCTGCAGTCTAGAATAGCTACATGCTTCTCATCATAGGACAGTCCTTGTACGGTTAGACAGTGCTGAAGTCTAACACGTGGGATGGATCGTCGTGATACTTCCGAAGCTTGTACATATGAAACATATGATGAACGACCGATAAACTCGGTGTTTGTAAGCCACCTCTTCCACTCGATCAAGAATCTCAAACGGGTCAATAAACCTAGGGCTAAGCTTGCCCTTCTTTCCAAATCTTATCACGCCCTTCATAGGTGACACCCGAAGCAATACCTGCTCGCCAACCATGAATGTCACATCACGAACCTTACAGTCGGCATAACTCTTTTATCTGGACTAAGTTGTACGAAACCTGTCCTGAATGATCCTGACCTTGTCCAAGGCATTTTGCACTAGATCTGTACCCAAAAACTGAGCCTCTCCCGGCTCAAACCACCCAACCGGTGACCGACACTATATAAAGACTCATAAGGAGCTATATGAATGCTCGACTGGTAACTATTGTTATAGGCAAGCTCCTCTAAAGGCAAAAACTGATCCCACGAGCCTCTGAAGTCAATAACACAAGCTCGGAGCATATCCTCCAAAATCTAAATAGTATGCTCGGACTGCCCATCCGTCCGAGGATGAAATATTATTCTCAACTCGACCCGTGTGCCCAACTCCCGCTAGACTACCCTAGATAAATGTGAGGAAAATTGTCTACCTCATTCAGAAATGATAGACACAGGCACACCATGAAGACAAACAATCTCTCGGATATAGATCTCAACTAACCTCTCAGAAGAATATGAGACTACCACAAGAATGAAATGCGCTGACTTGGTCAGCCTATCAACAATAACCCATACTGTATCAAACTTCCTCTGAGTCCGTGGGAGGCCAACAACAAAGTCAATAGTGATACGCTTACATCTCCTTTCAGGAAGCTCAATCCTCTGAAACAAATCGTTGGGTCTCTGATGCTCGTACTTTACCTGCTGAAAATCCAAACACTGAGCCACATTCACAACAATATCCTTCTTCATCCTCTTCCACCAATAATGCTGCCACAAATCCTGATACATCTTAGAAGGGACCGGATGAATAAAGTACCAGGAACTATGGGCCTCCTCTATAATCAACTCTCGAAGCCCATCCACATTAGGCACACAAATACAACCTTGTATCCTCAAAAGTCCGTCATCTCACACTGTAACTTGCTTGGCACCACCGTACTGCATCGTGTCCTTTATTACATACAAATGGGGATTGTCATATTGCCGTCTTGAATAAGCTCCACTAATGAAGAATGTGCGACTATGCAAGCTAACACACGGTTGGCCTTAGAGACATCTAACCTAACGAACTGATTAGCCAAAGCCTAAACATCCAAAGCAAGCGGCCTTTCACCGATCGGAATATACGTAAAACTACCCATACTGACTAACTTCCTACTCAAAGCATCGGCCACTGCATTGGCCTTCCCCGGATAGTATAAAATGGTGATATCATAGTCTTTCAGTAACTCCAACCACCTTCTTTACCTCAAATTTAACTCCTTTTGCTTTAACAAGTATTGCAAACTCTTGTGATCCAGGAACACCTCACATGACACGCCATATAAATAGTACCTCCAAATCTTCGGGGAGTGAACAATGGATGCTAACTCCAAATCATGTACTGGATAAGTCTTCTCATGAATCTTCAACTGTCGTGAAGCATAAGTAATGACATTTACATCCTGTATCAACACTCCACCAAGTCCAATACGAGATGCGTCACAATAAACTATATATGGCCATGAACCTATGGGCAAAACTAACACTCGCGCCATAGTCAAAGCTATCTTGAGCTTCTGAAAGCTCGTCTCACACTCATCCGACCAACTGAACTGGGCACCCTTCTAAGTCAACCTGGTCATCGGGGGCTTCAATAGATGAAAACCCCTCCACAAACTTACGGTAATAGCCTGCCAAATCCAAGAAACTTTGGATCTCTGTAGTTTATGCGGGTCTAGGCCAGTTCCTGACTGCCTATATCTTCTTCGGATCTACCTGAATACCCTTTGCTCATACCACATAAATTAAGAATGCAACTGATCCCAACCAAAACTCGCACTTCAAAAACTTAGCATACAACAGAATCTCTCAAAGTCTAAATAACCACTCCTAGATGTTGCTCATGCTCCTCCGAGCTAGGGGAGTAGATCAAAATATCATCAATGAAGACTGTAACGAATGAATCCAAGTAAAGCTTGAACACTCAGTTCATCAAACATATAAAAGTGGCATTTGTCAACCCAAATAACATTTCCAAGAACTCATAATGCCCGTACCAATGTGGAAAGCTGTCTTAGGGACATTAGATGCCCTAATCCTCAACCGATGGTGTCCAGATCTCAAGCCAATCTTCAAAAATACCTTGGCACCCCGAAGCTAATCAAATAAATAATCAATTATCGATAATCGATACTTATTCTTGATTGTAAGCTTGTTCAAATGTTGGTATTCTATATACATTCTCATCGATATGTCCTTCTTCTTAACAAACAAAACCAGTGCACCCCAAGACGAGACACTCAGTCTAATAAAGCCTTTATCAAGCAAGTCTTGCAACTGCTCTTTCAATTCTTTCAACTCAGGCAGGGGCATACGATATGGTGGAATAGAAATAGGCTGAGTTCCCGAAACCAAATCAATGTAGAAGTCAATATCCCTGCCGGTTGGCATACCCGGCAGGCCTGAAGGAAAAACCTCAGGAAACTAACGAACAACAGGCACATAATCCATAGAAGGAACCTCTTCACTAGAATCACAAACATATGCCAAATAGGCGAAATACCCATTCTTGACCATACGTCGAGCCTTCACATATGAGATAACACTGCGAATAAAATGATCATGATTGCCTCTCCACTCTTAACGAGGCAACCTCGGTAAGGCTAAGGTCACAGTCTTGGCATAACAGTCAAGATAACATGGTAATGTGATAACCAGTCCATCCCAAACATGACATCAAAATCAACTATGTCTGAAAGTAACAAATGTATACGAGTCTCAATACCCCCAATCACAACTATGCATGAATGATGGACACTATCTACCATAATAGAATCACCCACCGATGTAGACACATATACATGAGCACTCAAGGATCACTAGGCATGATCAGATACGATGCAAAATA
Organism: Nicotiana benthamiana; assembly: GCA_034376525.1. Classification (NCBI taxonomy): domain Eukaryota; kingdom Viridiplantae; phylum Streptophyta; class Magnoliopsida; order Solanales; family Solanaceae; genus Nicotiana; species Nicotiana benthamiana. Next base: position 123,832,916 of record CM067335.1, on the reverse strand, counting down.
AGATGACACATAGGAGTATATAGATCCTGGATCAAATAGAACTGAAACATCTCTACTACAAACCAGAATAGTATCTGTGATAACTGCATCGAAAGCCTCAGCCTTAGCCTAGCTGAAAGAGCATAACATCGGGGTTGGGCCCCACCACTCAGAACTAAATCCCTGGGACGGCTTTTTGGTGGCTGGCCTCCACCCCTAGCGGCCTGAGCTCCACCTCTAACGGCCTGAGCTCCACCTCTAATACCTCTACCTCCAACTCTAGAACCCTTACCTCCATCTTTAGCTGGCTGAGCAGGCGGTGGAACACTCGGTGCCTGAACCATGGCACGAGAAACCTAGTGTTGAGAACTTCTCGGTGCTCGAGGGCGAAATTTAGCAATATGCCTCATGTCGCAACAAGTAAAATAAGCCCTCAGATGCTGGGGCTGACGACCCTAAAAACTCTAAATGGGAGGTGCACTGATAGGAGTTGGCGATGCACTATAGAACTGATGATCAGAATACTGCATATGAGAACCACGACCACTTGGGGCACTATGAGAAGTCTGAAGTGCTGAATGAAACGATTTTGGGAAGATGGCATATACCAAAAGAGTCCCTGCCTCCAGGCGAGGAACCACTAAACTTACCAGAATGATGAGGTCTCTTGTTTGACCCCTGACCACCCCCTATGGTAGAACCATCTCAACCCTCCTGGCTGCATTGACCGTATACTGAAAGAAAAACTTGCTCCCCATCTCCTTAGCCATATGAAGTCGAATAGGCTGAATGAGTCCCTCAATGAAACTCTTCTCTCTCTCTCTCTCTCTCTATGAGTGGGAAGTATAAGAAGAGCCGAATAGGCCAAGTCAATAGATCTGGTCTCGTACTGAGTAACAGTCATAGAACCTTGCTGGAGACGCTCAAGCTGCCTCAAATAGTTCTCCCTCTAAGTGATAGGAAGAAACTTCTCTAGAAATAGCTGAGAATATTGATCCTAAGTCAAAGCTGGTGAGCCAACTGGTCTAGCCAAATAATAATCTCTCCACCAAGTTTTGGTGAATCTAGATAAGCAAAAAGCAGCAAAGTCGACCCTATTGGTCTCCACTATCCTTATGTTCCTGAGAACCTCATTATAGTTGTCTAAATAATCCTGGGGATCCTTAGAAGATGCACCGTTGAAAGTGGTAGTGAAGAGCTTGGTGAACCTGTCCAATCTCCAAAAGGCATCACTAGATAACTGCTCCATCACCGGTCTAAGCTACAATACTAGGATGGACTATCCCAACTGGCCGAGTTGTTGGATTCTGAAGGAGCCATCTGCTCTGGAGTGCGAGTAGCAGGAGTCTGGGCTCATCCTCCAGTCTGAGAGACGGCTGGTGCTACAGGAAGTAAGCCTGCCCGAGTGACACTCTCCATAAGGTCCACTAGACGGACCAAAGCATCGTGGAGTATTGGAGTAGCAATGAACCCCTCTAGGACCTGAGCTAGCCCACCGGAACTGCCTGGGCCGGAACCTCATCATCAAACTCAACTTGAGGCTCCGCCGCTGGTGCTGCTGCTCTGGGTTGAGCTCTGCCCCTACCTCAGCCCCTAGCCCGGTCTCGGCCTTGCCCTCCGCCCCTCGTAGGATTTTCTACTGGGGGCTCGAGTTGCTGATAAGTGGATGAGGAAGTGCGTGTTCTTGAATTGCGAGACCTAAGTAACTTAGAGCTCTAATACCAACTTGTCATGACTCAGAATTCCTACCCTTGGGTGTTTTGATGGCGCCTACTCATGAAAGCTAGGCAAGCCGAGTATTATAAATTCATTACCCTTTTTATTAAGCACGTTCAATAGTTTAATATAATAAGTGATCAACATCGGAATAAATTAAATAACGAGAAATACGGAAGACGAAAACTTAATAGTTTAACCAAACATTGTCACATGAATCCGAAGTATAACACTACCCAAATTTTGGTGTCATAAAGTCATGGATCATCTACGAATACTACAAACGAAGTCTGAATAGAAATACACGAATTTGTCTCTGAATAAGTAAAAAAGGAAGGAAATGCTAGAAGGAGACGCCGAGGCTCGCGGACGCCTGCAGGACTACCTCGGGTCGCCTGAATGGACTGAAGACAACACCCTCATTGAGATTCAAAATGTGTTGAACCAGGATCTGCACACAGTGCAGAGTGTAATATCAGCACAATCGATCCCATGTGCTAGTAAGTGACTAGCCTAACCTCGGCGAAGTAGTGACGAGGCTAGGACCATACTACCAAATAAACCTGTAGGGTCAAATCATATACAATAAAAAAATAAAAGCAGATATTTACATTTAACGATGGGAGGGGAAGAACATATTGCGGGAATGTCAGGTAACAACAAATACCAAAAGAGAAATGTAAAGAAACCAAAATTTAATTGCTAACAAGGATAAGGAAAACAAACACAGTATTCACTTTCATTTCTTCCTTGTTGCATGCGTGCAACCCAATTCGTATATCTCTTATTGTAGGCATACAACTCGATCCCATTTTATATATCTCCTTTCAAGCGTGCAACTCGCTCCCATTTCATATATCTCATTACATGCATGCAACCCGTTCCTATTTCATAAATCTCGTTACAGATACAACTCGCTCCCACTTCAAATATCTCGTTGCAGACGTGCAACCCGCTCCCATTTCATATATCTTGTTGCAGACGTGAACCCGCTCCCATTTCATATATCACCACGGAGGCATGCCACCCTATCCCGTTTATAAGTCCACATAAATCATAAAAGAATTCCGGCAAGAGAATAAGAGTAAAACAACAATATCCCGGCAAGGGAGAAAATATCGTAAATAATAACATCCCGCCAAAGGAGACCATATCATAAATAATAACATCTCAGCAAGGAAACTAGTAATGGTAATCAACATATTTGGCATGAACAAATCACAACATATTCATAACAATTACAATACGAGACTCACAGACATACTTGATACCGACATATAGATACTCGTTACCATGCCTATACATCGTACTCCACAATTAACACATAACAAATAAGACACAACTCTTAATCCCTCAAGCTAAGGTTAGACCAAACACTTACCTCGATGCCATGAACACAATTCAAGTCTCAACTACCGCTTTACCTCTTGATTCCATCACCAATTCGCTCGTATCTAGTCACAAGTTACTTAACTATATCAATAAATGCTAAATGAATCAATTCTAATACATGAAAATAAATTTTCTAAAGTTTTTCCCCAAAAGTCAAAAATTGACCCCGAGCCTAGATAGTCAAAATTCGAGGTTCGAACCAAAGTTCGATTACCCATTTACCCACGAACTCAAATATATTATTTGTTTTGAAATCGGATCTCAAACTGAGGTCAAAATCTCCCAAATTGAAAAATCCTAAGTTTTACCCAAAACATCCAATTTCTACATGAAAATCCTTGATTTTGAATTGAAATCATGCAAAAAGGTGTTAAATAATAAAGAAAATGAGTTAAAAATGACTTACAATTGATCTGAAAGAGTAGTTGTCTTTGAATAACTGTCCAAATATATTTAGCTTTTGAAAAGGTTGTAAAAATAATTGCAATCCCGTCTGAAATTCATTTTAGCAAGTCTATGATATCGCAATTATTGCGAAGCCTTAAGAATCCTGCTTTCTTCGCATTTGCGAACCTTGAGGATTCTTATTCTCTTCGCATTTGCGATGCTGCCTCGCAAATGCAATAAACACATCGCATTTGCGAACAAGGCAGCCCAGGCCATAGTTCGCATTTGCGATACAAAATTCACTTTTGCGAGCCAGGCTTTGCATCAGACATGTAACACAATAGAAGTTTCCTAAGTCCGAATTTCACTCCGCGGCCTATCTAAAACTCACTCGAGTCTTCGGGACTCCAAACCAAACATGCACGTAAGTCCAAAAATATCATACAGACTTGCTTCTGTGATCAAATCATCAAAATAATATCAATAACTATGAATTTAGCACCAAAATTAAAGAAAAAATATCACGAACTCTTAAGTTCAAATTTTTAACAACCAAAGGTCCAATTAATGTCATTTCAAGTCCGTATTTTACCAAATTTTATAGGCTCAACTTAAACACCATATAAGACATGTACCGGGCTCCGGAACTAAAACACGGGCCCGAAACCATCAAATTCAATTATATTCAAATTTCCAAAAACTCTCGAATTTTTAGTTAAATAATTTTCTTCAAAAATTCATTTCTCGGGTTTTGGACCTCGAAATTCGATTTCAAGCATATGCGCAAGTTCCATATTTTCCTACAAACCCTCAGGCACCGTCAAATCACGGGTCCGAGTCCGTTTACCCAAAATATTGATCGAATTCAACCTAAATTTGTTTTAAAAACGAAATTCATTATTTTTAACATATTTTCACATAGTGACTTTTCGAATACACGTTCAGACTACGCACGCAACTGAATATAAAATAACAAGGAAGTTTTAAGGCCCGAGAACATATAATTTATTTTTAAAATAAATAATAACATTTTGAACCATCACAATTAGGGGTGTGCATTTGAATCGGTTAATCGATAAATCGAATCGATTATTTGTTATCGATTCATCGATAAATCGAATCGAAAAAATCGAAACCTTATTGAAACGATAACGGTAAGCATATGTACAAATCGATAAGTAATTATTGATAAGGGTCAAAATCGAATCGATAAATCGAATGCACACTCCTAATTATTTCATCTACCACATTTAAGGAATGATAAGGGAATGGAGTTCAAATTAATGGAAAATAGAATTAGCAGTGATGATGTATTTTTATTTTTTTATAATACCGTTGGAGTGTTGGTGACATCTATTTGATCCCTTAATTTAGTTTCGTTGCATGTGCCTGTTGACATAATTTTTATGTTATACATGGTGTTCTTCTTATTTTAGCTTCTTTTTGTCCATATTAGTTAGGCGTGTTTTATAGCGATATACTTTCCGTGGAATGTCACAAATTTTCTTATTGGTGTAATCGATAACCGAATTGATAAGCCCCAAAGATCAATCAATCGAAATCGAAAAAATCGAAACCTTATTGAAACGATAACGATAGACATATGTACAAATCGATAATCGATAAGTAATTATCGATAAGGGTCAAAATCGAATCGATAAATTGAATGCACACCTCTAATCACAATTTATAGTCACTTAAAAACTTTGACGCAAGACCGTCCGTGGACAAAAAGATATTATTACTCACCCGTGGTCAAATTTAAATGAAAAGAGATGACTAAATTCCAAAAATATCAATTTTACATCGTGATGTGAAAAAAGAAGAGAATTATTTATCGCTTTTATTGCAAAAAGTAACTTTTGGTGATTTTGATGGTAAAGTCAAAGACAATGCGATCATAACAGTAGTAGAGTAGGTAATTCAACTAATTGATCATCATACTCACACTTTTCCCTTATTCATGAGTCACAATCCATCTTTGAAATAATAATGTGTTTTATAAGTGAGCATAAGTGTTTTAATTAAAAATTCGAAATATTTAATTGTACTAGTAGGTTTTATTAGTTGGGTTCAAATGTTTGTTGAAATTTATTGATTTTTATTTATATATTCATATCTCGTATTGAAAATGTTGCACTGCATAGAATCAGAAGCAGGATTTTAGAGATGATGACACTAATACAATTTCAACATAGATTTGGCAGTCGTTAATAGGGGTGTCAAAAGTTTTATTAAAACCTCGGTCGCACCTGCCGACATCAAACCCATTGTTAGGTTATTTTTAATAATTACGATTAATTCGCGAACATATTCTACTATTATTAGAACAAAATTGGTTCGATAACTTTCACCAACAAGCCACCAAGAATATTTTCACAATGCACTACTTATTCAACAAAACCCGTCCCGTCCAGTCCTATTGCCAACCCAATTCAAGTGGCACCTATGCATAGAACTCAATATTTATATTCTCAATCTGCGATTGACAATCTTTACCTCCGACTTATAAGTTGGTGATGCCAAATCATTTTTACCTCCAACTTATAAGTCGTGGTTCCAATTCATTCTTTTTCCTTTTATTTTAATTAATTTAGATTTACATTATTTAGAGTATATTAAAAAGGAAAATATTTCACACCAAAAGCTTTTTTATTTTTATGACAAGAAGCCGTAATATCTGATTAATGATATTGAGGATAAAGGATAAAAAGAAAAAGAAAAAGAAAAAAAAAAAGAAACATATGCCACTTGAAAGTGAAAACTAGTGACATTGATGAAAGAGCCAAAACGGTCCATGAGCTATGTCGCATTGTGATAGCAACAATTGCTCCCCATGTTGCAATATAATAAACTTCAGTCCTTTTCATATAAAGTTATTGGACAACATTGTGCTTAAATCCTTTCTCAAATAAACTATCCCCTCTTCAGTTATGAAATATAATAAAATAAATATACGAATAACTCAAGAAAATTATATAATCATAAAAAAGTTCCCTAACTTAACATTACTTATAATTTTTCGATTGACACCCTCCGGACAAAGGTGGATATGCCACTGTCTCTTTTCTCCTCCTCCACCCCCAAAAATAAAAATAAAAAGAGAGAGAAAATAAATGAAAAAATATATTTTCTAATTATCTACTGAGAGTCTCAGACAGACATTCACGAGTGTGCTCAGAGATATGTAGCATGCAGATAAAATATTCTTGTAACCTATTCATGAACAGTTTTTTAGGTGGAGGAAATGTAATTAGTATAATACTTGGTGGCATCTGGAGGCTCACGCAGCACAACCGGCAAGCAGAGCCAAGCCCAACCATTACAGTCAGGAGACGCGTGGGCGTGACGTCCTGGAAGCGGACATGTTTTTTCTTCTTTTTTTCCTTTTTTGGTCCAAATGTTAATTTCTCGATGAAATCACTATGCTCTAATTTCAGGTTCAGAAAAATAAGTAAAATTAAGGACTGACTGAATTGTTCCGGATTAAATCACTTTCTTTAATCCTAGATATTGTTTGTCTATTGACTTACTGTATATGATTTGCTCCCGTTTGGTCATAAATTTTGGTAACTTTTTCTAATTTTATTTTGAAAACATGCTTGTTCATGAAAAATGCTCAGAGTTTGAAAAAATTGAAATTTTTTATCCAAGTTCCAAAAAATTAAAATCTGTTTTAGAATAGTTTTTGAATGAAATTTTTTCTTCTATTCACAAAACTTTAACTTTTATTTTTCAAATAAAATATATATCCAAATACAATTTCAACTTTCAAAAATTATTTTTCAATATAATTTCAAAAACTTTTTTGTCAAGTTTTAATCAAATATATATCCAAATCCTAGAGCGTAAAATCAGTTCCAGAAGTGTAGTTGTTTGTTTATTCAATGTTTAATAATCAATTATTCACTAAAAAACAAAACTGAACAAGCTCACTATACTGTTGAGTTGTCCTACATCACAGGGATTTGAAGTCTTTGGTCTCCTTATATGACTTGGGCAATTCTCACCTCATAAGCTAGCTTTTAGGGTTGAGTTAGGCCCAAAGTCCATTCTTATCATGGTATCAGATTCAGTCTCATCCCAATTATTGTTACCGATGTTGGACCCCCATTTATGTTGTCCATGCTCCAGAGATCTATCGTGAGGGAGGATGTTGAGTTGTGTTGTCCCACATCGGAGGGATTTGAGGTCCTTGGTCTCCTTATATGGCTTGGGCAATCCTCACCTCATAAGCTAGCTTTTAGGGTTGAGTTAGGCCCAAAGTCCATTCTTATCATGGTATCAGATTCAGTCTCATCCCAATTATTGTTACCGATGTTGGACCCCCATTTATGTTGTCCATGCTCCAGAGATCTATCGTGAGGGAGGATGTTGAGTTGTGTTGTCCCACATCGGAGGGATTTGAGGTCCTTGGTCTCCTTATATGGCTTGGGCAATCCTCACCTCATAAGCTAGCTTTTGGGGTTGGATTAGGCCCAAGGTCCATTGTTATCATATAATATAGCATTTAGTCATTTACTTTAATTAAAGAATTACAAACACGGAATTGTAGTTCATTAGAATTTGTCATATATTTGTCTCTGCACTGCCCTTAATTCAAGCACGTGTAGAACATTTCTCAATCCTAGCAGATTAATAGCATATTTACAAATTGGGCTGATACAACAACAACAACAACTACCCAGTATACTCCCATCAGGTGGGGTATGGGGAGGGTAATATGTAGACGAGGCTTACCCCTACCCGAAATGGCAAAGAGGCTGTTTCCAATCGACCCTCGGCTCATAGGATAAAAGGAAAAACAGCAGTAAAACAAAAACAAAGACAAAAATAAAAACAATAGAGCATTAGTAACTCCCGCAGAAATAGCGTAAATAATTATCTAAACATAAGAAACATAAATACAATCGCATGCAATAATATAATATCATACAGTAACTACCATAACTAACAACCATAGGGGGGACATAAGCTAAAACACAAATCATCTATGGGTAACCCTGCTGACCCACACCCAACCCTGGATGAGGCGTACGAAAAACTCTAGGAGTTCCTAACCTACAACCCTGATTCTAGACCTCCAGACTCTCCTATCAAGGGTCATGTCCTCGGAAACCTGCATTCTAGTCATGTCCTGCCTAATCACCTCTCCCTAATGCTTTTAGGCCTCCCTCTGCCTCGCCGACCGCCAACAATCTCCAGCCGCTCGCAGCTCCTCACCGGGGCATCGGGACCCCTCCTCCGTACATGCCCGAACCACCTCAGCCTCGCTTCTCGCATCTTCTCATCCACCGGGGCTACCCCTACCTTCTCTCGAATAACTTCATTCTTAATCTTATCTAGCCTGGTGTGCCCGCACATCCACCTAAGCATCCTCATCTCCGCAACCTTCATTATCTGAACATGAGAGTTCTTTACGGGCCAGCACTCCGCCCCATACAATATCGCAGATCTAACCACGGCTCTATAGAATTTCCCCTTGAGTTTGTGTGGAACTTTCTTGTCACACAGGACCCCTGACGCAAGCCTCCACTTTGACCACCCCGCTCCTATACGATGGTGACGTCCCCGTCAATCTCTCCGTCCCCCTGAATCACAGACCCAAGATATCGGACACTGTCCCTCTTGGCGATGGCCTGAGAACCAATCATCACGTACCTGCCTACCTCGCTCGGCTCGGTGCCAAACTTGCACTCCAGGTATTCTGTCTTAGATCTGCTTATTTTGAAACCTTTAGACTCGAGAGTCTGTATCCATACCTCTAACCTTTCAATAACACCGACCCTCGTCTCATCTATCAATACTATATCATCAGCAAATAGCATACACCAAGGCACATCCTCTTGAATATGTCGGGTTAGAGCATCTATCACTAAGGCAAACAAGAGGGGGCTCAGCGCCGATCCTTGATGGAGCCCCATAACCACTGGAAAATGGTCTGATTCGCCACCCACCGTCCTAATCCTAGACTTAGCTCCATTGTACATGTCCTTGATTACTCTAATGTAGGCTTCTGACACGCTCTTCACCTCCAAGCACCTCCATAGCACCTCCCTTGGGACCTTGTCATACGCCTTCTCCAAGTCGATAAGCACCACGTGAAGGTCTTTCTTCTTATCCCTGAATTGCTCCGCCAGCTGCCTGACAAGGTGGATAGCCTCTGTGGTGGAGCGGCCCGGCATGAAACCGAACTGGTTCCCAGATATAGATGCCACCTCCCTCACCCGCGCCTCAATCACCCTCTCCCAAACCTTCATCGTGTGGCTTATTAATTTGATACCCTATAGTTGTTGCAGCACTGGATGTCCCCTTTGTTCTTGTACAAGGGCACCACTGTACTCCACCTCCACTCATCCGGCATCCTTTTGGTCCTGAAGATCGCATTGAACAACCTAGAGAGCCACTCCCCTCCTGACTTACCCATGCACTTCCAGAACTCCACCGGGATCTCGTCAGGCCCGGTCGCCCGACCCCTACTCATCCTACGCAAAGCCCCCATGACCTCCTCCACCCTAATGCGCCTGCAGTACCCAAGATCTCTATGTCGTTCTGAATGCCCCAACTTCCCTAGCTCTATGTTATGATCCCCCTCCTCGTTAAGTAGGTCCCGAAAGTACGCCTGCCACCTCTGTTTGATTTGAGATTCCCCTATCAGAACTCTACCATCCTCACCCTTGATAAACCTAACTTGGTCTAGATAGACATATCTGAGGCTTACGGGCGGAGCTAGTATGTCAGATTACGAGTTCGATCAAATCCATTAATATTAACCTAAATTTAATATTTATTTAAGTTATTAAAAATTTACATATTATTAATTCACAATTCAGTAACTTTAAAAAATTAGAATCCGAACCTGCTTTTGTTTAAGAAAACTTGTTTATAGGTTACTACGCATATTCTTTTTTCTTAAGTGGATGGACTACACCCAATTAGTAGAACAAACCAACTTCAAATTTGATTCGCAATTTCAAGTAAACTATTGATTATTGGTGGCTTAATTCAACATCGCAGGTTTCTTTCCATGTTAACTCTATGAAACAAACAACGTAAATCAATAACACTTGCTACGTCCCTCTAACTTTCGGGGAGGGGGAGGGGGGAGGGGGACCTAGTGGATTATTCAACAATAACAATAATTCAGGAGAATTTCAAAAATGAAATATGAGGAGGGTAGTGTGTACGCAGACCTTAAGACCATCGGCCCAAGAAACAAAAAGACAAAAGGACAAAAGAAGACAATATTAGTATTATCACATAAATCATAGTATAAATATGAACACCATGAAATCCATAAGAAAGATGTAAAGCAAAAGCGATAGCTAGTAAATAGGTCCTGCACTAAAAAGCGAAATAGTGAAACATTACCACTAGCTATCTTAGACAAAAATCATACCTACCTAGTTCTGTAACAGTACGAAGTAAGGCAACACTCAACTATCTCGCTATATCTGAAGCCTCGCTATATCCTGCATGATCACTTCTCCCCAATACATCTTAGGCCGCTCTCTATCTCTTATCGTGGCTTCTACAACCAGCTGCTCACACCTCCGTACTGCAACATCTGGGCTTCTCCTCTAAATATGCCTGAACCATCTAAGCCTCGCTTCCCGCATCTTGTCATCAATGGGAGCCACATGCACCTTCTCCCGAATATTATCATTCATAATCTAATCTATCCTAGTGTGTCCGCACATCCACCTCGTCATCATCATTTTTGCTACTTTTATCTTCTGGATATGTGAGTTTTTAAAAGGCCTAAACTCAACCCCATACAACATGGTCGAACTAACCACTGCTTTATAGAGCTTACATTTGAGTATCAGTGGTACTGTCTTGTCACATAGAACTCAATATGCTAACCTCCACTATATCTATCCTACCTTAATACGGTGTGTGACATCCTCGTTGATATCCTCTCCCCCCGAATAACCGAACCAAGGTACTTGAAGTTGCCTCTACTTGGGATGACATGTGATTCAAGCCTCACATCCACTCCCACTTCCCCCGACTCAGCGCTGAACTTACACTCTAGGTATTCTGTCTTCATCATGCTCAGCTTGAAACCCTTAGACTCAAGAGCCTGTCTCCAAACCTCCATCCTATTAACACCGGCTCGCGACTCATCAATCAAAACTATGTCCTCGGTGAATAGCATGCACCATGGTATCTCCCATTGAATATAGTGTGTTAACGCGTCCATCACCAGGGTGGATAAGAACAGACTAAGCGCAGAACCTTGATGTAATCCCATTACAATCGGAAAATACTCAGAGTCGCCTCCTATTGTCCTGACCCGAGTTTTAGCCCCATCATATATGTCATTAATCGCCATAATATAGGTAATCGACACACATTTTGTCTCCAAGCATATCCAGAGAACTTCTCTAGGATCCTTGTCATACGTGTTCTCTAGGTCAATAAATACCACATGCAGATACTTCTTCCTCCCTTTGTACAGTTCCACCAACCTCATAACAAGGTGTATAGCTTCTATAGTAAAATGAACCGGCATAAACCCGAACTGGTTGTTGGATACAGACACTGTCATCCTCACCGTCGCTTCAACCAGCCTCACCCACACTTTCATTGTATGATTTAGTAATTTAATACCCCTATAATTATTACAACTCTGGATATCACATTTGTTCCTATACAATGAAACTAATGTACTCCACCTCCACTCATCTGACATCCTCTTTGCCTTAAAAACAACATTGAACAACCCAGTCAATCACTCCAAACCTGCTTTTCAAAATTCTACCGGAATCTCATTTGGCCCAGTTGCTTTGCCCCTACTCATCTTACACATAGCTCCCACGACCTCCTCAGCCTCGATACGCCTACAATACCCAAAGTCACAATAACTCTCGGAATGCTCCAATTCCCCTAGAACAATATCTCGATCCCCTTCTTCATTCAGAAGTTTATGAAAGTAAGTCTGTCATCTCCTCTTAATCCGGACATCTTCCATCAATACTCTACCATCTTCGTCCTTGATGCATCTCACTTGGTCTAAATCTCGAGCCTTCCTCTCTCTCAACTTGGCCAGCCAGAATAACTTCTTCTCCCCGCCTTTTTCCCCAGTTCCTTGTACATATGATTATAAGCCGTAGTCTTAGCCTCTAGGACCGCCAGCTTAACCTCCTTCCTAGCTACCTTATACATCTTCATGCACGTTTGCCTCTCCTCTTCACCTATATTCCCCACTAACTTCAGATACGTCGTCTTCTTCGCTTCCACTTTATCTTGGACCACTTCGTTCCACCACCAGTCTCCTTTGTGCCCACTAGAGACGCTCGTCAAAACCCCTAACACTTCTCTCACAGCCTCTTTGATACAGTTTGATGTTGCTGATCATATAGTGTTCGCGTCACTACTACTCCTCCAAGCTCCCATAGCTGACAACCACCCCTCCAACTCTTGGGCTTTATCCTTAGTTAAGGATCCCCACCTGATTCTCGGTCTTTCTCGAGCAGACATTCCTTCTTTAACATAATACCAACGTCCATTACCAAGAGCCTATGTTATGTCGCGAGTATCTCACCCGAAATCATCTTGCAATCCTTGCATAGCCCTCTGTAACATATCCTCAGGAGGAGATATTTAATTTGAGTCTTCGCCACCGCATTTTGAAAAGTAACCAAATGAACACCCCCCCCCCCCGGAAAGCTAGAGTTTACACCAACCCAAAAGCCTTAGCGAAGTCCAAAAGCGATGTACCTCCTCCGTTCCTTTCCCCAAAACCGAAGCCTCCATGCACCTCGTCATAGCCACCTGCGGTCGACCCAATATGCCCATTGAAATCCCCTCCTATGAATAGCTTCTCAGAAGGCAAAACTCGTGCATTATTCAATAATATTAATTATGGGTTCGCTCGAATGTTCAAACTATGTATATGTGTTAAAATATTCATTAATTTAGCATAAACGATAGCATTTAAACCCAATATCAAATGAGTTATGATAGAATTTTGTATTTAAATTCATAAAATCTTTCTATAAAACTTGAAGACAATCCTTTAGTGGGCGTTTGGACATAAGAATTGAAAAATCCAAAAAAAAATGAAAAAGTTTTACAAGCAAAAATAATATTTAAAAAATTGAGTTCTGTTTAGGCATAATATAATTTTAAATTGTTTTTAAAATTTTGTGAGTGATTTGAGTAAAAATTTTGAAAAAATAGTTTTTGGAATTTTTTACATTTTCGAAAAATTTTAAAATTTATCTTCAAGTGAAAATTAGAAATTTTATGATTAAATATATATTTTTTTTAAAAAGTAAAAAAATTCTCATATCCAAACGGGCTCTTATATGATCTTTTGGCTCATAAACTCCATGTAGAAACAGAAACCAAGGCTATCGCACTTATGCATAGCGTTAGTCTGTCTTGTTCAATCTTCACTGGCGGGGAAGGTTGTTGGGGTGCACATGGCATTTAGCGTATGGCTGCACACACTAGATTCCCACTAAAGAACTATTCTTGAGATTTGGAAATTGGCAACACCTGGAAAACATATGTAGAAAACGACATAACTAAAAAGGAAAAATAGAAAAGTTCACCTTTTGTGCTTCTTTCTCTCCTTTCCTCTCTTCTTTTGGGGTGTAATTTATTAACATTTAACTATTAATCTTAATATTGTCGTTTTAAATTAAGTGGTGATATTTAACTTGATACAAAGTTTTAAAAATTTATTTTTTAAAATTATGGCATAAAATAAGTTATAAATATTTATGTAGTTATAAATTATTACTAAGAATACAATAAAAAATTTAAAATTAAATTATTTCTAATAAGGAGTATGACATTCTTTTTGAAACATAATAAAAGGGAAATCTCATACATAAATGGGATAAAGGGAGTATAATATTAGTTGTAATATTTTTGAAAACATATTAATAAATATCTTGAAATCAAGTTGATACTTGATAGTACTCTCAGTTTTTTGACTTTAACTGCGATTTAATTTTTCTAATTTGACAACAAAATTTTTAACAATAGGAAGTACTGTTAGACATTTGGATTTATACTACATACATATGGATAATATATGGATTAATTATATGTTATGTGCTATCTTTTGGTTTGGCCTATATTAGTGGTCTTATGGACATTATTGTTAAGGGGGCCAATACATTATCATATAAAGTGTAGGACTGATGTGTAGATACCCAAACGAGTAACCTTAGTTAATGATGGGCTAACTAAGGTTACATACATGTAACCAAGGTTACATTCTTGTGACCTTTGAGTTTCATAACTCACATGTTATAATAAGGGGGTTATGGTTCCCACAAAAATGCAAGACATTCTCTTCTTCTTCCTCCCATTGAGAAAGAGAGCACAAACTTGTTCTTGCATATCAAGTGGAAAACCAATCCTCACATTTGTCTGGATATCAAGTGAAAGCCAAAACTTCAAGACAATCTTCAAGAAGGATCAAGGAGCTTCCAAAGGCAAACCTTGAACAATCTTCAAGAAGGATTAAGGAGCTTCCACTTATGGATTCAGGTAGGCTTCCGCTTATGTTGTTGTTCCAAGTAATTCGATATGAAGGCTAAAGTATTTTATTTGGATTCATTCCAACAATTGGTATCAGAGCCTCCTTTGTATTTGATCATTTGGAAGTTCATGAAATCCATGTTATAAAGCTTCATGATTAACTTAAGATAGAATTTTGATTTTGAAATTCTAGTACCTTGATAAAGCATGCTTTCATGAATGATTTGTTGATGATAAACTTTAGTATTTCGATACCATGTTATCACCATATGAATTGAAATGTTGAAATAAATTGCCTGATTTCGATTGTTGAACACGATTCCTTGATTAAGCCTTTTGTTGAAAGCCCCAGTAAGTTTATTATCGTTTTCAATACATAATCGCCACTAATACATTTAGCGGCGACTTCTATGGGTTTAGTGGCAGCGTTCGTCGCAATGTTGCCACAAATAACCTTCAGTGACGGCAACTCCAGTTTCAATACATAGTCGCCACTAATACATTTAGCGGCGACTTCTATGGATTTAGTGGCGCCGTTCATCGCCGCAAAAGGTCCTGGACAGAAACGTTTTTTTAATAAAGATAATGTTTTTTTATTAAAAACGTTTTTCTGGTGACATTAATGAAACCATAATGCAAAATTAATTAATAGAAACGTTTTTCATTATTATTGAAACGCTTTTTTTATTTAATTAAGATATTAATGGAGTCATAATGCAAGATTAATATTAAAACATTAATCTTGCATTATTAAAGAAACGTTTTTTCAATTAATTAAAGAAACATTTTTGTAAGTTTTCAGATTTTAATTGTACATTAATAATATGTCAATTAATATTCAGTTTTTTAATTATTAATGTTTTGTACATTAATATGCAATTTTAAGATTAATTATTTTTTTTTGTCCATCATGCTTCAGATTTTTTTTGTACAATTAAGATTAAGTTTTTAATGTTCAGTTTTTACATGTCAAACATGTAACTTTTTTCAGTTAAGGTTCAATATATGGCTTAAAGAACTATTTAGTTTTGCATCTAATATTTTAAATTAGTCCATTGAAACATTATGTTACCAAAGTAACCTCTTTTGTGTAGATTGATTGATTTTGAAGTATAAGATGACTGTGTATGTTAGTATTCCATGCGTTTAACACCGGCCCAAAGGAAGGTTGTTATTTGCCAGGAATTCGAACATACTTGTGGTGATAAATATGTGACAATTATTAAGTTTTTCATGTGAATATTAAGTCGGCCCAAAGGAAGGCTTGATATTTGACAGGAGTTTATTATCAATATTTGATTACTACACCAAGAGTACCACTTACAAGTTGATTTTCTGTCCAAAGACTAAAATCAATGTTGTGCTAGGTATCTTGTAATGGGATTTGCCTATTTTGAATCTGTAAACTCCAGTTTAAAGTTCAAGTAATTGTAAGCATGTATTAAGTTGCCCTTGTTCTATTTTCAGTGAATTTTTCAGCTGCTACAATATCTGCAAACATTAACAGCATCCCTGTGCTTAACAGCACAAACTTTAAGGAATGGAAAGAGAACATTATGATAGTTCTCGGTTGCATGGATCTAGACCTTGCACTTCGGATTGAGAAACCTGCTTCTCTTGAGGATAGATCTTCTTCTGATGAAAAGAAGGAGATGGAGAAGTGGGAACACTCAAATCGCATGAGTCTAATGACCATGAAACGTGCAATTCCAGAATCTTTTAGGGGCACTATGAATGAAGAAAATAATGCCAAAGTTTTCCTTGAAAACCTTGAAAAGCGTTTTGCACAAAACGAAAAGGCGGAAACAAGTACTCTTTTGAGTAAACTTGTTTCCATGAGGTATAAAGGTAAGGGAAACATAAGGGAGTACATTTTGGAAATGTCTTATCTTGCTTCAAAACTTAAGTCACTCAAGTTGGAATTACCTGAGGAAATGCTTGTGTACTTAGTTTTGATCTCTCTTCCTGCACACTTTAATCAGTTTAAGGTCAGTTACAACTGCCTGAAGGAGAAATGGACTCTTAATGAGCTCATTTCACATTGTGTGCAAGAGGAAGAGAGAATAAAGCAAGATAAGACAGAAAGTGCTCATTTGGCATCCTCTTCTAAAGACAATAAGAAGAGGAAACATAAGGAAGTTGCGGTTGGAAGGCCCCAGAAAAAATAACATAAGGAAACAAAGGTTGAAACTACAGAATCAGGTTGCTTTTTCTGCAAGGGGACTAATCACATGAAGAAAGATTGTACCAAATACCACGCTTGGCGTGCAAAAAAGGGTATATCTCTTTCTCTTGTTTGTTCTGATGTTAATTTAACTTCGGTACCTAAGGATACTTGGTGGGTAGATTCTGCTGCTACTACTCACATAAGTATATCTATGCAGGGTTGCCTGAACTGCCGAAAACCAAATGATGGTGAAAGATACATCTATGTGGGTGACGGCAAAAGGGTTCAAGTTGAGGCTATTGAAAAATTTAGGCTGTTGTTTAAGACTGGTTTTTATTTAGATTTGAATGAGACTTTTGTTGTACCGTCTTTTAGACGGAATTTAATTTCTGTTCCCAAATTGGACATATCCGGTTATTCATGTTCATTTGGTGACAATAA
Organism: Nicotiana benthamiana; assembly: GCA_034376525.1. Taxonomy (NCBI): domain Eukaryota; kingdom Viridiplantae; phylum Streptophyta; class Magnoliopsida; order Solanales; family Solanaceae; genus Nicotiana; species Nicotiana benthamiana. The sequence continues at coordinate 123,815,329 of CM067335.1, read as the reverse complement.
AGTTAGTCTCTTTCAAGGTTCGAATCTTATCGGTACTGGTCTTTTATCAACATATGATAGCCTATATTTGGTTGACATAATAACCTCACATAATGAAACTTTGCATACAAGTTCAAGTGGTACCAAAAGAAAATTAACTAATGAGAATTCTTTATCACTCTGGCACAAACGTTTGGGTCACATATCTAAACAAAGAATTCAGAAACTTGTGTCAGATGGAATTCTTGATCCCTCAAATTCGGATATTTGCATTAAGTGTATCAAGGGTAAACAAACAAACAAGATGAGATTAGGTGCTGAGAGAGCTTCGTATGTCTTAGAATTGATATATACGGATATTTGTGGGCCATTCCCTACACCTTGTAGAAATGGTCAACAATACTTTATCGCATTCATAGACGATTACTCTCGTTATGGGTACCTATATCTCATTCATGAAAAGTCCCAATCTATAGACGTGTTCAAATCATATAAGGCCGAAGTTGAAAATCAACTAAGCAAAAGGATTAAAACCGTTAGATTTGACCGTTGTGGTGAATACTATGGTAGATATGATAGTTCAGGTGAACAACGTCCATGCCATTTGCTAAATTCCTAGATGAGTGTGGGATCGTTCCTCAGTATACTATGCCAGGCAGTCCTACTATGAATGGTGTAGCTGAGAGATGAAATCGGACCCTTAAGGACATGGTAAGAAGTATGATTTATCGTACTACTTTGCCAGACTCACTCTGGGGAGAAGCATTGAAAACCGCAGCTTATATTCTTAATATAGTTCCAACTAAAGCTACAATCAAAACGCCATATGAACTTTGGACTGGAAATAAACCCAGTATTAAGCACTTATACATTTGGGGTTGTCCAGCTGAGACAAGGCCTTATAGGCCGAATGAAAAGAAACTGGATGCTAAAACAGTTAGTAGCTATTTTGTTGGATACTCTGAAAGATCCAGGGGGTATAAGTTTTATGATCCCACTTCTAGAACTATTTTTGAGACGGGTAATGCTCGATTCTTTGAGGATATTGAGTTTGGGGTGGGGGGGTGGGGAGATAAAGTTGTTAGAGATTTTGTCTTTGAGGAAGAACATGTGTCTTTCTCTCAAGTTGTTGATCTTGGTCAGGGTGTTCTCATTCCTGACACGGATATTCAAGACAATCTCGAAAATCTCCTTAATCAAGTTCCTGATATTACCAATGAAAATCAAACTCAACAACCTCAAGAAACTGAAGTGCCATTAAGGAGATCCACTAGAGAGAGGAGAAATGCAATTCCGGATGATTATGTTGTATTTCTCCAAGAACAAGAAAGTGACATTGGACTTGAGGAAGATGATCCAATCAACTTCCGTCAAGTCATTAAAGGTTCTAACTCTTAAAAGTGAATTGATGCCATGAATGATGAGATGAAGTCTATGAGCGATAACGACGTTTGGGAGCTTGTTACATTGCCCGAAGGTATTAAACCAATTGGTTGTAAATGGATATTTAAAACCAAGAGGGATTCAGGGGGCAAAGTAAAATGGATATTTTATATGTCGATGACATACTGCTTGCCTGTAACGATATAGCATTATTGCATGAAACTAAGAAATTTCTTTCAAAGAAATTTGAAATGAAAGATCTTGGTGATGCCTCTTTTGTATTAGGAATTCAGATACAACGAGATTGCTCCAAAGATGTTCTCGGTCTGTCACAAAAGGGCTATATCGATAAGGTTCTTAAAAGATTTGGCATGCAGGATTGTAAACCAGGCAACACCCCTGTTGCTAAGGGAGACAAGTTTAGTCTCAAACAGTGCCCAAATAATAATTTTGAAACTACGGAAATGGAAAAGACACCTTATGCTTCGGCTGTAGGTAGTATGATGTATGCTCAGGTATGTACACGATCTGATATAGCATACATTGTTGGGATGCTGGGCAGATACCTAAGCAATCCGGGAATGGACCATTGGAAGGCAGCCAAACGGGTCATGAGGTACTTACAGAGAACAAAGGATTACATGCTTACATATCGGAAATCGGACCAGCTTGAGATCATCGGGTACACCGACTCCGGTTTTGCTGGATGTCAGGATAGTCTGAAGTCTACATCAGGCTATATTTACATGCTTGCTGGCGGTGCTATCTCTTGGAGAAGCATCAAGCAAACTCTTACGGCCAATTCCATTATGGAAGCGGAATTCATGGCATGTTATGAAGCATCCAATGAGGCATTATGGCTGCGAAATTTTGTTAGTGGACTGCGCACAGTAGACAACATTAAAAAGCCACTCAGGCTATTATGCGACAACAGATCAGCAGTCCTTTATGCTAACAATAACAGTAGTTTGACAAAAGCAAAACATATGGACGTCAAATTTCGGGTTGTTAAAGAAAGAGTACAGAATGGACAATTGTGCATAGAGCACATCAGTACAAACTCCATGATTGCGGATCCGCTCACTAAGGGATTGCCACCCAAAGTATTTCAAGAGAATATTGCTTGCATGGGTGTCAAATCGGTTAAGGATTATGAATTTTAGTGGGAGTTTGTATTATACAATTATGTATTGTCCATTACATTCAGTAATTCAGTTTTAAGGTTATATCTGCAGATATTCAGTTTTAAAGTTTTATGTACTCTTAAGGTTTATGATTGATCTCAATAAAGAGAACCAGTTGGAAATAGACATTCTATTTCAGACCACACTTTATGTTATTTCCATGCTACACACCTATACTTGATCCATGTCGTTGGTTATATTGATATACGTGATCTATGTTGGGTCTAGTTACGCAAGAGTAACTAAGATCTCTTAGATCCTATGTTGGTATGATTGATGGACCGGATTGTTCATGACAATTTTATTATGATAGCAATTCTGAGCTCATAAAGTTATAATGTAACATATAATGCTAAGGTTTGTACATATGCATGAATGTATAGTCCAAGTGGGAGATTGTTAGACATTTGGATTTATACTACATACATATGGACAATATATGGATTAATTATATGTTATGTGCTATCTTTTGGTTTGGCCTATATTAGTGGTCTTATGGACATTATTGTTAAGGGGGCCAATACATTGTCATATAAAGTGTAGGACTAATGTGTAGATACCCAAAATAGTAACCTTAGTTAATGATGGGCTAACTAAGGTTACATACATGTAACCAAGGTTACATTCTTGTGACCTTTGAGTTTCATAACTCACATGTTATAATAAGGGGGGTTATGGTTCCCACAAAAATGCAAGACATTCTCTTCTTCTTCCTCCCATTGAGAGAGAGAGAGTACAAACTTGTTATTGCATATCAAGTGGAAAACCAATCCTCACATTTGTGTTGGATATCAAGTGAAAGCCAAAACTTCAAGACAATCTTCAAGAAGGATCAAGGAGCTTCCAAAGGCAAACCTTGAACAATCTTCAAGAAGGATTAAGGAGCTTCCACTTATGGATTCAGGTATGCTTCCGCTTATGTTGTTGTTCCAAATAATTCGATATGAAGGCTAAAGTGTTTTATTTGGATTCATTCCAACAATTACTTTTTGTTTAGTTTCCAATCTATAAATCTTATCTTAAAATATCAAATGCATATATTTGAAGAAAAGAAAGTTCAATCTAAGTCATACGTCAAATTTGGCAGCTCATCTAGGGTTTGACCTTCTTCGGTCCCGAAAGGAACCCTACTTTAATTTTCTCCCACTCCTCAACGGTAGAAGCTAATTATGATTTGAAACTTATTAATTTGGTATTTAAAATTTGTTAGTAATTTATATATATTCAATAAAATTCTTAAAATATTATTATTTGTCTGAATCTAACTTCTATTGTTGCATTCCGTCCTGGCTCAGCAAACAACAACATTGAAAGGAAGAAGATGTTTCTTATTTAATATTCTATATTCGTATTGGAGGTCCTAACTAATTTATAGTCATACAAAAGTCTTTCATTAGTAGGACTCGAACTCAAGACAATTTGATTATGACAATCTCATGATCTCAGCTATTGATGAAGTAAAGTCCGATTCAGCTATTACTTTTGTGACATGTGGACTTCTTTTTCCCTTTGCGTTTGGAACCTTCAGTTTTGAGTTGCTGTCCAACAAAGGAAAAGGTCTAACTCAAAAGGCACATGCTATGTACAAGCATATGGACAATTGACAATCTTGTGTGAAAAGGGCCCTACACTCACATGTTCCCCATATATTTATTACTAATTGAAAAAACAAAATTCAGAGGATATTGATAGCTAACAATTTAAATATAAGTTTCTTAATTATTACTTGAAATATACTAGTACTGTACTACATAGTTTGTGTCTTTGTCTGTGGTTTGTCCGTGTCAGTATTTTATTTAGTTTTATTTGAGACACTAGAGATATGGTTCTGAAAGAAAGAGTTAGAATTTTAAGTTTATGAGTTCAGAAATTTAATTATTTAAAGTTATTAAGTGTTAAATTAATAATTTATACATATTTAAATAAAGTTTTAAGATAAAGATATAATTCGATATAAAGCTACCGAGTTCGGTCAAACCCACCCCGAACACTCTAATTTCGCCCCTCAGATTGGTTCTTCTAATCTTTTTTTCTCCTTTTACCCTAAGGATAACAATTAGAGATTAGTTGATTCAACCTCTAGTACTTTATCTTCCAACTTTTTTGTGACATGAATGCATTCACATACATTGAATTAAATGTTTCACGGGTCTCATATGGTGATGGATACTTTTATAAAAAGCAATAGTGAGAAGTCAGTTATTTATATATGTTGTTTTTTTTCTTATTTACTTTAGGTATTTGATAGCAGAAATATATTGGTTCAACTAATTTCGTGCAGACCCACTAAGGAAAACTGCTCCTATCAAGAAGGTTCTTCGTTCCATAGCTCGAAATGGATAACTTTTATGCTAGTATTCTCTCTATAACGTGATTTGGTACGAGGTATAAGAAGGAATAAGGATGGTATAAAAATTTAATACCATTTTAATACTTCGTTTGGTTAGCAAACAAGGTATAAGTTATTTCGGTGTTAATTTTAATATTGGGATAACTTATACCTTCTAGAATGTGGGGTAATTAGTATCAGTACAACTTATATTTTCTTCTTACAAATTATGCAATTGTCATTCTTAATAAACAATAAATAAACAACAATCTCAGCATAATTAATCTCAATATAACTTAGCATAACTTATACCCGTCTAAATCGTATTCTAACCAAACGACCCTTAATTAAAGTGTTAAAAAGATCACCTGTTGGTTCTATGAAAATATACTATAAATACGTTGGCCTGTTTTTTAGTTTTTGCAATTAAAAAATAACACTAACATATATATATATATATATATCCCACCACCTAGAAGCGCATTGAATTTTAATGATGTTTCAGAACTTAATTATTTGTTCCTGGCAATGTTACCGTTAGCAAAATTCTTACAATGCTAATTGTCAGAACGGGAAGACAGTGGATGGATTTGATTAAAAATCGAAAATCTACTATTTATTATTCAACGTTAAATGGAAAAAAAGGAGGAAAGTAATTAATGGCTATCACCTGGTTACACTTGGTAGAAGTGTGACTTGATTTTTGTGAAGCACAGTTTTCATTGGGGAATATTCTGACTACTCAAAATTAGCCACTTTGACCTTACATGGAATTTGGATGCTTGAAAATATTGGAACTATCTTTAGGTCTCCCAATTTCTAAAATTGAAATAGAATAATGATGCTAAAGTTAGTTGTTTAACAATTTTTTTTGCATCACAAAGCATTACATAAAGTATGTTTTTATAGTAAAATTGCTCTAAAATGATGATTTTTCCTACTCTAAAACTATCAATTGCCATATGAAAGTTCGATTACATTTTTAGTAGTGCCACTGATATTGACAACGAAAACTTCACTAAGTTGGTGGTAATATAAAATGCGCCGCTGGAAAATTTTCACATGCGTTCTAGGTCTTTAAAATCTACCCTCAATTCGCATGTTTGATCTGTTAGGTGTTTGTCCAGATTTTCTTATCATAATTGATTTTTCTATCTCACGAAGAAAAGAACAATATATTTATCATAATTAGGTTTTCCTTCTTGTAGAAGAAAATTACAAATCTCTCATATTTAGTTAGTTCTTTTTCTCGTAGGAAAATGTTTGGACTTCTATAACTTGAGGATCATTCCTTCTCATTCAGTAGCATCTATAATGTAGCCATATGGGGTTTGAGAGTTGTATTTAGGAAGATAACTTTACAGAACAAGTGTTAGTGTGTCACTTGTATTTGCCTCTTCGTGAGGTTGTTCTCTCGATATTCTGTATTCTCTTTTTATTATATTGAATTGTTCATCTCTGTTGTGGACGTAGATCAGTCGACCGAACCACATTAAATATCTGTGTCTTTTGGAAGATTTTATTTTTGTTGTTGAATTTATCGTCGCTCAAAGTTTAATTGTTAGCTTCCGTATGACACCTGATTTTTTCGATTCTAACATCATCGACCGTTGAAATATCTATGAAAATCATAGCTAACATATTAGGAAAATTTTGAACGTCAATTTTGGTCTTCATCATCAACGGTTCACAATCACTATCCACACTAGCGAAAATCACACAATCAAACAACAAAGTCAAATTCCTGTATTACCTTCATTCCACTAAATCCTACCTTATCACTCACACGTTTCTCTTCACCAAAATCTCTATTCATCTTTATGTAAAACTCCCTACAATGGCACTCAAGACACAGGAAAAGTCAGCCTATGTTAATCATCTGTGACTTTGACCGAGTATAGTAAAGTTTAGTTGGAGTGGAGTATTGACCAAAAAATTATTAAGTCCCACATAGACTTAACATGGATAATTTGATCTCATTCTTTACGTGGTCTTGATAATTTTCATCTTTTGAGCTAAATCATGAGGTTAAGTTAAGCCTAATATTTTTTATGGAAATATTAAAACCAGATTCATCTCAATTTATTCTTAATCCAGTATTGATTTCTCGTCATATATTATCTATGTTCTAGATATTCAGTCCTGACAGTAGGCCGAAAGAGGATGTTAAGTCCCATATTTGCTCAAGATGAGTAATTTGGTATCTTTATAACATCTTGGCAATTTTCATCCTATGAGCTAGCTTTCGGAGTTAAGTTAGACCCAAATTTAATATTTTTATCAAAAGTGTCAATAATAACAAGTGCTACCATTATGTAATTATGGCCATTATTTGGCTAATGTATTCCATTTCACATAAGAATACTTGCAAAGTAGACTTTGTTGGTAATATTCTTTGGGATCCAAAAATATTACATTTTGTGGTGGACATAATTTCACAAGTTGTATCTCTTCTTTTACACCTAAGAGGCCAAGACTTTTTTACCTATAAAAAGGAAGATCATTAGTTCATTTTAGACACACCAACAACACAACAACAAGACTTGAGTTTTCATTGGTTGTTTCTTCCTTTCTTCCTTTTATTAAGAGTATTTTACATGAGAGTTAAGTGTTGGAAATCACTTGTGTGAACCCTTTTCTTTGGAGTGATCTTGTGAGTTTATTCTCTTGGGGTATTTGGGATTAATTAGAGTGTTTACTCTAATTTCTTACTCTCAATTGTACTCTTGTTGGTATACTGAAATTACTCTTCTTCGCTTGTGGACGTAGGTCACTTTGACCGAACCATGTTAAATTTGTCTCTTCTTTATATAATTTAATTGTCAATGTTATCAACTTTCATTGTCTTTCTTTTGTCATCATAACATTGTTTGACTAAATTCCGCACCACTTAAGTTCCTGATCTTAACACATTATATTGATAGTTTTTTTAACACCAATTTATCTCTTGAATTAAGTTGGATATGGAAGTTAGCTTTTTCTTTCTTTCACATAAAGATAAAATCTAAAGCTGTTTATTAATGACCGAAGATACAATAAATTACCTGGGGCATATTTCTATGTATTTTAATATTATTTTATCTATGTTTTAACCGCTTTTTGTTGCTAATTGGTATTAAAAATGGCCAATATGATTTAATTATTAGTTTTATGACTAATTGAGATATATTTGATGATTTAGGGTGTTTGGAGAGTAAAAATATAAATAAAAGATGCTCCAATTAGAGGAGGAGACGGTGAATGCGTCGCATCCAACCTTGGAAAAAAGGTTACTTAGTGCACCCTTAGCAGTAAAATCGGCCCATAGCATCCGCACATGGGCAAAACTGAGATGGAGGAACAAAGGGTGGATGCCACCCTAGCATGCGAAGCTGAGAAGCGGAGGATGAGGTGGATCAACATTAATCCCTGAAGCTGAGTCGGACTAGGAATAGCAGAACATTGGCTGACGACTTTTGAACACAATATATTAGCCAAAAATGCCCCTTTTAGGGCAACTAACATACCTTTGAAGGGAATTCGACCTAGAAGGAGCACAGAGCCGTCGTGGAGGTCGGGTTTCATCTTTCTTCCACCAAACTTTATAATTTTTATGTTTCTTTGTATGATTGTTGTTTTGTTACCATGTGTATGTGGAGCTAAACTTCACGTTCTAGGGTTGTGGTTCTTTCATGACTATTGTTATTCGAATATTGATTTTGATTTCTTAGTTTATCATATTGGTTTATTAATTTAATCCTGCACTGAATTATTTAATTGTTTGATTACCACTTGAATACTATCTACGAATCTTGAATTGAACTCGAAAGTGGAAATTCTAGATTGCATATAGGATTGAGCAGAGCAAGTTCTTGAACCTGGGCATCGGGGAACAGATTCGCAGTTAGGATAGACTTATACATAATTGTCTTGCTTGGTTGATGTACGAAATTATAAATGTGTTCTTGTTGATTTTAATTCCATAGATATATAGGAGTTAGGTTAGGTTGAATAGGCGAGTAAGAACTCGACAGTTTCTTATGAACGATATTAACCTTGTCAACCAATAAACTAGGTAAATTAATTAGTCAATTTAATTGAAAAATACAATAGGATTGTTAGATAGCCCATAACTTTAGATTGTTTCCATCACATTGATAACATAAAAATCTGCTCTTCATCTGTTGAAAGTTCATTATTAAAATTACTCTGATGGTAAGCAACCCCACTTCCAACCGAGAGGTTGTGAGTTCGAGTCTCCCCAAGAGCAAGGTGGGAAGTTCTTGGAGGGAAGGATGCCGGAGGTCTATTTGGAAACAACCTCTCTACCCTCGGGTAGGGGTAAGGTCTGCGTACACACTACCCTCCCCAGACCCCACTAAGTGGGATTATACTGGGTTTTTGTTGTTGTTGTTAATTAATTAGTTTAGAATCAAATATGTCTATATTTAATTCTTGTTTAGATAGTTGAAATAGTCTAATTTAGTTAATATTTAATCACAAGTCTTGGTGGATTCGACATCTGATTTTTAGTCACTTTATTACTTGACGACTGCGTATACTTGCTGTCACACCTCCTTTTGGCCATCCAACCCGGTGAAGGGCGTAGATAAGGGAGTTTATCCAATTAAAGGACAATCGTGATTGGATTCAATTTTGAGAGAATTTCAGAGTCGCTACTTGGGAGATTTATGGTGTCCCAAGTCACCGGTTAGAATCCCGAATCGAGGAAAAGAATGACTATGTTTACAGTCCGCGAACCAGAAATACGAGTGAGGAATTCTTTTAACCTGGGAGAAGGTGTTAGGCATTCCCGGGTTCCGCGGTTCTAGCACGGTTGCTCAACTGTTATATTTGGCTCAAATTACTTGATTTAGAATATGTTTTAACTTATGTACTTTCTAACCTTACACTGCTTTTATCATTATTTTAAATAGAATTGCAACGTCGTTAGAACACGCCTCAAACCATGTCACATAAATGCACCCGCGGATTTGACACATTCCATCTTCGTTGAGATTTGGTTTTAGGTCACATAAATGCGCACCCGAATTTAGGAAGGTTTTTTTAAAAAATGCGCGCCTATAGCAACTACGCCTTTGACATTCGCAGGAAGGCCGTGAAATTTGCTAAACTACACTTCCTTTTCTATGGGTCTTAATAAGGTAAGGAACCGTCATATGTATCTGTTTGAATTAACACAGCTCATTTTTATTTTTTATAAGGACTTTTTAATGTGTGCTAAATTTCTAATCTTACGGGGGCTTGAATACACTAATTGTTTTACGTATAAATTGGTGCTTGGGAAACATTATGTGTGCCTTAGCCTCGTTCATGGCCAATGGACATATAAATAAATCGAACTTTGGGACAACCCTGGAGAACCTGTTGCTCAGGCTGCAATTGGCAACCATTTTTGACTGGTTTGGGCTGTTAATCACTTAGCCCAGGAAACGTATCAGATTCCAGCATTTAGATGCTTATTGGGCCTCACATATGAGTCCAGTACTGATTTGAACCAAAGAGTCCAATGGCCAACAACAGTTTGGTCTGAAATCATGTACATAAAATTGATTCTTTACCCATTCATGAAGGAAATAATAACAACTATTTTTGTACTACTTTTCTAACATCAAATTTGAATCACACGATTCATATAATCATCAGTCAGAGTATACGAGTCTATTTGCCAAAATTCAATTACATTTTTTTCAGGTCCTACCGTATGAAACAAATCTAAAATACGCTATTAGTAAACATTATGAGATTTAAAACTATGGACTATACTACTTTCCATGTCCGGTAGCTCTAAGTGCACAAATTCAGCACTTGAGCCCACCGGACTGAAATTGAAATTGACTACTACCCAAGCATATACAAAATTTGAGCTGAAAGTCCTATTATTACATATAAAAACAGTCCCAAAATGTCCAATCATTACAAAATAGATCATTATGACGTTAACTACAACATGATGATTATTCTATTACTAAACTAATATTCAGGATTAAATAGGAAAATGAGGGGATAAAAATAACAAGAGAATGTAAATGACAATGGGATCTTCACATTTGAAAGTATATTTCACTTTGGACTTCACATATTCATGAGCTTTAAAGGGTACCTGTAATGCAGTAAAGGAAACAGCCTATGAGTAAATATAGATGATCCGTTAAGCAACCAACAACCAATAAAACAGTATTTCCAGATTTCAGTAGAGTTTTTGGAGAGTTAAATCTTCAGAAAAAGATGCAAAAAATCCTAATGCTATTTTCAGATATAGAATCAGTATTTCAGCTTTAGAATTGTAGAGAAAAGTTCCGGACCAGTATTTCCAGCTCTAGTGTTAAAGATAAAGGTTTCTGGATCTCCCTCCAATGCGCCCAAATGATTTTATTTATAGCAAAATAGTTAGGGCATCAGATTTTTACTAGTTTATTTTTAGTCCTCATCTCAAATTGTATTTTTGCCTAAGTAGTCCTTCAATGCTTAACTTGTGCCTCAAGTTTGAGGCTGAAATTATATATTAGTCCCTACTAGAAGGTTCTAAAAGACTCTTATCAGATTTTAAAAGTCTCCAATTCCTTTTGCACCCTTACTAGCTTTCCTAAATTACTCTACCCCTGAATTTGACCCCAGTCAGTTCTTTTAACCCTGGTTCAGCTCTAATTAACCTTGGTTAGTTCTTTGACTCCAATTCAAACACAATCGACCTTGGTCGACCAAACTTGGGTCAAATTTAAATTAGCAGACTCATGAAAATAAGAATTAACCAAAAATTAACAGACTTCTATACAGGATTAACAGAACAAGGGATCAAATATCCAGAAAGAATGCATATATCTATCGAACATAGCTTTCAAAAATGATTCAATCAATGATATTCAGAAATACTTAAGAACAAGAAGCAAAATGAACAATCAACTTATGAATCAAAACCTTAAGAACATGAGTCAACTAAGCATACCAGAAATTAAAGAAAAATCAGCAGAAGGAAGTCAATTGAGCCCTAAAATCATATTAATGAAGCCTAAACAAAATTGCTTTCTAAAATCAGGGGGCCAATAGCAAGATATCAGTATTACCCAAGAAAGGCTTTCAGATAGGTGACAAACAGTCATATGAATATTGAACCTATTTTCATATGAGCTTGTGGATAAACGACCAAACAACCAAAAGAGAATCCCAAAGAAGTTCAGACTATTACACATGCAACTACAGGACCTAAACAATCATTATAAACAGTTAAGCACTTAGTCTGCTAAAAATGAAAAATGTGCAGGAAAAACTTAGCTTTCATTTTTTGCTCTCATTTAAACCATCCATCTGGACCTTGATTCTCCCATAGGGGTTCTGAAACTCCCAAGATGGTGTTCAATCCTTTTCAAAGTTCGGGGGGTGGGGGTTCTTGAAGTCCCGAGACCTCAATAGGTCTCAGATTTTGGATTTTGAGCGGTTAGGGGTTGTTTGTGACTCGAAGGTGGCATGGTTGGTGTTAAGGAGGGTCAAAGACTGTCTGGGAGAGTTTTTTGTTTTTCGGCAAGTTTGGGATTTAGGGTTTAGCTTCGGATGAAGATTTTGAGGAGTTCCATGGGGATTTGAGGGTGGTGAGGTGCATGGTTGGAATGGGGAAGTCAGGGTGTCTCAGTGGTGTAATTTTGGCCGACTTTGGAATAAGGTCGCCGAAGGTAGGGTTTCCGGCGACCTTTGAATGGATATTCGAGGCGGAGGGGTGGTGTTCGAAGGGAACATATTATGGGACGGGGTAGAGGAGGCCATGGTGGTTAAAGGGTGTAATTTGGGGCCGTTTGGTTTCCGGCCCCGCCGTGAGGCGATTTCCGGCGAAGGCAGTATGGTGGTAGGCCGGTGGTCAACGGTGGTGACAAGGTTGTCAATGGGTGGTCGGTAGTGGTCATGGGACAGCGTTACAATCGGAGAAGAGGGTATGAGGAGGGTGATGTTTGGTCTCTAATGTGTATTACAGACCATCAGACATATATGTATTTTTGGGAGAGGGTCTAATGGTCGTTGGATGAAATGGGGATAGATGGTTCTGATGAATCCTATTCTTTTGAAACAACGTCGCTTGGTCTTTGGACTAGATCAGGCTATCGTTAGGGCCGGATTTTATAGTGATTTGGAGGAGGAAACAAATTGGGCCACTCAGGTCTGACCCAATAGTGGCCAGCCTGAGTGGCTGCCTATCTATACATATGTATTGTATTATTATTATATTTTTTGTCTTTTATTTTAACTAAAATTAATTACTAATTTTAATTTATTTTTTAAAAAACCACAAATCAATAAAAAATTAAAACAAGTCTAAATTAAACAAACATAATTTCAAGTGCTAGCATGTATATATATTTTTGTATTTTAATTTATGAAACAAGTTTATTTAACAATTAAAAACCCCAATTAATCCTAACACGCAGTAACGAACATGCATATGCAATTAATGCCCACAAATTAAAATCCTAATACTTTAATAGAGAAAATACTAAACTTTAAGAGTCCTGTAGGAGTTGGTGTCGACCGGTCAAAAATCATATGCTCACAACTGCCCCTCTTTGCTCGGGAACATGAAGGATTTTCATGTAAAGACAAGTGAACAAATATGAGCGATTTTGTCCAATTGAATACTCCATGTGAAACATTTTGAAAACTTTCTGACCGAACCTTGCTTCAAAGGTTGCCTACATATCATCGCAATAGAGGAATCAGGTTAGTGTAGTCCTGGAAGTCTTGGTAGCTGGGACTACCGAGAGACTGTGATTGGATGTTGTTACTGTCCCCTGTCCTCCTTATTTCTCCTTATAAAAAGTAAAAATAATACTATACTAAACTATAAAATACAGATTACAAGGAAAAGCCTATCTACGTCTTCAATCTTGATCCTTGTTGCTTTGTAGCATTGTATCTCTTTCTGAATCTCTTGCGGGCTCGCTGACTATTTGCCTTTCTCTTCATATCGGATGCCAAACTGTTGGATTTCGACATGTATTTAGTTGAAAGTATTCCCTCATTCTGGAGGTGGGTGCCTGACTGCTGAACTCGGTTTGCGGAGAAAAATATTCCCTTGTTCTACAGGTTGGCGCCTGATTACAAAACCTGAAATTGTGAAAAATATTCCCTTGTTCTACAGGTGGGCGCCTGATTGCGAAAACTAAAAATCGAAAAATATTCCCTTGTTCTCCAGGTGGGCTCCTGATTGCAAAAACTTAAAACTGAAAAATAGTCCCTTGTTCTCCAGGCGGGTGCCTGATTGCAAAAACTTAAAACTGAAAAATATTCCATTGTTCTCCAGGCGGGCGCCTGATTGCAAAAACTTAAAACTGAAAGATATTCCCTTGTTCTCCAGGTGGGTGCCTGATTGCAAAAACTTAAAAATGAAAATAATTTCCTTGTTCTCCAGGTGGGTACCCGATTGCAAAAACTTAAAACTGAAAAATATTCCCTTGTTGTCCAGGTGGGCGCCTGATTACAAAACTTAAAGTTGAAAAATATTCCCTTGTTCTCCAAGTGGGCGCCTGATTAAAAAACTGGTCTCGAAAATCCTCCACTACTGACAATTTCAAGATTATGCTGTATTTTTTGAAAAGGTATTATTTCCACCATGTCTTGCTACGAGTTATATCTGCTGGGGATTTGCTGGGGATTGGTGGTTAAAATTACTTCCCATTATTCAAGCGGGTCCTGACAACTCTTGTTGACTCTTGCTGAGGGAATATCTAATCTAAGTCTCATTTTTCAGGAGGGTCCTGATGACTTTTATTGACTCTGGTTGGGGAAATATCTGCTCTAAGTCCCATTTTTCAGGAGGGTACTCATGACTTTTATTGACTCTGGTTGGGGAAATATCTAAATCCCCTCTTTTAGGGAAGTCATGGTAACTCTTGCTGACTCAGCTGGGGAATTTTGAAATTTTCCCTCTAAATCCCATTCTTCAGGAGGGTCCTAATGACTTTTATTGACTCTAGTTGGGGAAATATCTAAGTCCCATCTTTCAGGGAAGTCCTGGTAACTCTTGCTGACTCAGCTGGGGAATTTTGAAATTTTCCCTCTAAATCTCATTCTTCAGGAGGGTCCTGATGACTTTTTCTTGACTCTTATCGACTCTAGCTGGGGGAATGTTTGCTATAAGTACCATTTTCAGAAGGGTCCTGATGACTCTATTGACTCTTATCGACTCTAGCTGGGGTAATGTTTGCTCTAAGTCCCATTTTCAGGAAGGTCCTGATGACTCTATTGACTCTGGTTGGGAAGATTTTGGCTATAATTCCCATTTTTCAGGAGGGTTCGGAAGGTTCCAACTTAAATGCCAATTCTAATTTCTGGTTGTTTCTGCGACTCTTACCGGGGAGGGTGTTGGTGCTTTCCCATACTCCCGCACCTGTTTGAGTTTTAAACTGCATTCCATCTCAACTTCCATGCTTCTTTTAGCCCTCGGTTGTTTTTATTGGGTTTTGTTAGTTAAATTTTATCCCATTGTGCTCTTTGTTATGGAGGGTGTTTATAACAGACTATGTCTCTTTTCAGTTTGAACTAAGTCCCACTTCCAAACGGGCCTTGAGATTTCGATCATACCTGTCGTATGCCTGTCTTCTCCTGTGGACGACCTCCCTTAGGCTCTTCCGAATTTTCTGCCCTTGTGTCAATCAAAGAAAACTTGTCAGTTTGGAAAAATGTGGTTGGCCCGCAGCATTCTATCGGAAGTGGCCTCGTCGTCGTCATGTTTCGTTGTGTTCAAATTTCTATGTTGATGATGAGTTGCCCGCATTGGTTGGCTGACCCCCGAACCTTTATGGCTTTAGTTTGCTTGCCCAATACTGTGTTACATTCTTAGCCCTTTTGCCAGAATTCTTGCACCTTTCCCGAGGTTACCAAGTCAATGTATTATGCTTGGCTGACCCAATGACCTTTGTGGCTTCACATTTACTTTCCATCCTATGTTACACTCCCCCCCTTTCCAGAATTCTTTACGCCTTCCCCCGGTGGCTGATGATTTGAGGTGCCATGCTGGGGCAACCCTTGACCTTTCCTATATTTGTGTTGTGCCAATTTTACGTTCCACGCGAATCTTTTTGTTTCATTTGCATGCCCTTTCCTATGTAGTATTCCTTCATCTTTGCCAAAGCTTGTCTCCTCCATCAATTACAATTTTTATGAATCCTTCCCTTTGATGTTCCATGCTTGTTATCTTTGTTACGCCTTTGGGTGTCGTGCACTTTGTTTCTTTGGGAGCTTGATAATTGGCTTTAACATTCCTTTCATTTAAACAAAAGAATTTAGACTTGAAAGAATAATGAAATGCAAGGACTCCGAACGGTATTTAGAATGAAGAATTCCAGACCTGCTGTTGAAGAAGAACAAAGAAGACGACTTATCTGAAAGAGAGCTGACTGGTTCTTGCGATCATGACATGCACTTCGGCCTATTCGACCCAATCGATTTCGATGACCGACCTTCTGCTGTCGCGCTTTTGACGTTGTGACCTTTCCAAACCAATTCCTGACTCATCTTTCCCTGCAGTATTCATCCATCAATAGTCCCTTTCTGAGTTTCGCTTTATCTTACCTTCGCCTTCTGCTGCACGTGAAGGTTTTCACCGATAAGACTCTCTCATTTTATTCTCTCTCAAACCCTCGTCGTCTTTTAGTGCCCGTGAGGGTTTTTACCGATAAGACTCTCTCATTTATTATCTTTCTTGCTTGGCCCGGTATGTTGCCCCTGACATGCATCACCTCTACTTGCTCAACTTGGCATCTCTTTAATACTGATCATAAGGTCTTTCTTTGGACCGTAACGTAGGATTTTGGATAGGGTTAGAAAGAAAGGGTATCAAAGGCTCGAAATAATTTAAATGGGTTCAAAATTACAACTTTCGAAATCGAATTCTTACAACAACTACAACTTCTGCCCCGGTTTCTTGCTTGGGGACTTTTGGATTTTATTTTTTTGATGAGACCGAACCGTGAGGCTGCCTACGTATCCTTTTAAAAGGAATCAGGTCAAACGTAGTTCATATCGATTCCTTGTTTTTATTCATGTTTTTATTCTCCCCTTTTTCTGTTTTTCTTCTCTCTCTTTTCCTTGTTTTGCTTTCTTTTCTTTTTTCTTTTTCCTTTTTCCTTTTCTCTTTTCTCTTTTCTTTTCTTGTTTTTCCTTTTTCCCTTTTTTCCTTTTTTTCTTTTTTTTATTACTATTTTTCTTTCTTTTCATTCTTCCCTTTCTTTTCCTTTTACTACCTTCTCTCACTCGCGTTTCTATTCTTGTTACTGATTCCGAAATAGGGGTATGAAAGAAAGTAATTAAAGCTCAAAGGGTTAGCAAAAGATAAAGTGTTTAGATAGCAGAACAAAATGCCTTCGTCATTCCAATCTTCAAAATATGCCAAGTACAATCAGGTGTCAAGTACAAACAATAATCTAAAGAAAATCATACATAATATCTTTTGACAGCATCTGAATTGATGGCCAATTCCGCATATTTCCCTTCCACGTCCGTCAGATAGAATTCTTTGTTGGACAACACTCTTGACACGATGAATGGTCCTTGCCAGTTTGGAGCGAACTTGCCTTTCGCCTCGGCCTGGTAAGGGTGGATGCGCTTCAGTACCAGTTGACCTACTTTAAACTTTCTGGGGCGTACCTTCTTATTATATGCCCTAGCCATTCTCTGTTGATATAACTGGCCATGACAAACTGCCATCAATCTTTTCTCGTCAATCAAGCTCAATTGTTCCAGACGGGCTTTGACCCATTCTTCGTCGTCAATTATTGCTTCGACCAGGATTCATAGAGAGGGGATTTCAACCTCGGCCGGGATCTCCACCTCTTGCCATATACCAACAAGTATGGAGTAGCCCCCACTGAAGAGCAGACAATAGTGCGATAGCCTAACAATGCAAAGGGCAGCTTCTCATGGCACTGTCTGGATCCTTCCACCATTTTTCGAACTATCTTCTTTATGTTCTTATTAGCTGCCTCAACTGCTCCGTTTGCCTTAGGGCGGTACGGGGTAGAGTTTCGATGTGCGATCTTGAACTGCTGACATACATGTCTCATTAAGTGACTTTTGAGATTTGACCAATTATCAGTGATGAGTGTTTAGGGAATCCCAAACCGATAAATAATGTTTGTGTGCATGAAATCAACCACGACCTTCTTGGTCACTGCTTTGAAGGTCTTGGCTTCAACCCACTTGGTGAAATAGTCAATAGCAACCAGGATAAATCGGGGCCCATTAGAAGCTTCTGGCTCGATGGGTCCGATGACGTCCATGCCCCAAGCAACGAAGGGTCAAGGTGCAGACATCGTGTGCAGGTCAGACGGAAGAGAGTGGATTAGATCCCCGTGTACCTGACAGTGGTGGCATTTGCGCACAAAGCTGATACAACCCCGTTCCATAGTGAGCCAATAATACCATGCCCGGAGAATCTTCTTTGCCAAAACATATCCGCTCATGTGCGGCCCACAAACGCCAACGTGCACCTCATTCATGATGACTGTTGCCTGCTTAGCATCTATACATTTTAACAAACCCAGATCCGGCGTTCTCTTGTATAATACCCCTCTACCGCTGAAGAAACCACTTGACAAACGACGGATTGTTCTCTTCTGGTCACTCGTGGCTTGTACCAGGTACACACCTTTCCTGATGTATTACATGATGTCGTGGAACCAAGGCTTGCGTCAAGCTCTTCTTCCACCATGTTACAACAGGCATGTTGACCATGGGCCCGGATATGTATCGAGTCAACATAAGCCTTGTCCGGGTGATGTAACATTGATGCCAAAGTAGCTAGGGCATCGACAACTTCATTGGGAATTCTAGAAATGTGCCTGAACTCTACTGACCGGAATCGTTGACAAAGATCATGCAAGCATTGCCGATAAGGTATGAGTTTTATATCTCTTGTCTCCCATTCTTCTTGGATCTGGTGCACCAGGAGGTCCTAGTCCCCAAGACCAAGACTTCCTGGACGCCCATGTCTGCTGCTAACCTCAAACCCCAAAAGTGCATACCTCGTACTCCGCCATGTTGTTGGTGCAATAGAAACGAAGTTGAGCTGTGACTGGGTAATGATTCCCTTCTTCAGAAATGAGTACCGCTCCTTATCCCGATGCCTTTCATGTTGGAAGCCCCATCGAAGAACAATTTCCACCCCGGCTTCTCATCCTGTTCCATTTCATTGACGTGCATCACTTCCTCGTCCGGAAAATATGTGTTCAAGGGTTCATATTTTTCATCTATGGGATTCTCTGCTAAAGGGTCTGCCAATGCATGTGCCTTCATATCAGTCCTAGTTATGTAGATGATGTCGAATTCAGTAAGCAAGATCTACCACTTTGCGAGCCTCCTTGTGGGCATGGGCTTCTGGAAAATGTATTTCAATGGGTCCAGTCGGGAGATGAGGTAAGTGGTGTATGAGGACAAATAATGCTTCAACTTCTGGGCTACCCATGTCAAGGGCAGCATGTCCTTTCAAGATGACTGTACTTAACCTCATAGGCCGTAAATTTCTTGATGAGGTAGTATATGGCTTGCTCTTTTTTCCCAATGACATCGTGCTCACCCAACACGCACCCGAATGAATTGTCCAGGACTGTCAAATACAAGATCAGAGGCCTCCCTAGTTCTGACGGGACTAGTACTGGCGGGTTTGACAAATATCCCTTTATCTT
Organism: Nicotiana benthamiana; assembly: GCA_034376525.1. Taxonomy (NCBI): domain Eukaryota; kingdom Viridiplantae; phylum Streptophyta; class Magnoliopsida; order Solanales; family Solanaceae; genus Nicotiana; species Nicotiana benthamiana. Next base: position 123,795,788 of record CM067335.1, on the reverse strand, counting down.
ATCAAAAGCTTCCTGGCACTTTGTTGTCCATTTTACCGCAACATCTTTCTTTAACAGCTTAAAGATGGGCTCGCAGATGGTTGTGAGTTGGGCGATGAATCGACTGATGCAATTCATCCTTCACAATAGACTCATTACCTCTGTTTTGTTTCTGGGTGGCGGCAACTCTTGTATAGCTTTGATTTTTGATGGGTCTAACTCGATGCCTCGGTGGCTCACTATGAACCCTAACAACCTTCCCGAGGGGACCCGAAATGCACATTTTGCCGGGTTGAGTTTGAGATCATACATGTGGAGCCTCTGGAAGAATTTCCTCAGATCTTTGACATGAAAGGATTGCTTTCTGGACTTTACAATTACATCGTCCACATAGACCTCGATTTCCTTGTGCATCATATCATGGAAAATGTTTGTCATTTCTCTCATGTATGTCTCCCCTGCGTTTTTCAAACCAAAAGGCATGACCCCATAGAAGTATGTCCCCTACCGTGTGATAAATGTTGTTTTCTCGACATCTTCTTCATCCATTAAAATCTGATGATAGCCTGCATAACAATCCACGAATCACCCGATCTTATGCTTTGCACAATTGTCAATCAATATGTGGATGTTCGGCAGGGCTAAGTTGTCTTTTGGAATTGCTTTGTTGAGTTCACGGTAATCAAAACACACTCTGGTTTTACCATCCTTCTTTGGTACGGGCATGACATTAGCTAATCAGGTGGGATATCGTGTGACTCGGATTACTTCTGCCTCAAACTGCTTGGACACCTCTTCTTTGATTTTCACGCTTACATCAGTTTTAAACTTCCTCAACTCTTGTTTGACGGGAATGCATGCTGGGTCAGTAGGTAATTTGTGGACTACCAAATCAGTTCTCAATCCGGGCATGTCGTCGTAGGACCATGCAATGACATCCTTATACTCCAGCAATACTTCGATTATTTCCTCCCTATGTTGTGGCTCTAGATAGAAACTTATTTTTGTTTCTCTGATATTATCCGGGCTTCCTAGTTTGATTGTCTCCGTATCATTCAGGTTTGGTTTGGGTTTCTCTTCGAATTGGATAATCTCTTTTTACTAATCTCATCCCATGCCCCTTCCTCCTCATACCCTGATTCGTCCTCATGTTCTATTTCCTGAATCATTATTTCTGGACTAGGCTTGTTGCAAAGACTGGCCAAGGAGTCCTTGTGCATGTCAGATCACTGGAACCATCATCAAAATAACTGTACAAAAGAGAAAAGGAAGAAAAATAAAGTGAAAATGGAAACTATCAGCATTTCTGAAAGGGAAATTGCATTTCATTAGATTCAAAGATAACAGAGTTTCGCATCCAAATGGACGGAAATAACAACTGAATGACGCTAATACAAACTAGACTGAAAGGAAAATCAAAGCCAACTACCAAGACTCCCCCCGAGTGGTAAGAGAAGTGGCTTCCCAGTTATTGATTCTTGCGCGTGCCCCCACAAATTACACATCTGCCATGCTCGATCCTTCTCCCGCCTCTACCATATTCACCTCATTGAACAGTCTTTCTAGCCCCTTGTCAAGATCTTCGTCCGTGTCGATCAGCGGGCCGGAAATCCTGGGTGTGGGACCATTATTGGGCTTGACAAATGATTTGGATAAGCTTGGGATAGGCTTCGGGAGAAACCAGCCTTTCTGTCTCAGCCTTCTGGCTCGCTTTATGTCTGCGGCCGTGGTTTTGAACCCTAGACCAAAAGTGTCTAGATTCTTGGGAAGGAACACTGGTTGCGCAATGCCTTACAGAGAAGCTCCCAACCCTTTGCGGGGTATAAAGCCATTTTTTAACATTTTTGAAGCTACCATGATAGATGCGATTGTTATCCTTGGGGTTACAACAATCTCACCTTATGGGATCTTCTGAACCGACACCGTATCAAACACCTGGTAAACCCATGGCCCTTTATTGTCCTCAGATTCAATGAAAGGCACGATCGCATCACGCGGGGTACACTGGCTATCCTCTCCATGCATGACAATCTCTTGCCTGTCCCACTCAAATTTGACCATCTGGTGCTGTGTAGAGGGTACTGCTTTGGCGGCATGAATTCGGGTCTGCCCAATAACTGATTATAAGAGACCGATACATCCAACACTTGGAATTACATAATGAACTTGACGGGCACTATAGTTACTGCCAGCACTATGTCTCCTACGGTGTCTTTACCTCCGTCGTCGAATCCTCGAACACAATTGTTATTCTTGCGGACCTTTTCAGTTTCCACCTTCAACTTGGTCAATGTGGATAATGGACAAATGTTTGCACTGGACCCGTTGTCGACCAAAAATCGATTGTCCACGGCATCTTCACACTTCACAGTTAGATAGAGAGCCCGGTTGTGTTCCGTGCCATCCATAGGCAATTCATCGTCAGAGAATGTGACCCGGTTTACCTCGAATATTTTGTTTGCAATATTTTCCAAATAATTCACCGTTATCTTGTTTGGTACATGAGCTTCATTCAAAATCTTCATCAACACTCGGCGGTGCTCATCTGAGTGGATTAGTAAGGATAAAAAAGAGATCTGGGCCGGTGTTTTCCTCAACTGTTCTATGATGGAGTAATCCTTCATTTTCATTTTTTTCAAGAATTCTTCTGCCTCTTCTTCTGATACAGCTTTCTTCACTGGTTCCGGGTTATCTTTAGAGATTCTACCCTTTCTCAACTCTTATGGGGCAAAGTACCTTCCTGATCGAGTTAAGCCTCGTGCCTCACATACTTCCTCTCTAACTTCTTTCCCTTTGTACATTACTATTGCTTGTTCATATCTCCAAGGAACGACTCTATTGTTGATGATTAGTGGCTGGATTACTGGCTTCTTAATAACTGGCTCTATGCGGAAACCTTCCACAACCACGACAGGTTATCTAGCCGCCCCCTGTACTGTTACCTTTGCCCGTTCCTGCTTTGGTGCACATGCACATGCTGAGCTCTCCTGCACTACGACAGTTTTGTTGCCTTCCTTTGCCCCGGTTACCAGCTTCTTAATGCTCGCGACCTTGGTTGGCTCACTAGCTTTGATCATCATTACCATTTGTGAAGGTCTTCTGAACACTCCCTTTCCCTCCTCAATTTCAATCATGTTGGTTTCCTGGTGGGTCGGCAGCGGGTTCTGGTTAATATTGGGCACATCCAGAGTCTGCACCTCGATCTTGTGGGAGTCAATCAGTTCTTGGATGGCGCTCTTTAAGTGCCAACATTTTTCTATGTCATGCCCTGGTGTACCAGAGCAGTATTCACAGCTGACCCAATAATCTAAATTCTTTGGGGGAGGATTTGACAATTTCGCCTCAATTGGTCTTAACATATCCAGTTGTCGCAGCCGGTGGAACATACTAGTGTAAGATTCTCCCAGCGAAGTGAAAGTATTCTTTTTCTATACCCTTTCATTTCCTATGACCAGATTGCCTCGGGGAGCGAGCCACATGATTTGGTGCTAAGCTCTTGGAGGCGAGTATTGGTTTTGTGGATTTGGATAGGTGTTTTGAGGGGGTGGCGCACGCCATTGTGTGTGAGTGGGAGGTTGGGTATATGCATGTGCATGATGGACTGAGAAACGAGGTTCTAGTGGTGGATAGTAATGTTGCGGTGGGCTATATGGGGTGTGTGGGTATGTCTAGTGGTGGGGACGGGGCTGACCGTAGTGAGATGGTGTCCGAGGCCCGAACCAGGTTCCCGATTCCACTGTTGCTACTTCTTCTTTCTTCTTCTTCCCAAAACCTCCTCCAGGTCCACCCTGGATGGCTTGAGTAGTTGCCTTGATTGTAGAGTGACTCATGATTTTGTTGGTTCCCGATTCCACTGTTGCTACTTCTTCTTTCTTCTTAACTCATGATTTAATTGCTTGATCACCAACTGAATATTATCCATGAATCTAGAATTGAACTCGGAGGTAGGAATTCTAGATTGCTTATAGGAATGAGTAGAGCAAGTTCCTGAACCTGGACATCGGGGAATGAATTCGCGATTAGGATAGACATATGCCTAATTGCCCTTCTTGGTTGATTTATAGGAATTACAAATGTGTTCTTGTTGATTTTAATTCCATAGACATATAGGAGTTAAGTTAGCTTGAATAGGCGAGTAAGAACTCGAAAGATTCTTATGAGCAATATTAACCTGGTCAACCAATAAACTACATAAAGTAGTTAGTCAATTTAATTAAAAAATACAATAGGATTGTTAAATAGCCCATAACCCTATATTGTTTTCACTATATTGATAACATAAAAATATGTTGAAAGTTCATTATTTATATTTCTTTATTTAATTAGTTTAGAATCAAATACTTTTAGGTTTAATTCTTGTTTAGATAGTTAATATAGTCTAATTTAGTTAATTGTTAATCACAAGTCATCGTGGATTTGATATACGACTTTTAGTCATTTCGACCGTGTATACTTACATATGCGTTTGGCCGCTAACACTTTCGACAAGGAGATATTAGATGTCTTACTAACCCCATAATATTTTATATCATTAATCAAACCGAAAGTAACATGGTAAATCTTGAATACATAGTAGCCATCTTCAGAAAACAATAAAGTTTCTACTGTTGGAAAAACAAAGTAAGAGAGAACGAACATAAAGTAATGCAAGTTCGGGCATTTCTGGAATTATATGAAGAAGAGGGAAGCTGTTTTTCTTAAAGTAGAAACTAATAAGTAATAATAATAATACAAAAATCAAACCACAATCCATTGTATAGTCAAAACACATGAAATAATAATGACTCTTCAATGAATAAATCCAACTGGAGAAGGGGTCCAATTCGATTTTTAACTTTTCTTATTATGCCAATTGCACCATGTGTTTACGTGGTTCATTTGTTTAAAAACCCTAGCTAGTTTGGAAAATTTCACAAAAAAATCGAGTGGCTATACAGTTTAACATGATACTCAAAGCATCTATTTGTTTTGAGTTTAAATCTCAACTTATCAATACATTAACATAAAATAAATTTTTGTAGTTGACTAAAAAATAATCAGACTTATGCACAAGCGAGCATTTTAGAAATTTAATTAAGTAAATGAATGAGATTTTAGATGACAATTCAACAAATACGATCAAATATAAATTACCTTGTTACGAGGAAAGATAAAATACATTGAAGAATAGTCAAATTTTTAGAACATCAACTTTATGACTTAGACTAAAACAAGCCAAATTGTTAATATATTTTAATTTCTTTATAGTAGGGTCAATCTTTCCCTTTAATGTAATTAAAATACTTCATTTTCAACCCGCCAAAATGGGAAATGAGAATCCAACCCGAATGTTCACATATTTTAATTTTTACTTTTTTGACTCCAAAATCTAAAAGTAAAATAAAATAAACAATTTTCTCTTATTACTCAATCTTCAAAAGTATGTGTCATAATGAAATGACTTTTTGAGGAATTAATTAATGGCGTGAACCCTTTTACAGCTACGAAAATAATAAAATAAGAAAGGGAACGCAAACATTAAATAAAAAAAGTCATAATCATGCCCTTAATATTTTTGAATATGTAATTAAGTCCACACTTTCGCAATCTACAAATTTGACGGTCTATAAGATTTTAAAATAATTGAAATAAGTTCTTTATTAAATAAGACAAGCTATGTAATTCAGAAAGTCTTATACTAACTGTGAGCATTTATGTTTTACACTACAAAAAAATCAATAATAATTAGCAAAATAGACAATTATTACTAAACAATTAAAAGCAAAGAACCCCTTAAAGCAACTACAAATAAATATAGCAATTGTGGTGCAGGCACATTCACTTCTTTTTACTTGACCACGGATACACACAAAGATATAAATGTTATAATTCATACTTGCGCAAACAAACAAATATATTTATACTTTATTTACACTTATCATCACAAATGAGTGTGAATAATTCCAGCCAAGCGAATATAAAATCATGAATTAATGCTATAAAAATCTAGTACTATCAAGTTTAACTAAGGGCAAGCATTAAAAGTCACATGATATGGCTTTAAGATTACTTATCCCTAATATGGATATAAGTGCAATCTCAATCTACAATAAGATGCTTTTTGAAAGGAAAAAAAAATAAAAAAAAAAAAAGAAAAAAACATAGAGACTCCCACCTTGTGACATCTAATCTCTAGCAATTAATTTTATTATTAGTGTGTTGCCCAAAAATCGAAGTCTGGCTTTTGATTATAAATGCTTTAGAGTATAGATTTTAGACGATTTATGTTCAAATATAATCATTTCCAACTTTGCATGGGGTAAAAAATTGTAAATATTTCACAAAAGAAAGATGGACCTGTCGTAATTATCACAAAAATCTAGTAAATAAAATATTACTACTTAATAATGATTTCATGGACTCCTCCATTTTCGGTGATTTGTCTAAGCGCGTTTCTACAGTCAATATAGAAAAGTGTCCAAATATATAAAAACTAAATGCAAAGTAAATACAAAACAAAAAAGAGTAAAATCATATATTAAAAAGTTATAGGGACTTTCAATCAACTATTAGAAAAAACTGTGTTGCAATCAGAATTAGTTGGAGTCACTAATACAGTATAAATTATCAATTCTTAGTAGAGGTTACAAGATTATAATAACGTTGTTGTTCGTGAACTTGCTACGACCATCGTCCATTATTTGTTGGTGAGATTAGTTGTACATTGTGTAACTCACACAAATTGAAATAAAGTTAAAATTGATATTTTAAAATTATTATAAAACTAATTAATTGGGATCAACTATATAAATCATTTGGTATTTGTTAATACAACCATTCTGTGTTTATTCAACTTTTAGACCTATTATGCTTGATAAAAATTCATACGTGCTGAGGAGAAGAGAATTATACAGCATTAATATTTAAAATTTACATAGAATTCTTTTTTAAATTAAAAAAATTGTCAAGTTTTTATTCAAAAAATTGATATTTTGACTATCCTACATCTCTATGTAGTTCATTGACTTCATTCCACACAGAATATGATAGGTTATCTATGATCCCTGCACCTTTAATCATAGCTTTTACGCTCTAACATATTTTATATGACGAAAATTTAAATTAGTTGGACCAATTGGTTTAGAATATTAGATAGTTAAAAATTAAGCCAAAAATTGTTACTTATTTTGGTAGTGAAAACTGCGATGATATAAATAAATTTTTTCCATTCTTAATGATTGGATTCAAGTTCTAAGAATAAGGTTTTTTCCCTTAATAACCGTATATAATATGAATCAGAATTAGTAGACATTAGCTTGTTTGAATGATCGTTATCTATTGTATTGTATTGTTACTTTAAATATGATTTTTGTTTTGGTTATCACTTAAATTTTATTGTATCGTATCGTTAAATCCGTTGTTACGTAACGATGAAATGCACTACTTTATGTAACGACCAATTTCGGTATAGTTGCGTTGTTATCTTATCTTTTTCTCTCATCTCCCCCTTCACTATTATTAAATTATTTTATTTTTGTTATGAAATATTATACTTTGTAGTGGATGTCTATAACTCCTAAAGAAGTTACTCCCACTACTCTTCTCCATTATGTAGATAATCCCCACTACTTCTCACCATTATTGTTGTAACTCCCATACCTTCATAATTTACCCATGATCTTCCTCCATAATCTCAAATACTTAATGACATACTTATGAAATTCTTTTGGTATACCTATATGTTGTACTATAAATAGAGGATGAAAACTCATTTTGTAATATACTTGGATACATGGAAGAAATATATTCTCTTCTCTCTTTCTCTCTACTTTGTTGTCTATCTTTTTGTTTATTACTTTGAGCTAAGTTTTGTAATATCCATCTTTTTGTTTATTACTTTGAGCTAAGTTTTGTAATACGTTATCAGCACGAAGCTCTACTATCTCAAGAATCTCTTTGAGAAAATTAAGGTATTTTTTCTCCTCCTAATTTTTGTTTTAAAATTAATACTAAAACAATTTAATCAATGATCAAATATGGATATGTACCTTAAGAGTTTTATCAACTTGACAAATAATCTGTATTATGATTTTAAAATATATAACTTTAGATTACACATACTATCTATATGCTTTAGTGTGATTATTTCATAAGTCAATGTTCTGTGCTAGCTAGAATTTATTCGTTTATCAAAACATTAGACTTTGTTAAATGTTAGACAAAAACAGTACATATAGCAAAATATTGTACACAATGAGTAACTAGTGTCGTAATCTTATATATGTATACTACAGTGATTTTTGCGTTCTTCAAAAACATTGTACTATAATACTACAAATTGTTTCCTTACTATATTGCTTACAATTATAAGTATTGTGCTTGTGTATATTCAACAGTTTTTGTACCCATGGCATTTATTTGTGTAGTCTACATTATGGCATATTTATTTTTCACATGGAATTGTTGCACTGTCTAAGCTGTAACTAAAATCATATTTGTCTTAAAACTTTGCAAAATTATATGCAATATTGTAAAATTTCTTATTAACACATTTAGACATATACATGTATAGAATTATATTTGGTGTCAATTAACAATACATGAACACGTTTGAACTTTGAATGTATTGCAAGTTGTCACTGTGAATCAGTACTTAAGGCATGACTATGTATATTATTTTATTTGTTTAATTGATTCATATACCACACATACGATATTCAAAGAGAAGAAATATTTTTCTCATTTAAGTATGTGTAAGGCAGATGTTACTACAATTTCTGGTAGTAGTAAATTAATTGAAGGCTCCGGAAGAGCAACTATACCTCTGCCTAAAGGAACAATATTTATCATAGAGAATGCAATGTTCTCCTCCAAGTCTAAGAGGAACTTGTTGAGTTTTTAAGATATCATTCAAAATGGATATCATATTGAGACAATAGATGAAAATAATCTTGAATATCTCATCATTACAAAGAATGTCTCTGGCCAAAAGAGGGTTATTGAGAAGTTCCCGTCTTTATCTTGTGGCCTGTATTGCACAAGAATTAGTGCAATTGAGGCACATTCTACCGTAAACCAAAAGGTTACTGATTCCAATACTTTCGTACTTTGGCATGATCGAATGGGACATCCTGGATCAATTATGATGAGATGGATTATAGAAAACTCAAATGGGCATCCATTAAAGAATTTAAAGATTCTTTTAAATAATGAATTTTCTTGCACTTCTTGTTATCAAGGCAAGTTAATTATTAGACCATCACCAACAAAGGTTGGAATTGAGTCACCTGCATTTTTGAAACGTATACAAGGGGACATTTGTGGACCTATTCACCCACCTAGTGGGTCGTTTAGATATTTTATGGTCTTAATAGACGCATCTTCAAGATGGTCTCATGTGTGCATATTGTCATCTCGCAACCTTGCGTTTGCAAAATTAATGGCACAAATAATTCGATTACGGGCACAATTTTCCGATAATTTAATTAAGTCTATTAGACTAGATAATGCTGCTGAGTTTTCATCCCAAGCATTTAATGATTATTGCTTATCAATTGAGATAAAAGTGGAACATCCTGTAGCTCATGTTCACACTCAAAATGTTCTTGGAGAGTCTTTAATTAAACATCTGCAATTGATAGCAAGACCGTTACTCATGAAAACGAGGCTGCCCACTTCGGTTTGGGGTCACGCCATTTTGCATGCAGCAATGCTAGTTCGTCTCAGACTGATAAAGTATCACAAATATTCCCATTTGCAATTAGTTTTGGGTCATGAACCTATTATATCCCATTTAAGAATTTTTGGATGTGCAGTATATGTGCCTGTAGCACCGCCATATCGCACCAAAATGGGTCTGCAAAGAAGGTTAGGAATATATGTTGGGTTTGAATCGCCCTCTATTATTCGCTACCTCGAAACATTGACAGGGGATTTGTTCACTGCACGATTTGCAGACTGTCAATTCGATGAGACACTTTTCACAAAATTAGAGGGAGAAGTTGGTGGTGAAACCAAACGGGAAATTTTTGTGGAAAAATCCATCATTATCTCATCTTGATCTGCATGCCTCTATTTGTGAAAAAGAGGTGCAATAGATTATTCATTTGCAAAGAATAGCAAATCAAATGCCAGACGCATTTACGGATTTGAAAGGGATAACAAAATTACATATCCCCCCAGAAAATATGATAGCACTATGTAATAAGTCTGAAAGAAGACAAAATTATTACCGTGAAGGTATCAATGGATATGGACGTGGCAATAGACGAAATTATAATCGTCATCATTGTGATAATGAGAATAATAAGGATTCTCAAAATATTCCTTCACTTTGTGAAAGTAATATATGTCATCGATTTGACATGAGATTTTATACAGCACATATAGATGATTATGATCCATTCATGGTGTGAATGTGACAACATATGATTTATGAATACATATTCATTATTGGAAGAATATGAACATGCTATTGGTATTGAATATACCACACTCACCTCTAGAAGGAGGGTTGAGATGATATAAGAAAATAATGTCATTATTATGGCATAAATGGTCATTGGTCACGTACCTATTGTACGCCAAAATATTTTGGCAATATGATTATTAAAGGACAATAATAATGCAAGAAACATATATTGCATATAATTTTGACATGACCATAATGGTACTACTTTAAGAGCCAATTATATTATTTTGGAGAAACATAATTGATTACCAATAAGGTATTGTATTGTAGTAAGTCTCAAAGAAACTTATTCAGTATATGCGAAGCGATTGATTACATTGAGACTATAAATAAAAGAAAGATTTGATATCTTCTATTACTACAACTTGTAGCATGATAATATGCATGTGAAAAGCTACCAGCTTTATTCTCCAATTTGTACTATACAAACAAAAGAATGCCACAATAAATTGGATGTTTATTGATATAAAAACCCATATCATAATAAACTTAGAGTTTATCGATAATTGCACATGTCATGATGTAAACCTGAATTTTATCAATATTGATAATTTATTCAATTGGCATTCGGGTTAGCCATATCAATTTAAGTATCATGTGCAACAATAATAGAGAATTCACATGGGTAAATATTAAAGAACTAGAAAGTTCTTTACGAATTCTCTTATATTACTTGTTCTCATTAATTAATTGACCAACTAAAGTTGGGGTTGAATCCCATAAATTCTGGAAATATCAAAGGCGAATATGGGCCCATTCGCCTGCTATGTATACCACATATGATGCATCTATGATATGGTTACATGTGCGATTATTATTAACCTGCAACCTGGCCGGTGCTTGCGAGGTAAATTGCTCAGTAATCTAATTTCGAGCATAATTTCCAGATTTTCTATTCAAGATAGTTCATCTTGATAAGTTGGTTTACATCATAGTTGGTTTAGCAAAATAATTTATTGAGTGCCTCCACTTAATAGCTAAATTATTGCTTATGAGAACAAAGTTATCTATATCAATTTGATATACGTTATACACGAGAGTATATTATATTCTCCCCTCACAAGTGGTTCAGGGTCAGGAACCAAATAATTTCATCTTATTATTATTGATGTGCAGTGTATATTAACATGATAATGCACAAAGATGATTTCCCAGAGTTGAGGAAACAAGTTAGTTTTTCTAACATGAGGGGGAGACATGATAAACACTTGAGAAAAAGTTACATGGAACGAATTATCATTTGTATATATAGATCCTCGAATATCATAATATGAACTTGAAGTTCATAAAAAGATAATTCAATTGCAACATATTGCAAAGCATGCCATACGCATTTGCTGACCCAAAGAAAGTAACTATATTCTCACTGCAAATGCTCATATTAAGTCCTAGAAGGACAAAGTCTTTGATACGCTTAAAGCGTATAGACAAATCGGTTTCAAAAAGAACTTCCTAATAAAGAAGATGAGCAAATGATCAAAGTGATCATAATAAGGAGGCAAAATGACATAACACTTCATAAAATCTCATGAGAGATTCAGGTACCTGAATATATGAATGAAGAGATCTCCATGTTATGTCTTTATGAAAATTTACTGGAACCGATATAAAATGTTCGTCGACGACATCTATGATAGCGCTAAATATCGATGAGGATCTTAAGTTTGTCGAATACAAACAAAATATTGGCTAAATGGAAGAGATGCAATTCAAGTAGAATTGATTCCATATGAAAGACATGTAGTTTTGGACATGTAGTTCGAATACTTGAAAGTATAAAGTCTATAATATCTTATACGTCTAGCATGACATGAAAACTTGATATGCATCTAAGTCTATAATATGGCTTATATGACTCAACTTATATGACAATCCATAAAGGATTTAAGTTGCTTGAAGCATCTATAATTCTTGATCTTGAGGTACCACTTCCTCGGTGCAATTTATGCACAAATGTATCTTGCTATAACTATAAGCATGATAATATGATAGCCATGATATATTTATGGAGATATTGAAAAGCCATTCCACGATGTTTGTGAAGACATTATATATCTACCACGAGTTATGATTTCAAGGTGCAAATATTCATTATAGTTAATATGGCTGATTTATTTATCAAATCTCTACCAACGATCTCTTGAAGATGGTGCGCAAGATTGGAATGCGAAGGCTCAAGAATGTGAATTGATGCTCTTTCAGGGGGAGTTAATGCGCGTTGCACTCTTTTTCCCTTACAAGGTTTTGTCCCACTGGGTTTTCCTTGCAAGGTTTTTAACGAGGCAACAAAAATGCATTTTGTTAGAAATGTGTACTCTTTTTCCTTTTCTAGAATTTTTTCCCATTGGGTTTTATTTTAGTTAAGGTTTTAACGAGGCACATTATCTATAGACATCCAAGGGGGAGTGTTATGAAATATTATTCTTTGTAGTGGATGTCTATAACTCCTAAAGAAGTTACTCCCACTACTCTTCTCCATTATGTAGATAATCCCCGCTACTTCTCACCATTATTGTTGTAACTCCCATACCTTCATAATTTACCCATGATCTTCCTCCATGATCTCAAATACTTAATGACATACTTATGAAATTCTTTTGGTATACCTATATGTTGTACTATAAATAGAGGATGAAAACTCATTTTGTAATATACTTGGATACATGGAAGAAATATATTCTCTTCTCTCTTTCTCTCTACTTTGTTGTCTATCTTTTTGTTTATTACTTTGAGCTAAGTTTTGTAATATCTATCTTTTTGTTTATTACTTTGAGCTAAGTTTTGTAATAATTTTATTATTTACACTACCTTTTTGTATAATTTACCCTGTATCATAATTATTTTTATAATATGATAAATTTATTCTTCATATTGCCGGTACATGATATCATGAAATAACGACAAGCGATACAATCTATCCAAACATTGTATTCATCAAACGACACAGTTTAATGCAATACGATACATTATGAAACGATGTGTAACAAACATCTAAACAAGCTGTAGGTGGGAAAAACTATGATGACACGAGAAGATTAGGGAATGAAGATATTTGGGGAAGGATAATATTAGGAGTGAAGATATTGGAGAGAAGGTGGGCGTGGTTCCCATTGATGACAAGATGTGGGAAGCGAGACTCGAATGGTTCGGATACGTACAAAGAAGAAACCTAGCTCCGGTAAGGAGGTGTAAGCAGTTGGCTCTGGAGGGCACAAGAAGAGGTAGAGGACGACCTGAGAAGTATTAGGTTGAGGTGATAAAACATGACATGACGAGGCTTTAGAGAGTACATGGCCCTTGATAGGAAGCTATGGATATCAAATAGTACGGTTGTAGGTTAGGAAGTAGCTGAGTATTTCCTTTCTTCGTACCTTTGTAAGGGTAATATGGTAGAGTTTATGTCTAAGTCAATTAGTGATAATGTTATGTCTTATTACTCTTTATTTTTTTAGTTTTGGGTTTATATACGGTTTATCGGTTTTGCTTTGTATTTACTTTCTCATTTTCATGATGTTATCTTTTCTATGGTTACTATGGTTTCTACTGATTTGTCTCTTATCATCTTCTTATCTTAATTATCTTTCGAAAATAATTTTTCTATTCTTTAGGGTAAGGGATAAAATTTACATATAGATCAATATGCGAGATCACACTAATAAAATTTTAGTGTGTCGTTATTGTTGCATATGGGAAAAACTAGAGAACTAAAAAGAAATTAACAGAAATTGAAAATGAAAAAAGAACCCTAACTACCTGCATACTGCACTCCACTAGTTTATTTTTCACTTCTCTCCTTTCACACACATCACTCTCTCTCTACAAAAAACATACATCTCTCTGTATCTATAGCTTTGAGCATTCCCTACTCTTTACTCTCTTTGAGTGAGAGAGACCCTCCAAGAAAAAAGCAACTTACATCTAAAATCATTTTGTGATCCTTATTTGCATTTTCATGCTGCCTCTGCTTTTCCCTTAAAAAGTATAATATACTTATTCCTGTTTTATCTTTTGTTTTTTCCACTTAAGCTTTGCTTTATCTGGTTAAAAATTAATTCATATTTAGCATTTGTTGATTTGATTCTTTTCTTGGATCATTTCTGAGTAAAGATCTCAGCTTTAGTGCTTTTTTCTTGATTTGCTTCAGCTACTTCACTTCTAAGTTAAACACATTTTTTTCAAGTAATGTAGAGGAATAAGTGGTTTGCTTTTAGCTTTTGGATCAGCTTATTAGTGTAATAATATACTTGTATGAATATAATTCCTTTTATTTTGAATGTATAGATGAAAATATTTGCATTATCTTAGCTAATTTGGCATCTGGGTAGTTTTAGTTTTTATTATTATTTTGAATGTTTTGGATTTACTTAGTTCATTGTGAATACCCTTTAAGTTTCTCGAGCTGGAGAAAATTCTTGCTCTTGCTCTGTGTTTTGCTTGTTTTATGAGGTGGGTACAAGCAGTGATGCACAGGGGACAACACAAGCGTACATCTGGGGTTTTCTGTATTAAGTAGTACAACATATTTTTTTTAATATTTGCCTTGAAAAAATGCAGTTACGAATCCCTTTGAGTTTTTTGAGCTGGAATGAGTTCCTCTTTGTGTTTTGTTAGGTGGGTACAAGAAATGAAGCATAGAGTACTAACACTAGTTGGCTCAGTATTTGGCTTAGTAAATTACAAAATTACACGTGTGTATTACTGTGTGTGTTTGTGTGAAACTTTGGAATAGTAATGTTACTTTTGATATTTTGGATATAATTTTTGTGGATGGTGAATATTTAATGATTTTGGTGTGGATTATTGAAGCAGATACTGTAGGCATCTTGGATTTGGAGGTGTCTGAAGAACTGTGCTGAAATGAGAGGGATGTGTTTTGGCCTTGTTATTGTATTGTTATTGGGAATCTTGAATGTTGCGAAGGCTGAAATCTACATAGTAACAGTTGAAGGAGAGCCTGTGATAAGTTATAAAGGCGGCATTGATGGTTTTGAAGCTACTGCTTCTGAGTCTGATGAGAAAATTGATACCACTAGGTATCTCCAGTTCCTTTTTTCTTGTTTCACCTTTTTCCATTAGGTGTTTGAACTTCATGCTCTTAGGCTGGTGAAGTGCGAAAACTAGACATGGTTCATTTGATATCTTTTGCTGACTTTTTATACTTAATGAGCAAATAAATAATCATGTAAAAGCTGTTAGGTGCCACATCTTATCCCAAATATTCTTTTTAGAAGGTGTACTTAATTAATAAAAAACTAACATGTATAGTATTTTTCATTGTCTTTCTCGTTCAAACAACAATAACAGCAATCGAGTGAAATTACACAAGTGGGGTCCAGGAATTGTCTTTCTCGAGGAAAAAGAAAAATAAAATAAATTACATTTGTCCAAAATGCATTTGCTTAGAGCTAAAAACTAGAGTACCTTGGAGAGATTGCATGACCATTTTTCGGTCGGTGGATTTTTCTTAAAATCGGTTTCTGAACTAACCTAAGTTTTAATTAATTTTTGTAGTTTTGCTAATATTTCTCTTTAAATAGGATATTATGTGAAATTTTCAATCATTTAATTTTCTCTTTATGTTTTAGGTATATGTTAGAAAAGAAAGTGGTGTTACTATTGGTTGGGACAGAAATATGATAGTTTTGGACTTAGTACAACTTGGAAATATAATCAGTATGACATTTTAATGTTACTGCATTGAGATTCTCTTTTCCATAAATGGTCAATTCTCCTTGCAGTTTATACAATGTTCACTTCCTTCCATGATTCTCACTTGTAAATAATAATATTATGACATGCTTAAGAAAAAGATGAATAGCAGAAATGTTTTTGGTAAGAAGGAAACTCTTTGTCCCAAAAATAAATGTTATCTTAAAAAATGTTTTCCAGTGTTTGGTTGATGACTGGAAATATTTCTGGAAAAAATTTATTGGAGGTCGCTAATAGTCTCAGCAATGGGGTAGTGTTTTGCGTTGAAAATCTGATGAAAACTTTGAGCCCGAATGATTGATAGAAATATTGAAGTATTGGTTGGAGCTAAACTTTCAGCGGTTCTTCCATCTTCTTTAGCCGAGGGCCTATCGGAAACAGTCTCTCTGCCCTCCCTTCCAGGAGGGTAGGGGCAAGGTTGCGTACATCCTACCCTCCCCTGAATCCACTTGTGGGATTACACTGGGTTGTTGTTGTTGGTTGGAGCAATTAATAGGAGCAAAAGGTGAGATATTTGTAAAGAAAAAGTCCCTTTGCCCGTAAGTGAGAGAAGTCAGTTGATGGAAACTATTCTCCTTCAAAAATGTTTTCAGAGAATCAAAAACCAGAAAATAAATTCATCATAGGAAATATTTTCGAGGAAAATGTTTTCCTTCGTACCAAACCTGTGAAGAGTTCTCAGTTTTCAACAGAAGCTTTGTTCTCATTGGATATTAGAATGTCACAACCCTTTAGTTCGCTCTTGCAGAGGACTGCCTGTGATGCTGAAATGCATGCTTACTCTTATTTTCATTTTGCTTTTTCAGTGAATTGGTTACATCCTATGCCCAGCATCTGGAAAAGAAGCATGATATGCTTCTCGCTTTGCTATTTGACCGTGGGACCTACAAGAAAATCTACAGCTACCATCATCTAATTAATGGCTTTGCGGCTCACATTTCACATGAGCAGGTGACATTCTGCTCTTTCAGACAGCTCTTCTTTTTCCTTCTATTTCTTGTTTATTCTTCTATCTGTATTGTCTTACACAAAGAATATATTAGTAGGCAGAAATCCTCAGACAAGCTCCTGGTGTGAAGTCTGTGGAGAGAGATTGGAAGGTCAGGAGGCTAACAACTCACACACCGCAGTTTTTGGGGCTTCCTACAGGAGTATGGCCGACAGGTGGTGGGTTTGACCGGGCAGGCGAGGATATTGTAATTGGCTTCGTCGACTCTGGCATCTATCCGCACCATCCAAGTTTTTCAAGCCACAACACTGAACCTTATGGACCTCTTCCAAAATATAGAGGAAAATGTGAAGTTGATCTAAACACCAAGAAAGACTATTGTAATGGAAAGATTATAGGTGCTCAACATTTTGCAGAAGCTGCCAAAGCAGCTGGCGCATTTAAACCTACAATTGATTATGATTCTCCTATAGATGGTGACGGGCACGGAAGGTTTGAACTCAATTATTTATGATGTTAACTCGAGTATTTTCTAAAGATAACTAATGGTTTTTTTCTACTTCCATTCTGCTGGTAGACTTAATTGATACACAGTTGCGCATGCTAAAAGAAATGTAGCACTTGTGGGTTTTCAGAAGTATAATTTTCTGTGGAACAAAACTCCTACTCTTCAGTGTGTGATGCCATGTTTTAATGTGGAATATTGTGTTTGATATGCTTGGAAATCCTGGATGAGTTTAGTTTTGTTCTGTCAGACTATGACATCATTGCCTCAAGTAAGGAAGCATTGAGTGATTGTTCTTTAAGAGGAAAGTGAAGTTCTTGCATTTGGTAAAAGATGTTGTTTACATAAGAGGTGAATTTCCTACTCGTCTGTGCCTCAGATTGAATGATAGGAAATTGGGTGGTATATAGGTCCATGCTCAAGTTTCCACATGCTCAGACAATATACAGTTGATGTAGGACCAAATTGGTAGTAACCATTGGTGGTATAAGAGTTATGAAAGGGAACAAACTGAAGATACTAAACTAAACACCTTAGGCTTTCTCATGATTCTGTGCATAGAGGGAGATTCCTTGTAATGTAAACCCTCTTATAAGGGTAATGCGGAGTGCTGACAACCATACACCTTCTCAAAATGATAGTTCCAATGAACCAGTTGAGCACAGGGTTGAGGTATTCCTCTAAAAGTTTAGGCGTGGTGAACCTCAGCTATGCATGTGCGTTATGATTCAGGATGATGATTTCAAAGTTCCACTTTAGCAATGTCATTTCAGATTTAAGTGTTTGCGGTACTTCCTTAGGGGATTGTGGAGTATATGACCTATCAAGGAAGGAAAAAGAAGAGAGATTTTGGAATTAATGCCAAAATCCCAATTTCTTATGTTCCTATACTTTTGGTTGTAACTTCTTGCGAACATCTCATGTACTGCCTGCATATCCAAAAAAGAAAAAAGAAAAGAAACTTCCAAATCCCATAGGTGGATGTGATGAATCATCTCCAGATGGTGGTTTGGTGGAAGAAGAGAACACTACACCAGTGTACATTTGATTGTCAAATTACTGAAATGACAGTCTTATTGATAACTTCTAACAATAAAATTATTGTCATCTTCTGGAAGTTCAAGTTTTTCCTCTGTTTAGCAACATCAATAAATAGAGCTAATGTAAGGAGAAATCATTCTTACGTCATCATAATTTTTGAACTTGCTTCAATGCAAGTGGAACTGCTTTATAAAACCAGAGTTCTTTTTTCCTTTAAAGCTTCTAAGTTTCAGAACTACTTTTTCTCATATAGACTATATTTCTCGTTTTAGTAAGTTTCACTACTGTCTTTTAACAAAAATATGTACCCAGACTGATGTCAGCGATACTTTTGTCAGCCATACGGCAGCTATCGCTGCTGGAAACAATGGGATTCCTGTTAGAATGCACGGATTTGAATTCGGAAGAGCAAGTGGTATGGCACCTCGTGCAAGGTAAGGTAAAAGAGTTCTTCCAGGATTTGACAATCATATTGTCCTATCTCTTTAGTACTAGAGAATCGTACAAAGGTTGAAATTCTTATTCCTTGTAGAATTGCCGTCTACAAGGCACTGTACAGGCTATTTGGAGGGTTTGTTGCAGATGTAGTTGCTGCTATTGAACAGGTATGCCCAACGAAATTGATAATGTGGATAAAAAATATGCACGTAATCTTTAATACAGAAACTGTTGCAATATGGATTTGAGTGGCACTGAGATTTCAAGCATAGGTGTTACGATCAATCTGAAGTCAACTTGGTATTGGCAAGTATTTCTGAGGCATGATCAGTGAAGTGTTGTGATTAGCTTACTCTTGTTTGGAAAGTCTTAATTCTTAAATAAGAAGTTATAAAATTTGGTGAAATGTGATAATGAATTGGTCTTGCAGTTATAACGTCATCTTTTACACTGTAAAAAAAATAAGAGTAATTTATCCAAAATAGCTCTGTTTGATAAAAGAGTAACCTATCAAAATAGCTGTGTTTGATAAAAGAGTATTTCTATTACAGGCTGTTCGTGATGGTGTGGACATTCTTAATCTTTCCGTGGGGCCAAACAGTCCACCAGCAACCACAAAGACAACATTTTTGAACCCTTTTGATGCTACACTTCTTTCAGCTGTGAAAGCCGGTGTATTTGTTGCACAGGCTGCTGGAAATGGAGGTCCTTTCCCTAAAACTTTATTGTCTTATAGTCCATGGATAGTATCAGTGGCCGCTGCAGTTGATGATCGTCGATACAAGAATCATTTGACTTTGGGAAATGGAAAAATCTTACCTGGAATGGGGTTATCACGTAAGTGGTTTATGCCTTTTGACATACTCTAATTGATGCCCCTCAATCAGTAGATCTTACACTCATCCGACCATTGAAAGTCTAAATCATTTTTAGACACCATGGCCTTTTGTTTTTATCTAAATTACAAATGGCTGATTCTCTGCCCTGTTTAATTCAGGAACTTTAACATGTTCGGTGTTACAGGAAATTTATGATTGTGTCCTTGAGTCATTCATCCTTTTCTTTCCTTTTTGTGCTTCTTTGTTTATTATTTCCTGGATAAGTGTCCACGATTCATCTTCCTCTTTTTTTGTTTTGTTTTGAGCAATGATCTTGGTTCATCAACTTGTCAGAGTAATGATCAATTTATGGTAATTGTGTTGAAGGTATCATATCCATTATACCAGCATACATGCAGAATAGCTTACTGTGTCAGTTTTACTGTAGGTGGCATCACTTCCTTGTAATCCACCCTTTAGAATTTGTTTTGTCGATCATGACTTCATGCCATGATGGTTTTTCCATGTCCTCAATTTCCATGCCATTGGTATTGTGTAACATCAGACTTACTGACGTCATGTTATATCCTCAACCATGCCTTCTTCTCCGTCCGGCTTCACAAATTTCAACGGCTTTTGAAACTTCACATCCCCCAAAATAGTGTAATGAACTGAACGGGGCTAAACTGGACTGAACAAATCAAAGAAAGTGAAGAAATGATGTATTGTGTAACATCAGACTTGCTGACGTCATGTTATATCCTCACCCGTGCCTTCTTCTCTGTCTGGCTTCACAAATTCCAACGGCTTTTGAAACTTCACATCCCCCAAAATAGTGTAATGAACTGAATGGGGCTAAACTGGACTGAACAAATCAAAGAAAGTGAAGAAATGATGGGAACAATCAGATACTTATGATGAGATGTAGACTTAGTTTTGTGTTTTAAATCTCTGCCACTACTAAGCACTTCTTGTTTTTTTACAGCTTCTACGCATCCTAACCAGACATTCACCATGGTAGCAGCCAATGATGTTCTTTTGGATTCTTCGGTTACGAAGTACAGTCCTGCTGACTGTCAAAAGCCAGAAGTTTTAAACAAGAATTTGGTGGAGGGAAACATCCTTCTTTGTGGTTATTCTTTCAATTTCGTAGTTGGCACGGCCTCGATTAAAAAAGTGGCGGAAACAGCAAAGGTTCTTGGTGCAGCTGGCTTTGTTCTTGCTGTAGAAAATGCTTCACCAGGAACAAAGTTTGATCCTGTTCCTGTTAGTATTCCCGGGATTCTCATAACAGATGCTTCCCAGTCAATGGCAAGTATCAGCACGTTCTGTTCTCTTTTATTGGTGTCGTTATTATTGTCTTGGAGCTTTGAGTAGGAAATTCATGGTTTTTGTCTCCTTTAGGCTTCTTGTTTCTTGCAATAGACAAATTTATGTGAAAAGTTATTCTAAGTTGCATATTTTGGCCGTGATAGGTTCCTTATGGAGAAGTAATTGCTTTTTCTGAAAAGGTAGAAAGGTAATACTAAGAAGCACAGACACTAAATTTAGGATGTGTTTTTAAGGCACATTTGAACCAATACCAGTAAGATGTCAACGAAAGCTCTTGTGTAGGTGACGCAAGTCTCCTGGTTTAGAATATCAACTTAAAAAGAGAAGAAGGAAACAGAGGGTGCCTCTAAATATACAACATCATATATATTGATGAAGTTGTGAGTTCGAGTCTCCCCAAGACCAAGGTGGGAAGTTCTTGGAGGGAAGGATGCCGGGGGTCTATTTGGAAACAGCCTCTCTACCCCAGGGTAGGGGTAAGGTCTGCGTACATACTACCCTCCCCAGACCCCACTAAGTGGGATTATACTGGGTTGTTGTTGTTGTTGTTTGTTGTTATATATATTGATGAAGTTGATGGATGTGACAGTAAAGATTAAGAAAATATTCTAGTTCGTTTCAAGAGCTAGGAATCATGTAGTAAAATAAACATTTCTTGGTTTTTAATCTTTTCTTGTTTATATGAAGTTAATGGATGTGACAGTAAAGATTAAGAAAATATTCTAGTTTGTTTCAAAAGCTAGGAATCATGTAGTAAGATAAACATTTCTTGATTTTTAATCTTTTCTTGGTTATATGAAATATCATATCCGGAAAATGGTAGTTCTGTCTCCTGTTTGTGTGATGTATGATTTATGTGTCTATGTCCCAACACAGCACTGATCTTTGTGTCCCTACCACTTAGCGAATAGAATCACACGTCTTGAGAAAATAATAACTGGTCTTATATAGCATATCCAAAGGAAAAAAGCTTGATCACTGTCCCTTCTGATAACATAAATCAGTGTTTTGTTCAACTTGTTGGTCACATTAGAAGTGCTCTTTCAGTTAGCATGCATAAGTAGAAGTCTCTCATTTTGCTTATGTTAGTTAAACTTGTATGCTCATCTCTATTTTCAGGAGCTTGTAGATTATTACAACATCACCACTTCAAGAGATTGGACTGGACGAGTTAAGAGCTTTAAATCAACAGGTAGCATAGGAAATGGGTTGCGGCCAATACTCCACAAGTCTGCCCCTCAAGTAGCTATCTTCTCTGCTAGAGGACCTAATATCAAAGATTACAGCTTTCAAGATGCCGATCTCCTGAAACCAGATATACTGGCTCCTGGTTCTCTTATTTGGGCTGCCTGGGCTCCGAATGGGACAGATGAAGCCAACTTTTGTGGTATGTATCCGTCATATTATTGTTTATAGGTAAATGAATTGTAATGTTTGTGCTTTCCTGTTAGATGGTAGTACCATTTTAAAGGAGAATTAGATGGTAGATTTATATGTTTAAAAAAGTCATTTTTTAAAATTTCAAGCCTATTTTGGACTTAGCCACATACAATGAACCAGCAGTTTTGTTTGTGTCTTCTTGGAGCTTCTTTACCCATTTTGAAATATAATAGATGCCTTGTATCCTGAATTTGATGCTCCACTTGCTTAGGACTTTAAATATAATCTGGAACCAAGAGATTTTATCATTTAGGTCCATTTGGTTGGCTTCATGTTCAAACTAAAATGATCAAATGATTTTAAGTGATAGTGGTAAAGAAAAGCTATGAGCAAGAGACATAAGTTAACCATGGTAAAAGTGTATTACACGTACTTATAAAAATTTACTTGAAGCAGGTGAAGGATTTGCATTGATCTCTGGAAC
The DNA here is from genome assembly GCA_034376525.1 of Nicotiana benthamiana. Taxonomy (NCBI): domain Eukaryota; kingdom Viridiplantae; phylum Streptophyta; class Magnoliopsida; order Solanales; family Solanaceae; genus Nicotiana; species Nicotiana benthamiana. Next base: position 123,772,703 of record CM067335.1, on the reverse strand, counting down.
TAGCATGGCAGCACCCCATATAGCAGGAATAGCAGCGCTTATCAAGCAGCACCACCCTCATTGGAGCCCTGCTGCTATTAAATCAGCATTAATGACAACGTCATCAACTATTGATAGAGCAGGGAGACCACTTCAAGCGCAACAATATTCTGGATCTGAGACCATGACACTCGTTCCAGCTACTCCGTTTGACTATGGAAGCGGACATGTTAATCCTCGAGCAGCTCTGGATCCTGGACTCATTTTTAATGCAGGTTATCTTCTCTTCTGTTTTCCCTCTCCTTTTGATATAGCTTATTGTGTCTAACCAGATTTAAATACTACTAAGATAATCCGGTTGCTATTTGTAACAGTGACTGCCTTTAACAATTACTTTCTAATTGACTAATTGCTTTTGATACATTTGACTTGTATAGTTTAGTTGCTAAATTTTCTTCTCTTCTAGTTTCCTTTTGAATTTGGAATAATACTTTAGCACATAATCATGACTGTTCTCTCATTCACTTGTTGAGTTATTGATAATTTGTCCATTCTAGACTTCGTGGGAAACCGCCAAGCCATCCATGATACTGTCTCCTGTTTAACATTATTTTAGTTGGTCGAGGTCCAACTTGACATTTCAGCTATGTGTGTTCGTCTTTATGTTGACTAGCAATGATTCTTCTGTAGGTACATGTACCTCTTGTCTTCTCTATGGAATTATCTAAACATCTTCCCTTAAAAGAGAATGAGAATTCAAAAAAGTAGATTTTATAAGAACTTTTAATGGCCAAACCTGCCTTTAAGATACCTATATTGGACGAGAAGAAGCAAGAGAAGCTTGTAGTATGATAGGTGATAGTATTCTCTCTTTGTACTTGCAAGGGTTATGATTTTTCTTTTGGTTCTCAGGAATGTTATATAAAACATAGCTCTTTATCCAAAACTTTTGGAGCTCTGTAGTCGATGTAACAATATATAGGGTTAAATACCAAATGCAAACACTGTTCCTGAGATCCATTCTGACTCTTGATAACAGAGTTTTCAATATGTTGTAATAGCTTTAACTTTTTCTTGATTGAATTTAGGTTATCAAGATTATTTGGGGTTCTTGTGCACTGTGCCCGGAATTGATCCTCATGAGATAAAGAACTTCACGCATTCCCCATGCAACTATACCCTTGGTCACCCATCAAATTTCAACTCACCCTCAATTGCAGTTGCACATCTTGTGGGAACTCGAACAGTCACACGCACAGTGAGAAATGTTGCTGAGGAAGAAACTTATGTTATAACAGCAAGAATGGCTCCAGAAATTGCTATTGAAACTAATCCTCCTGCAATGACTTTAAGGCATGGCGCGTCAAGGAAATTCACAGTAACACTCAGTGTCCGATCAGTAACAGGAGCGTACAGTTTCGGAGAGGTTTTACTGAAAGGCAGCAGAGGGCACAAAGTCAGGATCCCTGTTGTTGCTGCAGGTTATGATCGATAGGCACCGGAATTTGCTTTATCCAAAGTTGAAATATCTCGTTTGCTATATATTCTTTGGATCTGTGAGAATAAAGATGCATATGGTTACATTATGTATAAGGTATGAAGTGAAAATTATGTAAAGGTTAAGTAGTACGAGGGGAGAAGGTAGTTTCTTCCCATGTTAAGTTTTGCTAATTCTGTGTTGTAACATGGTGGGAATGAATGCCTTTTATCCCCCTTCTGGTATGCATGCATATAGGCCCTCAAGCCTTTTTATAAGAGTTAGAAAAGGGAAGGTAGGTAGGTTTGTATCTTCCCTACTGTATTTTTGACTTCTCTTGTATAAGCTAATCAAAGCTTCCAATTTATTGCATTTAATTATTTACCACTAAGACATCTTGTCATCTGAGTTGGCGTGGTACTTTACCTCTAGTCTGTTAGTCTACTATTATTTTTTCCCTTGATAATCGAGAAATTCTTGAAGGTTAGCTCGCCTGCGATTTGAAATTCGATGAATAATGAGTTTGTCCATATACTTATCTCCACTTAATACTGCTTATCTTCAAAATTGGGTCACAAGTGAATTTATGCGTGATTTTAGAGATAGGGGATCAGACTTTACACAAATTGAGAAACCAGATTAATATTGAAATAAATAATAGAAAGGTAAATGCAAACCACACAAGTTGAACAATCTTGGCCTTAAAGGTTGGTTACCCTCGAGTCAAAAGTGCTTTAATCGATGTAGGAACAGAATGATAAGATAATAAGAATTAATAATCTATTGCTTTTGGACGAGTGTTACAATGTGTATTACAAAGAATCATACCGCCTTTATATAGTAGGGGAATCCTGCCTTAGGTACAATTCTATAAAAGGTAAGAAATCTCATAATTTACTAATTAATCGGTCTCCCATTGATACGTGTCGAGATTTTCGCCGTGATATGCGAGTGGTTACGGATGTTCTGGCCTCCCGTTATTGGGTCCAATAATGTTTCCTCGAGCTTATTCAAAGTCGGGGTCGGTTCCAGAGTCACGGGCTCAAAGATCTTCAAAACGTAGGTTCTGACTTCGTACATTTGTTCGATGGAATCGGGGGTCGATCTTCGACCCATCACATTTTTGGTTCCTATCCATCATGCAATGGATGAGTCCGGTTTGACGTATACATGGTATTGTTCGAGGTAGAGTCCAAACTCGTGACGTGTACCTAACTCATACATCATGCACTATGCTATTACCACTAAACCAAAGCCTTGCACAACTAGTCTACTATTCTTTTGCGGATCTTGCTTTTCCTTTTTGTGTTCTCTATATTAACAAGTCCAATGTATTGGGAAAATTGTATTTAAGGAAACGTGTCATGACACGTAGACTAATTAAGCGGTCAAAGGATGATAGCTGGTTAAGAGACACGAGCAATAACATGGACGAATTACAACATGCACGAGCTAATAACAGAAGAGAAGGCACGGGTAGATATTCGAATAATTCAGCGCCCGTACCTGTTGAAGTCGTTTATATTCAAGAGCCCAAAAGAATGAATCTGACAGTAAAAAGAGCACAGATACAACATATAACAGACATTAAATACACAATATGTTAGGAATTCGCATTTAATGTAATGATTATGTAATATAGCATTCAATGTCTTTAATTACTCATAACAACCTCATTCTGATTTGGGCAAAATGCATATCTCTAGGATACCTATAAAAGGAGAAACATCTAATCAAGCTGAGGACACGAAAAAATCATTGAAATATATCTTTGTTTACTCGCTTTATTCTTGAAATATTCTTTTGCTACATAATTTAATTCGTTATATACATTCTTTTGATTATCAGTAACCCGAGTTCTTCTAAAATTCCAACTTTGACTGAAATTTTATCTTTTGGTTAAACGAATTGGTTCCGTTGTTTTGAATCTGATAATCTATTTCTTCTCGATTAACTTTTCTTGCTGATAAATCATGTCGAACAACAATGTTAACATTCGAGGAAACCAAGAAAAACCAACAAAATCAGGGAGATCCACAAGATATTGACACTCCGATTCCAACTCCGCAAGGCTCTACCCGACAATCTCGAGAGGGAACCCCTGACGGGTCTCAAATGAATGAACATGCTCAACTTGTGAATGCTGAAACCGTTGGTGATGCCTTGCAGAAATTAATTGTTGCCCAGGTCAACAAAGCTGTGGAAGCACTTGTCAACCGGTTACCTACTGCAACCTCTGCACCAACACCCAATAATAACACTTTGAAAAATCCTCGTTCTGGACTTGTCAACTCAGGCAGCGGAGGGACTTCCAGTGAATCACAAGAGAGGGAACCAGGTAATGAGGTTAATTCTGATTTACAAAACTTAGTACTAACCTTGCAGAAACAACTCAAGGAGCAAAATGAGCGCATAGAGCAAATACCTGGGGTGCCACCCGTGGTCAAAGGAGTAGATATGGATCGATATTCACAATAACCCCGGAAGCCAAGTGCTGCTCCTCTTTCAATTCTAAAAAAGTTCAAAATGCCTGACATTCCAAAATATGATGGAACATCATACCCATGAGACCACGTGACTGCATTTACGAGCGGAGTAAAAGGCAACGACTAAACTAAGCAGGAAATTGAATCTGTATTAGTTAAGAAATTTGGCGAAACACTCACTAAAGGAGCGCTCACATGGTACTCTCTTTTACCTGAAAATTCTATAAATTCTTTTGCTGAGCTTGAAAATTCATTCATCAAAGCACACTCTGGAACTCAAAAGGTAGAAAAAAGAATGGAAGATATTTTCAAAATTAAACAAGGAGACTCAGAGTTGCTCAGATAGATTTCAGCATGAAAGAATGACATTGCCGCGTGTACCTGACAATTGGGCGGCTATAGCCTTTGCAAGTAATTTGAATAAAAAAAGTTCAGAAGCCACGAGAAGGCTCAAAGAAAACCTTCGAGAATTCCCCGCTACAACTTGGAATGACGTTTATAACAGATATAGCACGAAGCTAAGAATTGAGGAAGATTCCACGATTTCAAAAAGAAGAAAAGGTAAGTTCGAGACGTATGGATACTAAAAAAAAGCCCGGAAAAAATAGATACGATCCTTACATGGGACCTGCGGGAAAAGACTCACAATCAAAGCAAGACAATCAGAGGTACGATAACAGATCAAGGAATAGAGAATCAAGCTTGAGATTTAGGAACGATCGAAACATTCATGAGCCACAAGATGATGATTCAAATTTAAAAGCAAGATTCAATGGTTATAACTTCAATGTCAGCACCTCCGAGCTCGTGGCTGTTTTGAAAGGCATGTGAGATAAGGTTCGATGGCCAAAAGAAATGAGATCAAATCCAAACAGGCACAACCCTGACCATTGGTGTGAGTTTCATAATGACCACAAGCATAAAACAACCGATTACAGAATTATACAAAGTTAAGTTGATCATCCATTGAAGCAAGGGTATCTCACGGAGCTATTCAACGAGAAAGGCAAGCAAGCTTATATGAAAAATAGGCAGGAGCCCTAAAACCGCCATACCCAAAAAGGACTGCCAATGTTAGAAGTGGAGGTGAAGATATTAATGGTATATCATACACGGCCGCTGACAAGATTTCAAAAATAACAATCACTCATGGGAAACGAGTGTGACATATCTTGGAAGAAGATAGCATGAGTGTTAATACCCCACAATGACGCACTAGTAATATCTTTAATTGTATATGATACTAATGTAAAGCGGGTTTTGATTGATCCAGGTAGCTCGGTAAATATTATTTTGTTGAGAGTATTGCGTGAAATACAAGCCGACGACCAAGTAATACCAAAAGCCCACACTTTATTTGGATTTGATAATTACAGTGTATTCACAAAAGGGGAGATAAAACTCACCACATTTACCGAAGGTGCCATCAAAGAAACAAAGTTCCAGGTAGTAGATATGGAGATCTTGGGAGGCCATGGATCCACGAAATCGATGTAGTACCTTCAACTTTACATCAAGTTGTTAAATTTCCATCACCATAGGGAATCTATCAAATTCGTGGAGATCAACATGCATCTAGGGCGATCAATTCCGTTGCAAATTCAAGCACGTGAGATGAAGGTAAATAGAAACCACAGAAGGCAGTTGAGGTCACCACAAAGCAAACCTTAACCGAGCAAACGCGAACAGATCTAGATTCAAGACCCGATACTATTCAAGAACCAAAGGAAAATGAAAAGATCAAAACCAAAATTGAAGAATTGGAGCCTGTCGTGTTATTTGCTCAATGGCCCGATTGGAAAGTCAATGTCGGAGCTAATCTTAGCCAAGGATTGAGAGCTAAATTAGTTGAATTTTTGAAAACTAACATGGATTATTTTGCTTGGTCCCATTCTGACATGACAGAGATCCCACTGGAGGTGATGACTCATAAACTGAATGAAGATCTCTCATATCCTCCGGTCAAACAAAAGAAAAGAAAGCAATGAACTTTCAAGAATCAAGCGATTCAAGATCAAGTCCAAAAATTGCTTAAAATTGGTTGTATTTGTGAGGTAAAATATCCTCACTGGTTAGATAATACAGTTGTGGTTCCAAAGAAGAACGTAAGTGGCGAGTTTGTGTAGATTATACTGATCTTAACAAAGCTTGCCCTAAAGACTCTTTTCCACTTCCACACATAGATCAATTGATTGATGTGACAAAAGGTCATGAGCTATTAAGCTTTTTAGATGCATATTCAGGTTATAATCTGATTAAAATGGATCTAGAAGATGAGGAAAAAACTTCGTTCATAACAGATAGGGGGACTTATTGCTATAAGGTAATGCCTTTGGTCTAAAGAATGCATGTGCAACGTATCAAAGGTTAGTTACCAAAATGTTTTAAGAACATTTTGGGAAAACTATGGAAGTATATATATATGACATGCTTGTTAAAACTCAGTACTCGAAGGATCACATATCTTATTTACTGATACATTTTTAATTTTGCACAAATATAATATGAAATTAAACCCCGAAAAATGTGAATTTTGTGTTGCATCAGGTAAGTTTTTGGGTTTTCTTGTTTCTAGTCATGGTATTGAGGTAAATCCTGCACAGATTAAGGTCATCGAGGAAATCCCTGATATACTTCCAAATAAGAAAGAAGTTCAAAGGTTAACAGGAAAGATTGCAGCTTTGGGGAGATTCATCTCCAAATCATCAGAAAAATGCTTTAAATTTTCTCAGCCCTTAAAAAGCAAGATCATTTCGAATGGAGTGAAGAATGTCAGCAGACGCTCAAAAACTTGAAAAAGTACTTGTTAAATCTGCCCTTATTGGCAAAACCAAAAGCGAGGGAAAGGCTACTTATTTACCTTGCCGTTTCAGAAGTAGCGGTAAGTGTTGTATTGGTCCAGGAGGAGCAAGGTAAATAATCCCCCATTTATTATGTTAGTAAATCTTTATTGGATGTGGAAACACGGTATCCTCAGTTAGAAAAACTTGCACTTGCATTAGTCATGTAATCTAGAAAATTGAGACCTTATTTTCAGTGTCATCATATTGTTGTAATAGCTACCTACCCTTTATGAAATATATTACAAAAACATGAGTTACCACGAAGATTGGCTAAGTGGGCTATAGAGTTAAGTGAATACGAAATCACCTATCAACCTAGAACTGCTATAAAATCACAAGTATTAGCTGATTTCGTGGCTGATTTTAGTAAAGATATGCAATTAGAAGCAAAAAAACAGCTGCAAGTGTTAAATGGAGCTAACCCAGGAACTTGGACTTTATTCGTTGATGGTTCATCTAATGTAAAAGGTACGAGTTTATGGATTGTCTTAGTTCCACCCATGGGTGAAACCATTCAACAAGTCATTAAATGTAATTCCATGACTAACAACGAAGAAGAGTATGAAGCTGTTATTGTAGGCTTGGAACTGACATGAGAACTTGGCATAAATTAGATTATAATCAAGAGTGATTCACAACTCGTGGTTAATCAAATGATGGGGACTGATACAAATAGGGAAACAAGGATGCAGCAATACCTAAAAAAAATACGAGAATTGATAAAGCAGTTTCAAACTTGGAAAGTTACGCAAATACCAAAGGATGAGAATGTTGAAGCAGATTATTTAGCTAACCTAGCATCAACGGCTGATGTGGAAAGTGATTCAAACACTCAGTTATACATTTATTTCATTCAATTCTTGACCCTGATAAAAATGAGGTAAGTTTTAATAATTTGACTTGGGATTGGAGAAATGAAATTGTTGTTTTTTTTTGCAATATGTTACCGTGCCCGACGACAAGAAAAGATACTATGCGCTACGAAAAAAGGTTTCTCGGTACTGTTTAAAGCAAGATAATTTATATAAAAAAATGTTCGATGGTCCTTAGAAAGATGCCTTGGACCTTCACAAACGGAGTATGTAATGAGAGAGATACATGAGGGACATTGTGGTAATCACGCAGGAGAAAGGTCACTAGTAAGAACCTTGATTAGAGCAGGATACTATCGGCCTAAATTGGAAGAAGAAGCAGAAAACTTCGTGGCTAAATGTGATAAATACCAAAGGTACGGTAATAAGATGCATAGACCCGCAGAGTTATTACATCACAGTGGCCATTTATGAAATGGGGAATCGATATAGTGGGACCATTACCTCAAGCGAAAGGATATGTAAAGTTTCTGCTCGTACTTACTGATTATTTCACTAAATGGGTGGAAGCAGGAGCATTTAAACATGTGCAAGAAAAAGAAGTCAAAGATTTTGTTTGGGGGAATATCCTATGTCGATTTGGTGTACAGAAGGAAATTGTATGCGACAATGGCCCTCAATTTATCGGAGCTCAAATCATAGAGATTTTTGAGAGTTGGCATATTGAAAGGATTACATCTACACCTTACCATCCGGTAGGTAATGGGAAAGTAGAATCAACAAACAAAGTTATTATCAACAATTTAAAGAAGCGACTAGAGGAGTCAAAGGGTAATTGGCCCGAAGTGTTACCCAAAGTTTTATGGGCATATCACACAACAACAAAAATGAGCATAGGTGAAATACTCTTTTTATTAGTTTACGGAGTTGAGGCTTTGATTCCAGTTGAGATAGGATAACCAAGTACATAATTCACGCAAGTGACACAAGAATCTAATGACAAAGAGAGCGGGTCAATTTGGATCTACTGGAAGGCAAGAGAGAAGCTACATTAATAAGAATGGCAATACAAAAACAAATTATATAACAATATTACAACAGGAAAGCACGCCTCAGATTCTTCAAAACTGGGGACCTCGTGCTTAAAAAGGTTTTTCAATCCACAAGGCAGCCAACATCGGGTAAATTGAGTCCAACTTGGGAAGGACCCTATAGAGATCGTGATATTGCATGCAAGGGAGCATATGAATTGGAGACAATGGATGGAAAAGGAATATCCACGGTCAGGTATCGCCATTTTGCGTTTAATTTTTTGAATTGTTAAAATTTTACTAACGATTTTAGATGATAAGCAAAAAGATAGCCCGTACTAAATGATGAGTCACGACTTGTAAGGTACACAGAATAACCTAAAATTCCTGGACTAGGGTTACAATTATTCTGATATAAATCTAAACGTGGTAAATAGTCTTCATCTATAATCGTACCTTCGAGTCCTGTATGTGTTTCCTTTAAGGAAAATGACCAAATAAGGAAAACTATCAAGTGCTCGAGGCTTCATACTTCAATACTCAAACACTTGGGGACTACATAATATACATAAGTATATATAAAGAAGGCAGAGAAGACAAGATTGAAGAAAAGTCAAGCCTAGAAAAGTCAAGTGCAGAGTAATAAAAGTCGCATGAAGTCATGAGCCAAGGCTAAAGAAAACCTTACTGTATTTAGGGTAAAAGCTATGTAATAAAGCAGGTTATAAAGAAAAACCTTGCATTTATTTCTAAAACAGTTTATAAAGAAAAACCTCGTGTTTATTATTTTTTCTTTTTAAAAATCTGTTACAAGGAAAAACAGTTACCAGAAAGTTATAGATGTAATTTAAATACATGTAAGATATTATTCAAAACTTGTCAAGGTTTAAAATAAAAACTTGTCAATATTATTTCAAGAAACATGTGTGTTCCTATTTTTTTTATCGTATGTTAACACCATTATGATGTTGATACGCCTTCTTCGTTAAGTGTCAAAATATAAAAGGGACCTATTTTATAAAAACTCATGTTTAAAACTATTCAGTCATGAGATTAACAGAAGCATTTTTAAAGAGAAGAAAAATGCAAGTTATTCTATAAGTCCTTAAAAATAAAGGCAAGAGTAAAACAAAAAGAAGTCTAACATCAAAAAATTCTTAAATACTTAAGATTAAGTACGAACTTGATCACAAAACTGTAAAATTACTTATACAGATTGCACCATAAATGACTTGGGGACTTGAGTTCCAAAAACCAACCCTTAAATGGTACTAAGGCTTTTACTACAGTTTTCTAAGAATAAACCCTTAGATGAATCCAAGGGTTTCTAACACAACTTTCTAAAGAGTTACCTACAACAAAAATAAGGAATTCAAGATAATTTTTTTACTAAAAAAATGTGGGAACTGAAGAAGTTGCATCAGCAGCAACAGGCTCAACTTGGACAGGAGCATCATCAGTTGCAAGTTGATTTTGATTCACAATAATAGGCTCAATTCAAGTAAGGGCTTCAACAGAGGTGATTTTAACTTGGCTTACAACAGTGGGTTCAATTGGTCTTGAAGAAGATGTGATACTCGTGGCTTCATTCACGGGAGAAGTAAAGTTCTGTGGTTGCTGAGCTTGTTCTATGGTTTCATTAACCTTAGATAATTCAGCTTCTAGTTCAAAACTTTCTTGACCAACTTCAAGCATGGTATTACGACGGGAATTCAGAAAAGCCCAACTTACCTCATCATCAATTTTTTCTTCAAGGATCTCATAATTTTTTTCCCAAGCAACAACCTCACTCTTGAGCTCTTCATTTTTGGCCAAGGCAGAATTACAAGAAGCTTGAAGGGAAGCACGATAGCTCTATAAAGTATGTACTTTATCAACAGAAGCTCGAAGGTCTTCTTGTGCTTGAGTTAAGTTTTGCACAAGTTCTTCAACGTAAATTTCTTTTTGAGCCAATAGTGCCTTTAATGCCCTATTCTCCTCGCTAGCTATTCTGAAAAGGAGGATTCAAGACGTTCTTTTTCCTGCTTAGCATGACTCTAGGAAGCCTTAATAACCTCTATCCCCGAAGTTAACGCTCGTACTTGTTGTTCTAAGGTACTTTTGCTCTCTTGTAAATCCTCTACCTCAATTTGAGCACTATCAAACTGGTACCTTCTAGTTGTTTGCCTCCAACTAAGAATTGCGAGCAGCCTTTTCCAACTCATGTGATACCTTCTCCAAGAGGGAGATTCTGTTCATCAGCTTAGTACCAATAAGTTGGCCTAATAAAAAAAAATGGAAGTAAGAATCCAGAGTTAGAAATTTTTACAAAGTGGAGAAGAAAAGAAAATATCTTCAAAGGGGCATGCACTATGTCATTCATAAGGGTCAGGTTGCTATGGCTTTCAAGCTTTGCTTTCTCGATCGGGTCAATCAGAAGCTCAAGGTAAATATCAACTTGCCAGATTTTCTCAAGAGGCTGTTGTTGGCAGGAAATTCAATGGTTACGCTCATCATATTAGTACTTCTACTTGAAGAACCCATTTCTATATGGTGAATGATAGGTGGGGAAATTGTCAATGGAGGAGCGGTGGAAGAAGTAAAGACAATGGAAGAAAGAACAAAAGAAACGGTTGATGTAGGTAAAGAAGTAATCACAGGTACGAGAGATGAAAAAAAGATAAATGAAGTTCATCTAGAATAGGTCCTAAATTTCTACTACCAAAACCACTATCAAAAAGTTGGTCAATAGACTCACGAGTATTGAGAGAAGAGATGTCATCATCAGGAATGATAACTAGAGAAACAACCGGCTCGGTAAGAGATAGATGAGGAGAGACTTCAGCCTCGTCATCGGAGATGATACGTCTCCTAGCTCATGGTCTCATTACCAGGGAGCCTTTATCTTCTTCCTCAGTCTTTTCTTCAAAAACTTTCTCTTGGAAGAAGAACCCAAGGCTATTTCTTGGGACAAAGAGGTACGAGTACCCAAAGAGTCACGAGAATCCATGATTGCTCCAGCAGTGACCCTCGAATAGCAAATACTGATAAAAAATAAGGATAAAGTCAGAACAATAAAAGAAATATTCATGTACATATATGGAAAAAAGAAAAGAAACAACATTAGAAAAGTCAATAAGCTTGAAAGAAAAAGGCACGAGAAAGATGTAATACTTACGTGCAAAGTTCCACTTCTCAGGAAAAGGAACGTTCACACTTAACCCACTAAACCAACAGTGGGGGTAGCGACAAACCGAGCATACCAGCCACATACTTTGTCATCCTCAGGTCTTACTTAAAACCCTCTTGCTCCTGGCTGCTAGGGTAAAAATGCCATTGCGGAAAAGCCTAGGAGAGTAGAGATGAATTAAGTAGGGAAAAGTAAAGCCAAAATTTGCCATATTAGCAAGATGTCTCAAGCAGGCGACAACCCTCCAAACAATTGGATCAATTTGACCTAGACAAACATTGAAAAAACAACAAAAATCTAGAATGACCGGGTCAATGGCTGGTTTAAACCCTAAAGTGAAAGGATATGTGTAAACAAAAGAAATCCAATCATGTAGGAAGTGATCCTCTGATTTGGATTGGGAATGATAATTGAAAAATCACCACTCTAGTGACACTCCTTACGAACTATAGGAGCTAAGATTTCTGTAATCTGAATAGGGAAAATATCGGCACGATCTAAAGTATTTATTTGGTTCCTTGAAGATTCCCTATCATGATGAAAAGATAGTTCAATAGGGACTATCTCATCCACTAGAGACTCACGCAAGGGTTCAGTGGGTTCTTTATTCCTAGAAGAAGCCCTCTGAGGAAGAGAACCTCTAGTTCTGGAAGAGGGACCAGAACTAGGAGAAGGTGCGAATGTGCTACCACCACGAGTGGACCCCAAACTATGAAGTCTACCCCCTCTCTATGCCTACCAGGAGCACTGGGAAAGCTATCTAAAATGGGAGTTCTCCTATGATTAGGGTTTGGTGAAGTCATGGTGAAGAAGATCAAGATTGAAGTAGGGGAGAAATAAATAGAGATTCAAAGAAAAGAAGTGTTCAATAAGTTTTATGTGATAGAAGACAAAGAAAGAAGTTATATAATCTGTATTATGGTTTTAAAATATATAACTTTAGATTACACATTCATCTTACGCTTTATTTGTAGCACAATAAATATAGTAATAAAAGAAATATTGTGAAGACTGCTTATGCCACTGCTAATTGTTAATACCTTGATATTAAAAGGAGAATAACTATGATAAAAGATTTTTTCTCGATTCACAATGACCGCACTGAAGCTATTATGTTGAATCATAGACTTAAATTTGTTTATTCTCTTCTCTATAAAAATACTAATATTTTTCGTATATTTCTTTTGTATGTCAAACCATGGGAAGCAAATATAGATATCTCACAAAGCAAACTTGGATCAATGTCCAATTATAAAAATATTTGTTTAATTGATTCATGTACCACACATACGATATTCAAAGAGAAGAAATATTTCTCTCATTTAAGTATGTGTAAAGCAGATGTTACTACAATTTCTGGTAGTAGTAAATTAATTGAAGGCTCTGGAAGAGCAACTATAACTCTACCTAAAGGAACAATATTTATCATAGAGAATGCAATGTTCTCCTCCAAGTCCAAGAGGAACTTGTTGAGTTTTAAAGATATCCGTCAAAATGGATATCATATTGAGACAATAGATGAGAATAATCTTGAATACCTCATCATTACAAAGAATGTCTCTTGCCAAAAGAGAGTTATTGAGAAGTTCCCATCTTTATCTTATGGCCTGTATTGGATAAAAATTAGTGCAATTGAGGCACATTCTACAGTAAACCAAAAGGTTACTGATTCCAATACTTTCGTACTTTGGCATGATCGATTGTGACATCCTGGATCAATTATGATGAGACGGATTATGGAAAACTCATTTGGGCATCCATTAAAGAATTTAAAGATTCTTTTAAATAATGAATTTTCTTGCACTTCTTGTTATCAAGGCAAGTTAATTATTATACCCTCACCAACAAAGGTTGGAATTGAGTCACCTGCGTTTTTGGAATGTATACAAGGGGATATTTGTGGACCTATTCACCCACCTAGTGGGTCCTTTAGATATTTTATGGTCTTAGTAGACGCATCTTCTAGATGGTCTCATGTGTGCCTATTGTCATCACGCAACCTTGCGTTTGCAAAATTAATGGCACAAATAATTCGATTACGGGCACAATTTTTCGATAATCCAATTAAGTCTATTAGACTAGATAATGCTGCTGAGTTTTCATCCCAAGCATTTAATGATTATTGCTTATCAATTGGGATAAAAGTGGAACATCCTGTAGCTCATGTTCACACTCAAAATGGTCTTGCAGAGTCTTTAATTAAATGTCCGCAGTTGATTGCAAGACCGTTACTCATGAAAACGAGGCTGCCCACTTAGGTTTGGGGTCACGCCATTTTGCATGCAACAATGCTAGTTCGTCTCAGACCGACGGATTATCACAAATATTCCCCGTTGCAATAAGTTTTGGGTCATGAACCTAATATATCCCATTTAAGAATTTTTGGGTGCGCAGTATATGTGCCTGTAGCACCGCCATATCGCACCAAAATGGGTCCGCAAAGAAGGTTAGGAATATATGTTGGGTTTGAATCACCCTCCATTATTCGCTACCTCGAAACATTGACAGGGGATTTGTTCACTGCAGGATTTGCAGACTGTCGATTCGAAGATGCACTTTTCCCAAAATTAGGGGGAGAAGTTGGTGAAACCAAACGGGAAATTTTGTGAAAAATCCATCATTATCTCATATTGATTCACGTGCCTCTATTTGTGAAAAAGAGGTGCAAAAGATTATCCATTTGCAAAGAATAGCAAATCAAATTCTAGACGCATTTACGGACTTGAAAAGGAAAACAAAATCTCATATCCCCGCAGAGAATGTTCCAATCCGTATTGATGTCCATATTGGACAATCTTCTAGTGTCATAGCTAATGAGTCGAAAGCACGCCTAAAACATCGCAGACCATTAGGTTCCAAAGATCGAAATCCTAGATAAAGGAAAGCAAATTATCAAAATGACACTATGAAAGAATCTCATGAGGAAATTCACGAGTTAATAAATTCTAAGATTCATGAAGAATCCATTGAGCCCAAGACTCAAGAAAATAAGGAACTATCAATAAATCCAATCGATATTGAGACAAATGTTAATCGAGTGGATATATTGGTGGATTATTTCTTTGCATATAATGTTGCATCTAGCATTATGCAAAATAATGAGGATCTTGAGCCTCAATCTGTTGGAGAATATCGACAAGGACTTGATTGGCCAAAATGGCAAGAAGCAATCCAATCAAAATTGAATTCACTTGCAAAACGTGAAATTTTTGGGCCTATAGTTCAAACACCTAATGGTGTTGAGCCTGTTAGCTATAGATGGGTCTTTGTACGCAAGAGAAATGAAAAAAACGAGGTACAAAGATATAAGGCACGCCTTGTTGCACAAGGATTTTCTCAAAGGCCTGGTGTCGATTATGAAGAGACATATTCACCCGTTATGGATGCTATAACTTTCCGTTATCTCATTAGTTTTGCTGTCCTTGAAAATCTTGATATGCATTTAATGGATGTGGTTACCGCCTACCTTTATGGCTCACTTGATAATGAGATATACATGAAAATTCCCGATGGATTCAAAATGCCAAACACACATAATTCAAAGTCTTGGGAAATATTTTCAATCAAATTGCAGAGATCTTTGTATGGTCTAAAGCAATTATGACAATGTGGTATAATCGTCTAAGTGAGTATTTATTAAAGGAAAGCTATATAAATAATGTCATTTGCCCATGTGTTTTTATAAAGAAAACAACATCGGAATTTGTTGTACTTGCCGTATATGTCGATGACATAAACCTTATTGGAACTCCCATAGAACTCCAAAAGGCAATTGATTATTTAAAAAAGGAATTCGAGATGAAAGATCTCGGAAAGATAAAATTATGTCTTGGTTTGCAAATTGAACATTTGGCAAACGGAATTTTTGTTCATCAATCTGCCTATATAGACAAGGTATTGAAACGGTTTTACATGGATGGAGCATATCCTTTAAGTATTCCGATGGTTGTTTGATCACTTGATGTGAATAAGGATCCATTCCGACCTCAAGAAAAGAATGAAAAGCTACTTGGTCCTGAAGTACCATATCTTCGTGCAATTGGCGCACTAATGTATCTTGCAAATACTACAAGGCCTGACATAACTTTTTCAGTTAATGTCTTAGCAAGATATAGCCCTGCTCCTACAAGGAGACATTGGAATGGAATCAAACATATATTGCGGTATCTAAAAGGGACTACCGATATGAGCTTATTTTATAGCAATAATTGCAGTCCTGATCTTGTTGGTTATGTTGATGCTGGATATTTATCTGACCCACACAAGGCTCGATCTCAAACAAGTTATGTATTTATCTGTGGAGGCACTGCCATATCTTGGCGATCGACTACGCAATCAATTGTGGCTACTTCATCTAATCACACTGAGATAATCGCTATTCATGAAGCAAGTCGAGAGTGTGTGTGGTTGAGGTCTATAATACATCATACTCGAGACAAATGTGGTTTGAAATGTGACAAACTACCCACGATTTTGTATGAAGGCTATGCAGCACGCATAGCTCAATTGAAGGGAGGATTCATAAAAGGAGATAGGACAAAGCATATTTCACCAAAGTAATTTTTCACACATGATCTTCAAAAGAATGGTGATATCAATGTGCAACGGATTCGTTCAAGTGATAATATGGCTGATTTGTTCACAAAATCTCTACCGACGTCAACCTTCAAGAGGCTAGTGCACAAGATTGGGATGCGAAGGCTCAAGGAGGTGAATTTATGCTTTCTTAAGGGGGAGTTAATGCGCGTTGCACTCTTTTTCCCTTACAAAGTTTTGTCCCACTGGGTTTTCCTTGCAAGGTTTTTAACGAGGCAACAAAAAGACATATTTCTATACATTTGTACTCTTTTTCCTTCACTAGATTTTTTTTTCTCATAGGGTTTTTTCCTAGTAAGGTTTTAATGAGTCACATTATCTATGGACAACCAAGGGGGAGTGTTATGATAAATAGCAATTTATGGTGGATGTCTACTATTCTTCCATGATCTTCATCTTAAATGGTTTATGACATATTCAATGACATATTTTGTATGTTAAATGACATATTACACGACATATTTTCTTCACTTTTTATGCCTATATAAAGGACTTGTAATAGATAGGAAAACATATAATTGAAGAAGAAAATCTCTTACTTGTGTCTATCTATATTTCTTGTTCATATTTCATTGAGTTGCTTATTTTTCTTGTTAATATTTTACTGCTAGGGTCAAAAATGCCCTCAACCTATCGACTCCGGAACAAAATTGCCCTTCGTTTACCTTTGGCGAAGAAAATACCCCCACCGTTAACTTTGTGGCCTATTTCTACCCCTAAAATCTAACAGAATCTTGAATTTCATTTTTAATTTTTTTAATGCCAAGTGTCACGTTTTGATTGGGACATATAAATAACGGAAAATTGGGACATATAAAGAACGGAAAAAGGGCCAAAACTGCCCTCAACGTATTGACTCCGGAACAAAATTGCCCTCCGTTAACCTTTTTTGGGTCGGGTCGGTCGGGTTGAAGTGTAATGTGATTTCCCGCTTTCCAACAAATGTAAAGAGCTTGATATATCACATATATTCATCTTCAGTTAAAGTGGATTGGTCATTCCTATCCAATGGGGGCTGGTTTTTCATGGCTTGGTTATGGGGGACGGATTGGACGCCTGGTTCGTGATGGAGGGAGGCTGTTTGGTTGTGAAGTTTTCCGGCGATGTGAAGATGACGGGCTGGACGGGGAAGATGAAGCAACGGGGTAGCCATGAGAGGTCGTTTGGTGGTTTAGGGTTAGAGACGGTGTATTGTGAGGAAGATGAAGAGAGGGTTTGGTATTTTTTGGGTCGGGATGCTTGTATTTAATTTTTAATTTTTTTTAATTCCACGTGTCACGTTTTGATTGGCCATTAAATAAACTTGACCTCAATTCTCACCCAAATTCCGACCCAACCCGACCCAACCCGACGACCCGACCCAAAGAAGGTTAACGGAGGGCAATTTTGTTCCGGAGTCAATACGTTGAGGGCAGTTTTGACCCTTTTTCCGTTCTTTATATGTCCCAATTTTCCGTTCTTTATATGTTCCAATCAAAACGTGACACGTGAAATTTAAAAAAATTAAAAATAAAATTCAACATTCTGTTAGATTTTAGGGATAGAAATACAACACAAAGTTAACGGTGGGGCATTTTCTTCGCCAAAGATAAACGGAGGGCAATTTTGTTCCGGAGTCGATAGGTTGAGGTCAGTTTTGACCCTTAACCGTATTTATAATTATAATTGGATTTGCAAATTATCAGCATATTAAATTGCCTCCGCCCCTGACCACCGTCACAACCTTCTTCGCCGCCTCTTACACCCAAAAGCACCGTAAGTACCATGACCACTAACTCTGTGCTTGAACTTTATATCTAACAGCAATTTCAAAAGTTTCCAAGTATTAAGATCCAATGGAATTGCTTATTATAGTTATTAGTCTCTAATTCATCAAATTAAGATAAATTGATTGTAGTTTTTTTTTTTGCTAGTGTTGCTTGCTCGATGAATTAACATGTTCGCTTGTTATATTTTTGGTCGTTTTTTCTATTAGGGTTTGGATATCGCTATGGAGGAGCAATCATTCTTTAACAGGTTCCTTATCAACCTTCGTTCCAATTGCAAGTAGGTTTTTTTTCCTTCTCTTTTTGAATACGTCTTAAATATTAATGGATTTAAGTTATATGCACTGACAGTGTAAAGAATTTTTATACTAACGGAGAATTTTAACGTGTGATAGCATGTTACTTACCATTTTACTAGATTAGATTGCCAGTTGATGCTTATCATGAGATTTACCTGGGATCACCTTATAAGTGATCTGATTGTGTAATATTTTGTAAATTGTCAGTGCATACAACTTAAATTCAATTGCATACTAGTAGTGAGAACATTGGCATATAATATGGTGATAAATCTGTAATTGATGGGATGCGAAACTGGGGTCAGCACATCCAACTTAGACAACTAACCAACAGACGAAGTATCATTGGTGATATAAGTACATCAGTGGCGGATACAAGATTTAAACTTTACGAGTTCGGAATGCCAGTGAACCCACGGGCCGTTTAAGCTACTTGGTTCGAAATTTAATATATGTACATATTTTATATTGTGCACCCTGCTCCTGAAGTGCATTATATGCATACGTTTTTATGTGGTTGGCTAGGGAGTTTACTTTCACTTATTCCTTGGTTAATTTTTGGCGGATAGTCTTTCTCTGTCTAGTAGTCTGCATAATGTTGCTAGCTTTGCTGCTGTGACATGCTCGCTCGGTGTTAGTGGTGCAGGGAGAGAAATTGTTTGGGCCTTCGCATGCTGCATTTGCTTTATTTTTAATTGGATGTTATTTTATGCTGGGTTAACTTTGTCTTTGGTATTTGAAGGTATTATACAGGCTATCCTAAGGATCTTGGACCGTCGAGGGTTATTCACTTTACCTCAGAACGGGAATTTGTCCAACTTCTTCATCAAGGCTACCCTGTAGTTGTTGCATTTACAATCAAGTAATAGAAGTTTGTATTTCTCTTCCCTGCTCTCCTGTCTTCTCTCCTGTCTTCTGTTTTATCGCATTAATATCTTTCATGTAAATTTTTGGCTGCTTTAGGAGTAACTACACCAAACATCTTGACAAAGTGCTAGAGGAGTCTGCAGCTGAGTTTTATCCACATGTAAAATTTTTACGTGTAAGACACTTTGTGGACCTCTCTATTGAGTATAGATAGAATATAATGCTAGTTTACTGCAAAAAGTCTTTTCAGGCGTCCGTACTGTGGTCATGTATGAGTTTATTACCTCTGTTGGGGATATGCAAAAGGCCTCATTGTTTCTAATTTTGATAGCATAAAGATGTTTTCCCAGCTTATACATAACACTGTCCACGTTTTCGTTATTATTTTGTGTTTTTCAGGTCGAATGCCCGAAGTACCCTGGGTTTTGCATAACAAGACAACAAAAGGAATATCCATTTGTTGAGATATTTCATAGTCCAGAACAGGTACTTCTGTGGAGGCATGGCATTATATATTTATACTAAAACTGGGTTATGAGTGCCTTAATAGAGAGGTGTAGAGAATAAGATGTATTTTCTAGAATCTGATAGAAAATTACTGCGTTCATCTGATTATATCTTGGTTCCTTTCTTCATGAGTGCACTCAAATTTGTCCTACATGACTGAAGGGAGATGTTGTATTTTTTGTAAACAAACTTATTCCTTACAGGAAATTTGTGAAAAAGGTACAAACTGCAGCAGACGGATTTACGTCTCTCAGAACTAAGTACAAGATGAAGGAGAGGTTTGCATAGCTAAAGTACATTCTGTTACAATAGGGTGAATTTACTAGATTTACCTTGTGGTTGACCTTGTGCCGGGTAACATATAGAGCATAGTATCAGGCTATATCGAATATTGTGGGTGAAGCGAGGGAGTAGATTTATTCTTCTGTACTTGTGTGCAGTGGAGGTATGATAGGTTGTCATATGTTGTTTATGCTGCATGCAGTGAAGGCTTGAATTGTTAGAATGTTAAGAGGTGCAAACATGTCTTATGTTATGCAGAATTCTGCAGCATTTAAAGAGGTCGGCTTTTGTTGTGTCTAATCCCTCCCTGACAAGCTCAAGTTATTTCCTGCTGAGAACCTAAGTTGCTCCAACATGGCAGTTTAGGTGCCGCACCCGTGTCGACACGACACTAGTATGGGTGTGGGTATGGGATCCATACCAGATATGGTCAAACAATTTTGGGTACTTTGACCCCGATGGACGAAAAAATTCGAGACAAGATACAATTTGATTCCCAAAATCAGAACCAAAACTAGGGTAAATTTAAAGAAAATAGCATGCCTTATATAGGAGATCAATCCTTTATTTATCTACAACTTGAGAACAAAAAAAGGGTTGCTCTGATGGTAAGCAACCTCCATTTCCAACCGAGAGGTTGTGAGTTTGAGTCTCTCCAAGAGCAAGGTGGGAAGTTCTTGGAGGGAAGGATGCTGGGGTTTATTTGGAAACAGCCTCTCTACCCAAAGGTAGGGGTAAGGTCTGCGTACACACTATCCTCCCCAGACCCCACTAAGTGGGATTATACTGAGTTGTTGTTGTTGTTGTTGAGAACAAAAAAGAAATCCATGTTTTACAAGCTATACATATATATTCCACAAAATTTCTCATAATTTAGAGATATTTTTGATCTTCTATTATTTGAATTATTTTAGCCGGATCCCCGCACCGTATACGTACTATGATCCATATTTCCGAATCTTAGAATTTAAATCTCGAGAATTCGACCTCTAGATCCGCACCCGTATCGGACACCCGCACTCGTGTTCAAGCAACTTAGCTGAGACCTCAGAAGTACCACTAACATCTCATTACGAACTATAACAAGAAAATGAATAGTTAAGCTGAAGCGCAATGAACCAACCTAAAACTAAAAGCTTGTATCTACCAACTCCAGCTACAGGCAGCATAAGATGAGCTAAAAGCGGCCTTCCCTGTGCAGGTTATTGCCATGAAGTTCCAGTAGTTATTCTCATATTCCCTCCTCCCTCTCTGTTCTGTCTAAGGAATAGTCTTAATAATCTGTAACAGAATTGCAAGTATGTATTGGTTGCTCTTATTTTTTTTGTCTGTAGTTTCAGGGCATAAAAATAATTACTCACTTATCCTTTTTATGTTTCACAGGTTGATTGGGCACAAAAGATTAAGAGCTTCATCTTATGTCTGTATCATAGAAGACATGATTGAATTGATCATTAGGTTTTTTGGTAGGGAAACTTGTTTAACGAATTTGAGTCGCTGGAATTTTGTGTGGGGTGTACTTAACCGTTTACTATGAGTGGTCGACTTTTCAATTATATCCAGAAATGGGAGTGTGATTCTTTTATTTCTTCTCCTTTTTTGTTTCCCCGTTTTAAATTAATAGTGCGTTAACTTAGACTATTATTTTCTCTTCATGTGTATTGGATGTTTCTCTGCGACATTCTTTGATGTTTCTCATGGTTTGTAAATACCGGAGGCTCGTCGCTTCGATGTTTGTTAGCTTTGTGGCTTCAGATAGCATAAATTTCTTTCTATACTTGTCTTCAATTGAGTGATTATTTGTTCTCTACCAGGCAGCTGCTCAGGGAAGGGTTGCTGATCCTAATATTACCAAATACGCTGTCAAGGTTTTACCTGTAAGTTTTTAGTTTCTATTGCTTTTATCCTTGATTTTTTTTGTAAAACATATTATCATTAAGTTAGATTTTTTCAATGTCTACCATGAAATTATAGTTACTATTATTTGTTTCATTAGCTTGTGATGGTGCTTGCTCTTGAAAAGTTAGTTATTGTGACTACCGTAAGCTATCAGCACATACTGAGCAGAGTTGTTAGCACTATCTTAAACCTTGCTTTATAGTTTATGGACTCGGCCTTGTTCTTTTTCTTCTTCTTAGGGAGTTATTGCTAGGTACTGGCATTCTAGAGTTGTTGTGGATGTCTTTACTTGTCATCAGATTCATTGCCGGCTATATCAACAGTTACTTAAATTTATAGCAGAAATCTAAGTCCTACAAAGGTGGCTAAGCAAAAAAAAAAAATTGCATTTATTTATTTATTTTGATTGCTAATTTCTTCTTGCATTTATTCTAGCAGATATTCAACTCCTATAAAAGTGACAAAGTAAAACGTAAAAAAACAAAATATATTAGTTGCTTTTCCAAATTCACCTATTGACAGAGCCACCGGATACCCATAACCAACTCTTTTTTTAGATAAAAAAAGAACTTTTATTTTTCGCCAACTTACTCGTACATCGTCTAATTCCCTGGGATACCTCCTACCTCCTACCAGCACATGTACCAGGTAATTTTGTGACCAAGGCTTGGACAGACTGGAAAAAATCACCTAGTGTTTTTGCCTCCACAAGATTGAAACCTTGAGACCTCATAGTTCACAATCCACTTCATTGACCACTAGGCTACACTCTTAGCTATACAACCCAAAACTTAGTCCTCTATTGCCAATTGGTCCAACTGTCGCTTTTCTTCTCCTGCATTTCCATGTATGTTCTCATTAGCAATATTACCTAGTGCAAGAAGAGTGCTCATTGTTACTGTTACTATTGAATGCATACTTGTTACTAGTTATTATAAAATGTCTAGTATCGAGTTCACAAAACTTATTTGTGCCACCTTCTCCATATCCATCGGTTGCTTCATCACGCACCCACATGCGTAAGCAGAATTTTTCCAAGCGGTGTCGAATATCTGAAGAAGTGACCAAATGAACAAGGCACTATATAACATTAGGGTTCTAAATCAACTCAAGTTAATTTGCGAAAAAATGATTTTTAGACTATAAAAATTATTCTTTTTTGATCAAGTAAGGTAAGCTTTCATTAAATCAATCATCTAGAGATGTAATTGATTACAAAAATGTCGATTCTCCTGATAAGCAAAAATCTCCTATCTGCTCAAGGAGCTTACAAAATCTAATAGATCTAATGAGCTATATGCATCAAAATGGTTACTCCAAGCCAAAAGATTTGGTAAACATCTAGCTTTTAGTGTATGTATGGGAGTTGATCTTCCTTCAAAGCATCTTTGATTCCTCTCCATACAGATAGTCCAGATTTCACATTGGGGAATCATCTTCCAAGTGCTTCTGATAGACTTATCAACTCCACAACTGCCCCAAATGACAAAAATTTCCTTTAAAGTTCTCGGCACTGCTGAACTTAAACCGAACATATTGCTGAATAAAACCCATATACTTCTAGCCACTGTACAATGCACAAACATGTGATCTACACTCTCAGTATTCGTTCACATATATCATCTGTTGCATAGAGGAATCCTCTCTTTTGAAGACCATCTTCTGTTAAAATTGCACCTAATACTGCCAACTAGCTAAAGCAGGCCACTTTAGTAGGTATTTTTCTTCTCCATACAAGCTTCCAAGGCCATTCTTCAATGCTGTTGCCTCTGCCTATCATCTCTACATGTCTACATAGCAATTCTACTTCCCTGTATTATACTGTCCTTTTCCTGCATACACCTTAAGATCTTGCAGCCTTGCCCAAGATTCCAGCATCTCTTCAATTTCCCAAGTATGGCATTGTCTTCTGGAAGTGACATTCCAGTTGTCATTTTCCCTAAGCTGTTTCACAGTAGCATTAGATTAGGGTTATTAATAAAGCTGATGCAATTTGGGAATTCCCCCTTTAAGGACCTATTTCCAGTCCACTTATCTAGCCAAAACATAGTGTGCTCTCCATTGCCAACCTGTATCTGAGTGTTTTCCTTGAATTCCTGCCATAATTTACGTGTCTTTCCAAGACCCTACTCCATGAGTGGTGGAAGTTATTCTAGAGTGCCAATGTGTATCTGCTCCATGCTTTAACTTTTACAACTCTTCTCCATAAAGCCCTCTCCTCATTGCTGTACCTCCATAACCACTTCATGAGTAGGCTTTTATTATGTAACTGTAAATTTCTGATGCCCATTCCTCCCATTTCCTTGGGCAATAGTGACTTTGTTCCATCTCACCACATGAAATTTATGCTGATTACTGTTGCCCTCCCACAAAAATCTTCTCCTTATTCTGCCGAACTGTGGCAACACCTTGCATGGAATAGGGAATAGGGACATAAAATATGTTGGAATACTATCCAACACATTATTAACAATGCAACTTTGTCCCCAAAAGATAGGTACTGAGTCTGCCAGGTAGCTAGCCTCTTCTTAAAATTTTCTACAATTCCCTGCCACACTATAGTGTTCTTATGTTTGGCACCCAGAGGCAACCCAAGATATGTAGTCCGGAATGAGCCTATGTTGCAACTCAAGATGTCTGCTAAACCTTGCCATTTCTGCGACCAAGAAATGAGCTTTGACTCATTGATTTGGTCGATTATTACTGATGAAAATGCGGTCTGTTGTTTGAATCTTTACAGACTCTACTTTTTAATAAAAATGGGGCTTTACGTTTTAACAAAAGAGGCTTAAAAATGTTAAAACCACTTCTGTTGCCTGCAATGCAGTTTAGAACCTTGGACTTTCGTGTGCACAATTGGGTGCTTGACCAGCAGACCATGAGTCATGCGCTTGCTGCCAGTGGTGTCGCTTACTTTATATATAGCAAATTTGTATATATATATATATATATATAAAATAAAGATTTCTTAAGAAGCGGTGTCGAGTGACACCACTTTGCCTAGCGTAGATTCGCCCCTGCATGCATCGGCTGGATAGGTTGTCTGCCCTGGTAATCTTACTTTCTACCTGATGTCCACTGATCATACTATATCTGAGTGAGAGCTATGTCATGGATAACAGATTAAGAACTGGTGGAAAGCTGCGTATAAACCCAAGTTTGAGAGTCCTTGTCTTGTGTTTGAAGTGGTTCTGATTATAAAACTACTTTTAATTTCAGTTCAACTATGATCTCAGTGCTTATGGATTTCGTGAGTATTTCAAAAGGCATGGAGTTCGAACATCAGATCCTAATTAAAAGTTAAGGAGTATCCAACATGGTATTTCCTCGTTCCAGATAAAACGATATGATTTTACCATTTTGGACTACTAGCATTGGCTTTCTTTTAAATTATCGAGCACGAAGTGAAAGGGCTGTTTCAGAACGAGATCTCCTTTGCCACTCCAGAACTCAGAGCTTAGTATTTTGTTTGGGTGAAAAATACGCACTGTTATTCTTCCATGAATTTTGCTTTTTCCAAATCCTTTTCAACAGTAATAGCCATTTGTGACACAAGCTGGCAGAGTGTGATAAAGAACTTAAATTTGAAGCTGAGCTCATATAAGTTGGCTCGTCAGAGTCAGAAGCTTTGATGTTCTCAACTTGTTAAAGGTCTCCCGGAATTCAGTAGTTATCAGGGATGTTATGACCACTGCAGAAAACGATGAGTGAGTTAATGATTTATGAAATACAATTTCTTGTTGTAAATAATAATGTTCTTGGTTGTCTCTATTCAGTACCCTTTTGAATGTCTTGGTCCTGCTGGTACTAAATTAAATTTGGGACTTCTCTGTACAATATTGTCGCGTATCACATGAACTAGTGTTTTGACATGCATCTCGTCATTATTCACATTTAACATTTTGAATTGTTAGTTAAACATTACATGGTCCGACTCATGAAGCGAAACATTTGGGAAGAGAGGAGGTAATGCTATTATCAATTAGTGTTAAATGCACTTCTTTAGGAAATTCATGCATGACTTAATCCAACTGTTCCTTTTCTGACCGGTTTTCGTTGACCCTGTTGAATCCAAGTTTCTTGCCTTGTTAAGTACAACAGATCAGAGAGAAATTTAACCAGCCCATGTAGAACATTTACGAATAAAATCTTCTTTAATGAGCTCATTTTCTAGTGTTTGATTATTTCAAGCTGTTGAATTAATGTGTTATCCTTAAATACATATGTTACTATAAAGGGTGAAAAACCCAGATTCCACTTCGTGGGACTATAGTGGGCAGTTGTTACTATAAAGGGTGAAAAAGACTTGGATCATGTATTGACGTAAATCACTGATATTCAAATGAGAATTTTTCATAAAGCATCATCTTTGAGGTCTAATTAGCCATTTATAGTTATCTTTTGCTATATTACGTGTTATAGATATCTTTTATGTTTTTATTCAATGTATTTTACGTATTTAAGCTGTTGTATTTGTTAATACAACAGAAAAATAGGCATTAAAAGGGGAATTCCAGCTAAGGTTGAAATGTATTTAACTGTATTCATGCGGCCTTATCCTGAATGCAGTAATGTATATGCGTGAAATTTGGAAGGTTGAACTAGTTAAAAACGGAAAGGAAATCAAATCACATGATATTTTTTTAATTTAACTCAACGAAAAAAAACTGTTGCCCATTAATTTGTATTTTGTCGTACACGATTTCGAAAAAAAAAAGTCGCGAAAATAAGAGCAACATCTGCTCAAAGTTCTTCCATTCACTTCTCCCTTTTCTCTGTTCACAGATATTAATTCAACCAGGAAAAATTAGATTGATACAAATTTATACAAAATATGGTATAGTTCTTTTATACATATGGCAAGTTTAACAGTGTTATTGCGTCATTCTGGCAAGTGAAATGATAACGGTAATTACGTTGTTTTTTCGATTGAGGAAATACTGAGAGTGCATCCTTTAATGATTTGGTTGTTTCAATTTTTAATTAACTGAGCATAAATTTGAGCTCAAAGTCCATTAAAATTCAATAAAAATTAGAAGGAAAATGCACACCAATGAAAATGCACAATGATATGGGTTACAGAGTATATGTAGAGTTGAAAAAAGCGAACAGAGAATTTGAGATGTATCATTTGTGCATAACAACTATTGAAAAAGAACTTATATCCAGAGGTAGTTTAAATCAAGGTGACATTGTGCAAAGAGATGAATCAGTTCAAAGGTACGATCCCGATACAGATGATATATTGGCTCTAGATTTTGTCAATTCAGGAGAAGAAATTGGTGTATTCAAACTGGACAAGGATTTGATAATTCCATAAACTAATCAAAAGGATGTAATGTCTGGACAAGTGTATAAGGATGAGGCTGCATTAAAAGAGGTGATGGAGAATTTTTGTATTTTTTATTAATGGTTCGAGTTGTAAGTTTAACGTTGTCGTATTTATGCGTATTTGTGAAATTCTTCTTGATTATCACTGATGCCGTTAACATGTTTATGGTCCTTAAATACATGTGTTCATATGTATTTTACTGGTATAATTACATTACAATATCTTTAATTATTTTCTTATTTTGTTTATTGTGATTTTAAGTGTATACATATACCTGCATTTGTATTCAGTTGTATTTAAATGCATATAACTATAATTGGATTCAGTAATATAAAAAATTTATATATATAGATGTCAA